>OY720042.1:3853356-4427662 GCA_963082485.1 Eudonia mercurella | reverse complement strand
AATCGTGGAGGATATAATAATAAGTAAAATTGTTTGGCGAGTTCCTCATGTTAAAGTATCAGACCGTGAAAGAATTAATTTATTAAAGCATTTAGAGAAAGATCGTCCCATTACAGTGGCATTTCGTAATTGGGATTTGTACGAGTATCCATTATTGCCTAAAACACGTAAGCACGCTTGGTCTATTAAAACTTCATCACAGATTGAAAAACCACGATTTGTAGTTATTGCTTTACAAACTAACCGTAAACATAATGCGACAGAGTCTATGGCAGAGTTCGATCATTGCTTTATTCGTGATGTAAGAGTATTTTTAAATTCATCTTATTACCCTTATGAAGGACTGAATATTAATTTTGCTGACAACAAATTTTCATTAATATACGAACAGTATGCAAGATTTCAGCAGTCTTATCACGGCCGCAGACCAGAGCCGTTGTTGAGTTTGAAAGAGTTTAAAGAAGTCGCTCCTTTATTTGTTGTTGACTGTTCTCGCCAACATGAAACGTTAAAAGGATCGATTGACGTACGTGTTGAAATAGAAGCAGATCAAGAAATACCTGATCAGACGGCTGCATATTGTCTTATACTGAACGACTGCATATTTGAATATAAGCCTCTTAGTAACATCGTTAAAAAACTATCATGAATAACGATACGATAATAGTGGACGTGCAAGGTTTTAAAAGTGAGAAAAATGAATTTATATTAAAAGAATTAGTTATATGCACATCCGAACACACTCAAATCTTTTTAATCAAACCTCCATATCCATTCTCAACATTGACTCTCGAAGAAAGGAAACATGTTTGGTGGATAGAAAGAAACCGAGGATACCGATGGAGTGAGGGATATATTGACTACAGAGAATTTAAAAGACTCATTAAACCTTACTTAAGAGAACGTAAAATTATAGTGAAAGGACAAGAAAAAGTTAAATGGGTGCGAGAATTATGTGGGCATGAAAATGTTTTAGATATAAGTGATAAAGGTATACCTAATCTCGAAACCCTAAGTAAACTTTACTGTAAAGATATGTTTGCATACAATTGTTTTAACCACATAAAATATTGTGCATTGAAAAATGTTATTTGTATAAGAAAATGGTTAATAGAAAATAATGTATCATTGTCAGATTTTTTTTTAAATAAATAAATTAGTGTACCTGCCTGTAAAATGTGTTTTATTTTTAAATATTCTCAGTAATTAAAAGTAAAATAATACAACATAATATAACAGAGTATTATTTATTAAAAAACTAAACTAAAATACATTAATCAAATTAAGATTATATTAGACACTTTTTTTTTTTTTAAATAAATGTTTCTCTCTGTAGGTTTTATACGTGACTAGAGATGTTACGTAAAAAAAACCTACTCGAGATGTTTAATTTTCCAAAAAATATATATTAATAGCTTTACAGACTATAGCTATATCCACATATTTTTTTTGATATATTATTGATGAGACCTTCAGTCTGATCCATAATTTGGTCGACGTGTTCGACCACCACATACTGCGCTGACAAAAGGGTTGAGTCATCGTCATCGGATGCTGCGGCTTCTTGTTCGAGGTCTATAATTTCTATTTTTATTAAACGGCGTCCTTTTGCCGGCGCACTTTTCACAACAAATGATTGCTGTGGGTTGTGGAAATGTTTGAGGTAGGATCTTTTCTTTATTTTTCTCTTGCGAGTATTTTGCGCATTCCGAAATTTGAGCTGCAACGGGGACTCTTGCGGCTCCACAACCCAGGGCGGAAACATCTCCGACCATCCTGCTAGAGGATCTTGCGCATTTTGTAGTTCAGGAGATGGTGAAAGTGGTTCTTCACGTGCTAGGATGGTGCTATTTGACATATTCTGTAAATAATAATAATAAAAATTATACATTTGAAATCAAAAACTCTGTATACAAAATTTTACTTCAATAAAACAAGTAACTTACCATATTCAACGTTCGCGTGAAAATAAAATTGTATTTTAGCAAACGTACAATATTTATACCTTTGCATCTTGTTCGTGTGTGTGTGTGTGTAATGTAAACAAATCCATAGCTGATACAGCAATAAGCCTGCATTGACAAGTATAAACTCAAGCAAGTTAAGACTTGTTTCTAAATCTTATTTACTAAGTACTGTACAATTACTTTGTATGTAAATAGAAACTACTGCATGTAAGTATTTAATATTTAGGTATGAATATTTAAGTACGTTAATATGATATGAAAGGGAAAAAACAAAACAAATTTAAGTGCATTATTATTATATTTATTTCATAACAAAATGATATTTGGCTAACAAAATGTTTTTATCATACAATAAAATGTATTCTTATATTTATTTCATAACAAATTTATGAGATTTGGTTAACAAAATGTTTTTTTATCATACATTGACTTATAATAAGTATATTATTAAACATGCTCTACCTATAAGTATACCAAACAAACAAATGTTTTACAAATATGTAGATATCAATTAAAATCAATTATTATTTTAACATTATAATTATTAACTTTATTAAAGAATACAAACATAATTCAAAAATTTAATATACTGGTGTGTCCCCACGCCTTAGTAGAAACGTTATCTTTCGCTATCAAGCGCTTGTCATCATCACCAGACAAAGCTATTTTATTGACAGCACATGTGAAAATTTCATGTTTAATTGATTTAAATAATACATTTGTTTTTCGAACAATATCGCCCTGGAAAAGTGTCTTTTCATAGTCCGTGATACTGAATTTATGAATTATATTTTTTCGAATACCCTTTGCTTTTTTTATTATGCTGTCTACAGTTTTAATGCAATATAGTTTAGATCGAAGACCTACAAATTCAGATATAATTTTCCCCCCCATTTCATCTTTAAACAGACCGGGAACTTTTTTATTTTGAATAGGTAAATCATATACATTTAGAGTAGAGTAATTACTCGTGTCAAAATAAGATACAAAGTGTTCTTTTACATCACTATAAAAATCACGAGTCTGTATGAGATAAACATAGCTATCTGTATCCGTGTAACACATCTGTACGTTATTGCCGTAAAAAGGCTTAATGATAGAGTAGTGGAAATCATACATATGGCTTTTTGATAATTCTAAAACAGTAAAACCAATGTATATTGGTTTATTCAGAATAATTTCCTCTGGTTTTAATTGCACTGCAACTAAATTTTCTGTGAAAACTGTTGCGCTATGAAAATTAGGACGCGCAATGAGTTGTTGTGCACTTTTCCGTTTCTTCGTTATATTATTTTTGTCAGACCACTGATTTACAAGATCAACTTTAACTCGTTTTTCATTATTCTCTAATGTTTTGCCGAATACACTATTATTTAAAAGTTTAAAAAAATCTTGTTCAAAAGTTGACACGCTATTCTGTCTTAAAGAGGTATTTAGATCTATGTATTGTTTCAAATAGGGACTTTGTCTAAAAGTTATAACTCGATGAATTTTTTTAAGTAATAAACCATGCTTCAAACTAGTTTTTAAATGAATGTAATGTATGACATATGTGAATTTATCATACAAATTTGGAACGAGTTTATGGGTTTTTCCTCCAGGTGGGATACATTTTTCGGGACAAAAGGGTAAATCATTATGTAAGTTGTGTAAATGTTTTGGATACTCTATGTCCACTTCAAGTATAAAACCATATGGTGCATCATCGGGAATTTCATTGACATCTAAATTAATAATTTCATTTTGTTCCAAAAATCTAAAATTAGACAACGGTAGGTATTGACACATACTATAACCATAAAGATTATTGCAATCAATATAGCTTAAATATGAACTAGGTTTAGAATTATCATAATCAGTTAAATATTTATTGTTTGCTTTAGCATATCTATGCGAACACAAACACACCCCACCTCTAATACCGTTTTGTAACATTCTCACCATTGACAAATCGTCAAGAAGTTCGAGTTGTACCCCGGTTTTCAATAACATCGCGTCGAAAGATAAACTTGGTGCAGTTAAATAAAAAGCTGGATCTAACTGATAATGTTGTTTGCAAGTGCGTCTAAAATTTTCGAAAATATCTGCTAATAAAAGCACATCGGTTTTCAGATATAAATCTGTGTAATTTCCTAAATCGAACATATTAAAAGTTGACCAAATTAATTCTGCATGTTGATAATCTTCAGAAGAAATATCCTGATTAGTGAGTGAACTATAAAATGAATCTCTTTTGGGGAGGGATCGTTCTTGATAACGCTCCCAACAATTCATATACTCATAGGGATAGACGCCTTTGCGAATAAGTAATTTAAATTTATCTTCACCAGGAAAAAAACTTTTTAAATGTTTAAATTCTTCTGGCTTTAAGGTATCTGCCAATTTACTTAAACTAGTTCCCAAAAACTTAAACGAATCAACAAAACGAAGTTGAAAAAACTGATTATTTGACACTGGTACAAACTTCGTGAAAGAAATATAATTTTCTTTAGTTTTTGGAATGATTTTTATGTCTCCAGGTACCTCACCTAAGGCTTTTATGAACAAATGGCAATCGTATCCAGCTAAATTGTGGAAAAATATTGGAACGAACGAAGGACGCTTATACTGCAAATTACAATACGAGTGCGCGGCTCCACGGTATCGACCCGTCATATGACAGTGGTCGCGAACTCTATCTGAGAATAGAAAGTTTTCACAAATATGACAAAATTTTGCATTAGTAAAATCAGTTCGCTCTTTTTCAGTAAAAATAATCGAAGTATTTAAATTTTAGTTTTTTATAAATTTTTTGTACATCTTCTATTATTGATTCGACAAATTTATCAACACAATCGGGTCCACGATGAGATACATAGCGGTTAAAGCTAGGATTTTCACAACACACAATGTAATATGCAAACGCGACAGGCACGTGATGGTGCAAAATCGTGGTGTTTTCACCAGCGGTAGAACAACCAGAATCAGTTTGCAACATTGATTCAAAGTCTGCATAAATACAAAATGGAACATTTTGTTTATGATCATAATTCTTGAATTTAATTACTGACCCTTTGTCAGGTAGTACTGTTACTACACCACTACACAAATGACTATCGACTTCCTCCATAGTGTTAAAAAATATAAGACACAAATCACAGAAATACAACTTTCCATGGTGAGCTGTCACCTGGCTTCTAAAAAGTCTGGAACAATCTTTAATCAAACAATAGTGGGTGGTATTATTACTTTCAAGCAACAATAAGTGTATAACTGTATTGTTACCATTTTTATCTATTACTGATTTATATAATGGACCTACTAAAGTTTTGTTGTTTTTTAAACCGTAAATAATAAATTTGAGGCATGGGTTATTTTTTTCAAATAACTTTATATCTTGAAAAGTAACAGGAAAACACATTCCCGAAACATCGAACAGTTCTTTGAAATTAGGATATGATGAAACTCTTTCCGGGTGCTTTTTAACAGGATAAAGGGCAGCAGTCACGCACCATAAAAAGCAGCACTGATCTTTGTTTTCAATATTCAAACACGCCTTTTTTGATTGAATTAATTTAGGCAGTGGTATAAAACTTGAGCCACCTAATGGTTGATATTTATTGAGGTTAACCTCTAAGTGCGAATTGTTTACAAATGTCCATCCACTATCACCGTCCTCAAACTCCTCAATACATTTTCTAAGATAATGTACAACGTCAATAAACAATTGATTGAAATCATAATTAGAATATAATATTTTATTTTTTGTGCCAAAAGATTTTATTTCCTGAGAATTGTCTTTAAATTTTAAAAATGTAGCAAACAATTCAAAATTTACTTTTAGACATGTATGAGTGTTGAGATACTCATCTAAGAGGGGCTTTATCTTTACACATATTTCTGTAAAAAACCTATCTACCGATCCTAATTGTTGTTCATTTGTAGCTACTAATTTATATGTTACTATTCGATTGCGGAATGCAGATGATACGATTTCCACACCATCGCTATGTTTAATTGATCGGTTATTTTGCTTATGCAAATTACTCCTCAAATGACCTACCCAAGACTTATTAGGAACAGCTGTGTTACACGACGCACAAAACGGCATTTTAACTACAGTATAAAAAAAATATGTATCTAATGTCACCTACCTATGTATCCGATTAAATGAATAATGTATTATTAGATCAAAAATTCAGTATCTTACTTACATTATTTTTATTTACGTAGTACATACCTACATAATATAATTGAAACATAAAAAGCAATAAAAATACAACTAAGTTATTATTACCTACTTAAAATTAATTTTGTCGGAGTAATGAACGGGCTCCGAGTCCTCAAACACCATCCACGCTTGCCCTAAGAAGGTCTGCAGCGCCTCCCAGGATGGCGACGAGTCTTCACACTGCAGCTTTACTGAAACCAGCGCTTTTTTGTAGCGCACATCGGCAGGGTTGTTGATGTAATCAGCGCTTTTGTAGACTTTAAGGTCTATGAAAAATTCTCCAGCGGTGGACGCGGTGCGACGGCTCGTCCCGGTGGAGACTCGGCTGGCGAAACTGGAAGTCACTGTCGCACCAAACTTTGGACGGCTACTAGCTGCCTCCTCCGACTGCAGTATTTGGAACAAATCGTCTTTCTTGTTTCTGCAAAAAACAAAAATCATAATTATTATAATAAATAAAATAAATATAAATATCAGACAACATCACACACACACATTAATCTGATTCCGAGATAAGTAGCAGCACTTGTGTTACGAAAAATCAGAACCAACAGAAATATTACAATTATATTGATATAAAACACCTAGACAGAACAAACACTAATGTTCATCACAAAGTGTTTGACTTGGGTGGGGATCGAACCCACGACTTCTGACGCAGAAGGTAGGATTAGTACCCTTGCGCCAACGGGCCGTCAATGTAAGTTATGTCAAATCATTAAGACAACATAATCTGAATACGTATTTATAGTACATAATAATATATTGAAAGTAATAATACAAACAATAATGTAAAAATTTAAACAATGTTTATAATTTTTTTTATTATTGTTTAAAATAAATGTTTATATAGAAATAATACTACTTTACAAACACGAATGTTCATCACATAGTGTATGTTCTGGGTGGGAATCGAACCCACGATCCATGACCATTAGCGCAGAAGGTGGGATTAGTTGTTACTCACGCAAAGTTCTGCGCCAATGCGATTATGTTATAATCAGTAATATTATATGAATAAGACTTACTTGCGAAAGGATGGTAATTCGAATGTTCCTGGTGAAGCGGCTCGTTTCTTGCTGCGTTTGGGCTCGACGATGGAGCTGGCGGCGCTGCTGGCGCTGGCTGAGCTCTTGCGTTTGCTTGCTGTTGTGCTAGCCGCGGTTTTCTTTTTTTTCTGAGGTGCCTCGATGATTGACGGGGCATCAAACTCTGAGTCAGACCTGTTGAATAAAAAAACATTATAATCATTGCACTCAACACATTGTAAATAAACCTGTAAACGTGTATGAAAAAATTGATACTTACGTACATTTTGTATTGTGACGTCACACAAGCTATTTAATAAATTTATTTTTTATTGCTCTTGCAATATTTACTTCTGCACTGTGGTGGTGGATATAGTGGTGGATACCCAACTGAATTAATTCTCGAAATGAATGAATTTTCTTCAGTGTTTGGTATTTTATGCGGAAAAAAAGTCTGTTGTCATCAAAAATACCCCAAAGTGGTCAAGCGTGAAACCATTATTGCGCAATTCAATTTTATTTTACGTACATATAACTTTTATAAGTTTATAAATTCTAAAAGTAGTACTTGAACAAAAACAGTAGCTAATGATAGATTTAATCATTTACGTTTCCTTTCAAAATTATAAACTAAGTATTTCAAAGAATATTAATAAATCAGTATTAGATTAAATAACTTAAATTGGAACTCGATTTAAGTTTTACTCATAGTTTTTTTGATATTTTAAAATGTATTAAACTCAGTAACGCAACCGTACCCAGGGTGATGTATTATATTTTTCCTGTAAGCTTAGCGGCATTTACAAATAAAACATTTTATTTTCTAATGGTTTAAACTTTGAGCCATAAGGATATGAAAATGATATCTTAATAATAAATTAATCGCATGTTATAAAATTGTGTCATAAGACATTCTATGTTCGTGCACATATTTGTATGCGGTTACCGCTTGAAATTTGATCATAGCCGCTGCTTGCAAAATTGATGACTTAACTTATTATATCTGTAGAGATGTTTCAATAACAATAAAAAGATTGTTGTAAATGATAATCGTAATCGTTCTTAAAACAAAGAAAACTATTATATGGTTTGTGAAATGATTACTATAGTGTAAGATATTCAACTTTAATAATTGGTTCCTTACTAATAACAAAGTCGATTACGTTTCCATGCCATTGAATTATTAATTTAATTTATCGCTAGTACGAGTAGATTTTTAAGAGGAATGGTTGAAACGTATGTAATATTGGTTTATAGTTAATCCACTGATTAACAATAATATCTACTATATGAACTTTAAAATCACCAACAATACAACCAATCGATTAATGTGGAAGTGATGAAAATTTCATGAATCATTGCATTTTGGACATCACTAGTAAAGTCCTAGAGCGGAATTAAAAAGTTTTTAATATACTGATCTACTGATGACTGAAAATTCTTGTAATTGTTGGTGTTTATTTTAAGAATCAGCTAAACAATAAAAACAAGCTATACGTTAGTACATAAATATAACCAAATAACGCTTTCTAAATATACTAGTAAGAAAGAAGGACCAGTAGGGCTTTTTGATGTGCCGTGAAAACGATAAAATATTTACAAACTAATAAAATTACTTTAAACTAATTACATGCAATTATTTGTTATTTAGACAAATACAGTTGTTTAAGGTAATTATAAATAATTATGTTTATTTTCACTCTGGAAAAAGTACCTAAAACAGAAATTAAGAATTTTATGAAATTTCCCTAAGAAGAAGATTATGAAGTTTTCCTAAACATTATAAAATTATCTTCTCTTGAAACTTATCTAAATAAAAATTGTGATAGTAAAAAACTACATTTTACCATACAAATTTTCGTTTTCGTTAACGTGATCGAATGGCGAATGAAACTCGCACTAGCCACCCTGTAATGTCAAAATTAAAATGTACATCTCTTGGAGTTTCATACTCGCGTGGGATCAAATTCATGTTCCCACGTTCGGAACCATTTCTCACAAGGCATCGACGCGCGTTCACTGCTTCATACGTAGCATTTCAACACTTGTAAACTATTTAAAATATATTATTGGTGAAAGTGGAACTTATAAATTTATATAAAAAGTGTGAATTCAAACGAGAAGACCAAAAATTTAATGTAAGTAAACCTATTTATACATTTGTTTAGCGCTTGTTTCACTGATTAGGAGATACTTTCAGTTTACTTGACAGTTTTATGTGAACTATCTGTTATAATAGCTAATCAAAACTTACTTAGACATTTAAAACAGGCCCAGTCTCACAATAATTTTCTATAAGTAAAACTTTTTTCTATAAGTAATCTAGAATACTATGAGCTAAACTAAAGTAAAAATTTGAAACAAATATTAAGTTATATTTTTTGCATCTTAATTAAAAAATTAAAAAAGAAAAAATCTTGTTTTTCTTGCCAATGATACTTATGATACAAGAAAAAGAAAATCATAACGTAATTTTTATTTCCAGGTTCTCAAAAAACGCTGAAGAAGAAGATATTTAACCATTTACATAATGTAAGTACACATTTATAAAAATAATTTCAGACATTTTTTTGTCTATCATCATCATTATCATCATCATCATCATCATCATCATCATCATCATCATCATCATCATCATCATCATCATCATCATCATCATCATCATCATCATCAGCCTATACTAGTCCATTTTTGCCCGATATTTTAAAAATTCTACTGTTATTTCTTGATAACTTCAATTTTATTAACTTTTTATTTATCTTTTGACATTTACATTATAATTTTTAATAATACAATTTTTATTTTTATTTTTAGATTCTTCCACTGGCGAGCGCTGTAGAAATTCGTTTAAGGCCACACTGACAAGGATTTAACTGCTTCTTTTTGTATAAAATAAATTATTATAAATAAATACACAACCTCCTAACCACCTAATCCTTCCCAAAAATTTAATGTTTCCCAAAATATTCCCTGAGTATGAGGTGATCGAGAAAATGTTGTAAGTTACCATATGATGTGGTGACTGAGGTATTTTTGGTAATGGTACAGCTACCACTCACTTATTCACTTATAAGTGTGTGACAGCTAAGGTAAACAAGGTTATGCAAAAGGTAATTTTTTTAGTTATTATTTTAGTAGTTACCTTAACGAAGTTTGAAAAGATAGGTCGGTGCGTGATCTTACCATGGCCTCGCAGAGAGATACTTACCACGGTTCTCTCAGCCGACACCAGTTAGGATTCAGATCGGTGCGTGACCTTACCACGGGCTCGCAGGAAGTTACTTATCATGGGGCTTCCAACCGAACTGTTAGATGATGCTCGGTGCGTGATCTTACCATGGGCTCGCAGAGAGATACTTACCACGGTTCTCTCAGCCGACACCAGTTAGGATTCAGATCGGTGCGTGACCTTACCACGGGCTCGCAGGAAGTTACTTATCATGGGGCTTCCAACCGAACTGTTAGATGATGCTCGGTGCGTGATCTTACCATGGGCTCGCAGAGAGATACTTACCACGGTTCTCTCAGCCGACACCAGTTAGGATTCAGATCGGTGCGTGACCTTACCACGGGCTCGCAGGAAGTTACTTATCATGGGGCTTCTAACCGAACTGTTAGATGGTGTTCGGTGCTACTTATGGAGCTTCCAACCGCACAGTAGAAAATGTTGAAGTATATTTATACATCTCTGAATAGTAATATTTAAATAAAATCAAAGACCAAAGAAGATATAATGGTAACGGTACAGCTACCACCCACTTATTTACTTATAAGTTTGTGATAGCTAAGGTAAACAAGGTTATGCAAAAGGTAATTCTATTAGTTATTATTTTAGTAGTTAGCTCAACCAAGATTGAAAAGGTAGGTTGGCGCGTGATCTTACCATGGGCTCGCAGAGAGATACTTACCACAGTTCTCTCAGCCGACACTGGTTAGGATTCAGATCGGTGCGTGACCTTACCACGGGCTCGCAGGAAGTTACTTATCATGGGGCTTCCAACCGAACTGTTAGATGGTGCTCGGTGCGTGATCTTACCATGGGCTCGCAGAGAGATACTTACCACGGTTCTCTCAACCGTCACCGGTTAGGATTCAAATCGGTACGTGACCTTACCACGGGCTCGCAGGAAGTTACTTATCATGGGGCTTCCAACCGAACTGTTAGATGGTGTTCGGTGCGTGATCTTACCATGGGCTCGCAGAGAAATACTTACCATGGTTTGCTCAGCCGACACCGGTTAGGATTCAAATCGGTGCGTGACCTTACCACGGGCTCGCCGGAAGTTACTTATCATGGGGCTTCCAACCGAACTGTTAGATGGTGTTCGGTGCGTGATCTTACCATGGGCTCGCAGAGAGATACTTACCATGGTTCGCTCAGCCGACACCGGTTAGTATTCAAATCGGTGCGTGATCTTACCATGGACTCGCAGGAAGTTACTTATCATGAGGCTTCCAACCGAACTGTTAGATGGTGTTCGATGCATGATCTTACCATGGGCTCACTGAGAGATACTTACCACGGTTCTCTCAGCCGTCACTGGTTAGGATTCAAATCGGTGCGTGACCTTACCACGGGCTCGCCGGAAGTTACTTATCATGGGGCTTCCAACCGAACTGTTAGATGGTGTTCGGTGCGTGATCTTACCATGGGCTCGCTGAGAGATACTTACCACGGTTCTCTCAACCGTCACCGGTTAGGATTCAAATCGGTACGTGACCTTACCACGGTTCTCTCAGCCGTCACTGGTTAGGATTCAAATCGGTGCGTGACCTTACCACGGGCTCGCCGGAAGTTACTTATCATGGGGCTTCCAACCGAACTGTTAGATGGTGCTCGGTGCGTGATCTTACCATGGGCTCGCAGAGAGATACTTACCACGGTTCGCTCAGCCGACACCGGACAGGATTCAAATCAGTGCGTGATCTTACCATGGGCTCGCAGAGAGATACTTTCTACGGTTTTCTCAGCCGACACCAGTTATGATTCAGATCGGTGCATGATCTTACCATGGGTTCGCTGGAAGTTACTTATCATGAGGCTTCCAACCGCACAGTAGAAACATGTTGAGATATGTATACATCTCCGAATGGTAATATTTAAATGAAATCAATGACCAATGAACACATGTCATGAATATGATGTATATTGGGCACTCTACCTCACCGCAGTGAGTGAGGGCATCAGCCCGAACGAAGGAAGGTGGGGTAGAATGCCCAATATACACCTACTGACCTGCACAACATATAACAATAAAACATACAAAACGGATACATAATACATACATATACATAGAAACTCGTTCAGTTTTAAAATACAAATAGCACAAAAAATATATCTTCGATCTCAGATAAGGTTGTGGGCATGCCCACTGTGCCTACAAACAACGGTGGATCCGCGCTTGCGCATGTTTGACGCAGTGAACGTGTTAATGTACCGGGGTAAACAGGAAAGCGTTAATTGTAACAACTGTACCGCAATACTGAGAACTGGTATTAAAATTCAAGTCAATTTCTCTTTCCTATGTGTCTAGAAAAGCAACATTATTTAGACTTAGACCCAATTTCACTAAATACTGTTAGCTTGTTCAAAAGATTTATTTAATTTTTTGAATTTTATTTTTACTATGTATACACAGTGATATACTATTATAATAATATATACTTCTAGCTTTTGCTCGCGGCTTCGCTCTCGTAGGCTACACGACGTCTGATTGTTTGTACTAAAAGCCAAACTTATTAAAGGTACGTTCATGTTATCAGTCAGTGTGTTAAACTTTAAAAACGTCAGATTTCCATACAAACTTTCCACCCCTATTTCACCTCTCTAGGTGAAGTTTTTCGAAAAATGCTAAAACACGTCATTCTTTATTTTTGTTGAAAACTCTATAGATCGATTAAAATATTCATTATGATAGTTATTACTTTAAAAATAAAACTGACGGACTTTCATACAAACTTTCACCCCCTATTTGACCCACCCTAAGGTGTGATTTTCGTAAAATCTTAGTGGCTGGTTACGTACGTCACTCAATTAACCTGCAGTCCAAATTACATCTAACTCGCTTCAGCGGTTTAGGCTCGGGGATGATTAATCAGTAAGTCATTATATGTATATAGATGTATAGCATTGCGAATGTAAAATTCAAAATTAAAGAAATATCTACATATTAATACGTGAAGCAAAAACTTTGTACCCCTTTTTCGAAAATTGCGCGGACGGAGGAGTATGAAAAATACATTAAATGTATGTATTTGACACACACGCTCATTTCAAAAATTTCAAAAATGGAAGAGGAGCGGCCGAAATCTGTTAGTGCCAATCCAAACTCACATTCTATCTTTTTAATTTTTCATTGCTTAGGATACAATCCGTACAACCTTAATAAAATTACGGTCGAATTTCGACCACTGGGCGACCACTAGTTTAAAGGAATTACGTCTTTATCGATTGTTAAAATACTTGCAACAGTGTTTCTTTCAACTGTGAGGGTAGTAACTTCACAGTGACGTAATACCGCTGACTTGCAGCGTAAATCACAAACTACTAGAAATATTCAACGAGTCTTCTGGGACCTCGGTAGCTCAGCGGCCAGAGCATTGGACCGGTTATCCAAAGGTCGTGGGTTCGTTTTCCACTCGTACTTCTTAGGGCTGGTTGATTTTTTCTAGTAAAATTTGATCTTGTTCAAAAGATGTTTAACTGCTAGTGGTTAAGACCACTGGCCTTAGACCCAGAGGTCCCGGGTTCGATTTCCAGGGGTACATGTTTGGGGTTGGTGCCAGAGCTTGTTTGTCCGCCCGGCTTGCTACCACCATGTTTTATATTCCAATCATCAATGTTAGTTGCATTGTTGTGTTCCGGCAGCTAGAGATAAGCCAGTGCCTTCGTGGTTGAGGATCCCGGGTGTTGAGCGCTTCCACCATTGGTTTTCACAACCTGCAACACTGCTATTATACATAGTCTATGACTGCTACAGTAAGCACATGGTTAGGCCCCAGGTAGATCTAATATTAAAGAAATAGGTACCTACAGTTGAGCAGGAAAGGTACGCTACACCAAATTCTATAAAGAACGCAATAGGAAAGTAGAGTAATTATTTAGTCAGTGCTTCCAATACGTTAAAATTACAATAGATTTCTTATATACAAGGTATAATGAAAAACAACGGGCTGACCAGCTCTGCTCGTGTTGTAGCTTGTAGCCACAACGCTGATTTTCAGCTGGACCCATAAAATATCACAACACTCAAACACCCTTGCCCGGTCCCGAATGAATGATGAACTACGATCGCGACGGCTGATGCGGAAAATCCCTCAAGATTTAGTCCAAACACAGTAAACTCACTGTGTTCACGCCAGAAACGCGAACGGTGCAATCATTCAAATAAAAGATACGCCGCACAAGCCGACGGCGGAGCTAGTGTGCTGATGGACCGCGCGACCTTCACTCAGCGATATAGACGTGCAGCATTCATTCCGTCTCTGAGTTCTCACTGATCGGCCCACCCATGACGTCGAGTTATACCATCAGCTCTCCGCTCCAGAACCTTCTAGAACTTCTCGTGAATTGCCTACCGGCCGGTACACCCCTTCATAAAGTGCGCGTGCGCGTGTGTGTGTGTGCGCGAAATAAGCGACTTCTACATCAGCTCTTTCTCCACGACAGTCGTGTCGTGGCCACGCCGTCAACGTCAGCTCGCCAAGTAAACCCAACTATCCCATTATTCATCATCTATCCCTCCTCAGCTCCCTATTCCTCCCCAATCTGTCTACTCTGCTGTGTCGCCACTGCCTTCCTGGCAGCCGATACACACTGGTTAATTGAAGATGATGTGACAGAGGTTACACTTACCGAGCACGCCAACAGATGCATTGCCCAACATACTTCTGAATGTCCCAAGAAAGGAGACAGATTGTAGTATAAAGATAAAACAAAAAAAAACTAATAAGACAGATCGCTGTTAAAATAAAAACATACAGAATCAAAAAAAGACGTCTCTCGGAATGCCCATCAAAATTTTCGGCGTAGTTAGCCAATACCTATGTACGAGTAAGGTCATTGTCACCGGGTTGTTTATGTGTTTGGTTGCTATTGTTATGCTTTCTTTGTTGTTTGTTTTTGTGTACCAATATTTGGTGATCAATAAATAAAAAAATAAACAAGATCTGATTCAGGGTTAGAGTTTAGAATTTTATAGATTACGTATTGCCACATTTTCATTTTCAATTTCTGAGGAATTCTGGCTGTCTTATATGTTACCATCGGAACAAAACAATGCTACCAACATTGATGATATAGCGACCGATAAGATTGGCTCGTGGTAGATAGGCGGACTTAAAACAAACTATCAAACCGAGTATAGACATGTATTTCCGCTGAATCGCACTGAGTCTGAACAGTAAAGGTTCCTAAAATAAATGTTTTACTAGACTGGGCTGTCGGATATGGTGAAAACTTCAGCAGCATGAAGGACCTGAAGGATCGACCATACGACTTCGTGAACTCGATAAACAGTAATTAAATAACAATCTTTTTATCAAAAAACCACTTTTCATTTCTTTCATAATTCCTTTTTTTTAAAGTTTATGTACGCATAGCCCCCACCAGCGATTCCATCTAGATCCTCTGCAAATCTAAATATAGCTGCTGACCCACAATCTTTTTAAGGATCGTGCTACAAACCTGAATTTATTCCTGTTCTGTCATTGGGAAGGCGACCGTTGCTTAAAATAATCAACAAAAACAAGATGCAAGTAGCCCAGTTTTGGCTGAATTCTGCAAACTGGTTCCGACACTAGTAAAAGCGGTATTTAAAAATAAGGTAAGTAGGAGCTTCATCTGTACATTGAACCGTTATTTATGTTCAGAGATGAACGGAGATAAAGAAATTTGCGATGGTTGGGACGTGCTTCACTATTAAGGCGCTTGGGTGCCTAGTGCCAAAAAAACCGACTTCAAAAAGGAAAATAAAAAAGTAAAAAATAAATTTACTTAGCACAAAGTAATTCGGTTTTTTGATTTAGTTAATCAGAAATTATTAAATAACCCCCTTATTCATTAAAACTATTTAAGCAAAATTTAGTTAATCATCGTTTTGTCTCTTTTTCTCAAGTTCAAAATGACGTTTGTGTGACGTTGACTAAACAATATTTAACTAAATAATGCTCAAATAGTTTTTATGAGTAAGTAAGTAAGTATACAAAAAACAGCTCTAAAAAATAAGAAATAATATTGAAATCATTTTATTAATTACTTAGATACGGATATCAGTTTTAAAGAAGGTCTATTGGGAAGCAAAAGTAATTTTGTACAGTCATTTAATTTATTTGGTACTTAGGCTTAGGGTCTAAAAATATTTCTGGTGATTAAATTATACCCGAAATATAATTGTAGTTTAAAAAGACGTTTTATTTAAAGAACGATCAACATGGCGCAGCCCAAACAGCTGGACCCAAAACCCTTTCTGGATGAATGTACCGCCAATTTATTTGGAAGCATTTTTACATACATTTTCTGTAAATATTTACCCCCATAAGTATTCATAAAAACTATTTCAGCATAATTTAGTTAATCATTGTTTTGTCTCTTTTTCTCAAATTCAAAATGACGTTTGTGTAACGTTGACAAAACAATATTTATCTAAATAACGCTGAAATAGTTTTTATGAATAAGGGGGCTAGTGTTTAAAATACGTCTTTAATTCTAAGCATGCTGTACTGATCTGTTGTTGTTACATTTAGCATAAGTAACTTGTAAGAATCTCAATTGTATACTTTAATACAATATCATACCATACCATAATCGGAACACATCAATGTTGAAGCATTGTTGTGTTCTGGGAGCTAGAGATAAGATAGCCAGTGCCTCAGTAGTTGAGGATCCCGGGTGAAGTGCGCTTCCACCAATTGGCCTTATCATCACTTAACATCAGGTGATATCAAGGCACTGTGCTTACCCGTAAAATATTTAAAGAAAAAACAACTGTTGATAGACCTGGTAGGCTACTCTTGACGCAAACTCAATCTCAATACAATTCCAATGCGATCAATATGTATCGATATTGGGATAAGTTTCGCAATTTCGGAACGCCCCATCTCGATAATAATTTGTTCACTCAATTTCCACGCATTTTAATTCCAATGTAGCGCTATTATCGCTTTAAAGAGTGCCATTTGAATTTTTTAGATTTGTGATTGGAAATTGATTATTGCAATTGTGTTTCAATAGTAACCCACCTGTTGGCAACAAATAAAGGATTCCTCAAATTCTTTTGGGTTTCCGAAATAAGAGTGTTTAGGTACGAGGATGAAGTCGCGGTTGATCGCGAGTTCAATTATAATTATATTCTAAAATCTTTATTGCGTTTCCACAAATGTTATAGTAACTAATATTATATGAAATTTGAATACGGCATTGACCTCTGCTATGAACGCTTTACAATCCTTGGTACTGTCAACATCATTGTCATTATTTTGTTCTGCCAACGATATGAAATTAACATCTTTTTTGGTTAATGTTTTTAAAATTTATTTAAAAACAAATGGAATTAATAGGAAATTAAGGACATAAAAAAACGAAAAATATTAAGTAATAATTAAGTCTCACTTTTACACAAATTAAGGGTTAGTTCCCTAAATTGCGTGATGTGCCAGATATACTATTGATAGGTTTTGTCTCTGTTTAGATGTTTCGTTTTATCTGCTTTTTATAAATTCAATTATTTATGATTATTTACATATAATTTAACGCAAATATTGTTGCGAGTTGGATTGAGCCACGATAACATAGTTGGCAGTGCATTTGACCCGGCATGTCATGGGGTGAGGGTTCAAATCCCGCTCATGGAATTTTTTCAACACTTTATCTTTTTTTTTTATTATTTATTAATAATGATTATTAAATTGGTTAACTACCTAGGTGTATTAATACACCCTAGATCAGTTTGATTGTACTAAATACAAACTTTGCAATAACTAAAGAATTAAAGCAAGTTATTCATGAAACTTCAATAAAACAGTTACATAAGGGGTCCCTAACTAAATAAGAAAACAACAAAAACTATAGGCAAGTACATGTAAGTTTTACTTTTTTATTTTTAAGTGCTAATTGCTGCACTGAAGCTGAATTAAATATTTATAAAATACAGTGAAGAAATTAAATGCCTACCCATCCCAGCCAAGAATCGAACCTGGGTCTTCCGCAATCCGGGCGAGTGCACTGACCATTATGCTACCAGGAAGGCTGACGTAAGCACTGAATTTTTTCACTGCTTTTTGATTTTTGACTACCCAAGTAAGCATAAGAAATGGTAAACAATTTTTTAGGTAAAATAAACTCAACAATGAAACCGTTAACACAATATTTGTTATTACTCATCTCTGAGTATAAAACGTTCCGAAATCACACTTTGAGGAGGCCTTAAACTGTATTGCCAGAATATCTTATTTTATTACTGTAATTTCATCAGTTATTATTGTTGGTACACTGACAATTTACATATATCGACACTAAACAGAAGAGTATAGAGAAAGGATAGTCAATTGAGGAACTGATTGAGAAGTTGAGAATCCGGGTGATGTGATGTATAAAAAAATAAAAAAATAATAAAATTAATCATAATAACACAATTTCACAAAATTTTAACTTATGCTTTTTCTTCTTAAGGGTGCGCCGACCAAAAAAGCCAAAAGTGTAGTCACGGTTATGTTGATATCTGATGAAAAAACTATCGTATTACATAAACAATATGTATATTTTGTATATTTAGTATCAAAGGGAACGTGTTTACAATTAGTCCGACCCATAAATTCATAACACACTATAGTTTTTTCTACAATATCATTTTTTGGGTTAAAACCATGAAAACGAGTGGCAGCGTTTAGTTGATATCTTATAGTTTATCTAAATTATTACGAGATCTAATTACCTATGTCTAAACAATCACCAATGTCTTAACTACAAATCGTCCGTCTAACATTTTTGATTTATCGATTTCTTAAATTAGTGTAATTAGTGTAATTAGTAATTAGCGGTTTCTTAAATTAATATTTTTCAAATTAACACGTTAAATTCCCCATAAAAAATTAGTATGGCCGCGCGGCCATTTATAAAATATGGACGAAGACATTTCAAATAAAATATATGACACTTGTCACTTATGGACGGCGCCGGCGGCGCACCCTTAACAGGGCGGTACAATGGAATAGTAATGTCTAAATGATGATGAGGGACTTCTTGGCGGGAAAGTGAAGAGTCATGTCTGCGGTTTTGTTTTATTTTCGAAAATTTGTGTTATATCGAATATTAATGTGAAATAATGGTGGATTATTAACCGTTAAGTGTTGGTGAGTGTGCACGAGTGTTGGCAAATAAAACAAAACAGTGCAACGTCACTTTTCAAATTCTCTCAAGACGTCCGCCCGAGGACTTAGTAAAGCCCCACATCTTTACTGAGATACTCGAGGGGTTGGGGGTATATCATTTCTCACTTCTCATTTCTATTATCATTCATCATCATCATACAGAAAAGAAATATTGTTTATTTATGTATTACTAATAATAAAAAATACTTGAAATTGGCTAAATGCTAAACGCGAAGCCATTAATTAAGATTAAAAAAAAAAAAAAAATGATGATGAACACCTCATTCGTTATCAAAGAAAGTTAAAAACAAAATTCCATGATGTCACCTCTTTACGTTGTTTTAAAAACAATATGGAAGTTCTCGACTTAATAATAGAAAGGAGTTATCTGTGGATGGAATGCATAATGCCGCAACGTCAAAGTGACACAGGAAAGCCATCCTGCTTAACTGGAATATAAATGTATAGTTTAGCAAAGAAAGTGGTACCTAATAATAAAAATGACTACAATTTATTATTTTTGATTAATTTTAATTATCAACTCTGCACGATTCAACTGATACTGTTGCTCTTATATATAAACATTGAGGTAGCTTCCGCGACGTCACTCTTTAACCGAGGCTGCGCACGCGCGGACGCGTTCCCGCGCTTTTTTGACGTTTTACCTTTTTTACCGTGAAAAAGTTAGAAGTGTTTTTTTTTGCGTTCTAATTGTTGTGCATCTGTGTAAGTGGCCAGTAGCGTGTAAGTATTGCGCCGGTCGTTCACACTAACAAAAGTGGGTCATGCTGGTTCTGTTGTGGACATTTAACGGAACACTTTTATGGTTGAGCATTTAGGTACCTACCTATATACGTACCTGCGTGATTACAAACTACAATTTTCTATATAAAAGTGAACAAAATTAAGTACACATTGCATTAGAGTTTGTTATACGAGTATATAATAGTCGTTTGTTTAAATACAATACAAATACAATTTAGTGTAGTTAGTGTAGTGTATGATATAAAAGTCATAGATACTTCATAGTTGTAGTAGTAGGGTACGGCACCAATCTTCGATAAAGTTGTCGTCACCAAAAATAACATAGATTTTTGTTGAAATATGGCAATGTAATTATTGTATTGGCAATATTATTATATATTACAAATAATAAAATTTACAATTATTATTTAGAGAAATACATATTTTTTAAAAGAACAATGAACCTAAAACTAAAAACCTTAAAAAATATAATAAAATAAAAAAATAAATTATTAAATTATAAATTGTTTAATATTGTATTGCGGAAGTAGTTTGTCTATTATGCTCTTCATTAATATTAATTTCTTAATTCTTTATTTATTGCTTCCTTCCACGCACCCATCCATTGCATTGCACGGGTGCAATACTGATATTATCAGTGTTTCTCTACTATATTATGCATGTATTTATACATATAAACCTTCCTCTTGAATCACTCTATCTATTAAAAAAAACCGCATCCAAATCCGTTGCGCAGTTTTAAAGATCTAAGACACAGCGGGAAGCGACTTTGTTTAATTATACTATGTAGTGATTATAATTATAACATTATATGTATAAGTTATTTTGCTCACAAAAAATATATATAATAATAATAAGAAATAAAAATCATTGTTTGCTCTTCGAAGCTCTTAAATTTCTCAAATTATGTTAGATACTGTAAATTTTAAATGATTTGTATTACCTTTTTTTTTGTTCTTTCACTCATAGAATCATTTACATACGAGTATAATACGTTCTGTGTCAACTATAATATAACATATTGTCGGCACTGTTTTGTCTATTACCAGTACTACTCTAATTATAGAATTATTGTACGTAAAGACTGTTTTCTGCCAAAATAAATATACTACTCAAAAGAAAATAGGGGCCACTAAGTATTTTGATTGCTACGTGAAAAATATAGTAAACAGTAATGTATATTTATTAAAATAACATGTAACAAAGCTTTTGTTTTAACTTATGCTAATAACCATTTAATTGTGTAGTCAATTGTTTCACTTATTTCAATTAACATGAAATTAGTCCATTGTCAACAGCAAAAACTAAACAGAAACTCTTTGCAAAACAAAACAAAAACTGACACAAGCTGTTTTTTTTAATAGTTTAGTAACGGGTGTGTCCTCCTCTCCTGTTTTCACACTCCTGGAGCCTTGAATGCATACTCTCGATTAAGTTTCTGATGTTTTCATCAGGTATCTCTTCCCACGCACGTGTCAGAGCATCCATAAGCTGTTGCTGGTTGTGAACCTCTTGCTCATGCTTCCTAACCCTTCGTTTTAATTGGCCCCACATATGCTCTATTGGATTTAAATCCGGACTATACGCTGGCCATGGTAGGACACGAATATGGGAGTCATCCAGTACAGTCTGAGTGGCCCGAGCTGTGTGTGGGCGGGCATTGTCATGCATTAACCAGAACCCTGGCCCCACTCTCTGTGAGAATGGAATCACATGAGGCCTGATGACTTCATCGATGTACCGTTGTGCAGTTACTGTGCCTTGATTTAAGAAAACCAGCTCAGTTTTGCCTTGTAAGCTAATCCCAGCCCAAACCATCACACTAGAACCTCCAAAGCGGTCAATTTCCTTGATGCAAACATCGGAAAATCTCTCACCCTGTCGTCTCCATACTCTAATCCGCCGATCATCACTACAAAGCTTCACTTTACACTCATCTGTGAAGAGCACCATACCCCATTGATTCATGCTCCAATCTGAATGTTCGCGGCAAAAACTTAAACGATTTCCACGTTGAACCCTAGATAAAGGAATTCGTACTACTCGGCGTCTGGACCTTTGCTGGTCTTCATGCAGTTGATTACGTATCGTTTGGTCACTAACACGAGTCCCCGTTGTCAACCGTAGGCGATTTTGTAACTTACGTGCCGTCACAGAGCGCTCTCGACGGGCACTCAATCGGATGTAGCGATCCTCTTGTGCCGTAGTCACTCGCACCCTGCCCGATCCAGGCCTTCTTGCAACACTGCCAGTCTCTTGGAACCGATCCCACACATTTTGGATGGCTCGGCGAGAGAAACCCAACGAAAAAGCTACAGACCGCTGTGAATGACCTTCAGCAATCAATATAACGGCTCTGGTGGCAGTAATGGTATCCATATGCCTTCGTTGACGTGGCATTATTAACAAAAGATGTTAAAAGAAGCAAAAGATGGACAGAAACAGTTTTTTAACAGAATAAAATTGTGATTCCATCTGAAAGGAATTTGACCTGAAACTCGTTTTTTTTTATTTGCTTCAATTTCTGGCCAGCTGTGAGACTTAAACACCAGCATTAAAGAGGTTGGATACTGAAGGAGGCCGGACATCATTAATTAGTCACTTATTAATTAGTTTACATCTAAAAATTTACTCAAAAACAGAAATATGTAAGTGGCCCTTATTTTCTTTTGAGTAGTATATAAAAAAGAAATAATGTCGATTACTGGGTTCTGACGAGCACTGGTGTCACTATTTAGATGTTATCTAACTTACAGAAAGTATTCTTACATTACAAGGACTGTTGAAGTACTTGACCTTCGTCAATGTTTACCTACTCCCAAAAATTGAGATTTTATAACATAGTGCCGTCGGCGTCGCGTCGGTCGCAAAATCGAGTTATCTTACAAAAAACATGGTGATTAAGTAGCATATTTATAATGTAAATATTAGTGTCCTTCTTAAGCCGGTTACAATAATGTGTCCGAAACGTCAGCTACCCATAAAAACACGATGGCGTCTCATCCGTAGTCTCTGTACCATTATCCTCTTAATTGGCACAAGAAAAATACTTTAAAACTGTGTAACTTCCATAAAAATAATAAATTAGAAATATATTTTTGAATAGGATATGAGGATATGAGGAGCTTGATGGCGCAGTGGTTAACGCGCCCGGTCTGCGAGTGCTGAGGTTAAGCAACTTTCGCAAAGGCCGGTCATCGGATGGCTGACCAAAAATTTATCATCTCTAGCTCCTCCGTGCTTCGGAAGGCACGTTAAGCCGTTGAGGCTGCATTAGCAATCGTTAACAACCACCAATCCGCACTGGGCCCGCGTGGTGGTATATGGCCCGTTCTCCCTATCCATCAATAGGGAAGGCTTGTGCTCCAGCAGTGGGGACATAAATGAGCTGATGATGATATTTTTGAATAAAAAACATGTAATTAAAATAATGTGTGGTGTTGATTCCTCTAAATTAACACTACATACCTAATACATTATATAGGTATACCCTGGATTTCCGCAAAATAACGTTTAGTTCCATTATTTATTTATATTTTTGATAAAAAATATTTTTGCGATCATTTTATTAACCCCTACTATATTTTGCATTCTTTTGTTATTCCTACAATATTTGCATATCCTGATTTTTATCTTACTTTGACAATTGGATTATGAGTGTAAATAAAATTCTTGGCAGCCATTTCACATTTTGGTATTTGAAAGCTCATTTTTTATCAAAACTATAATCAGCTTTTAATGTAACTTTGAAATGTTGACAGTTAACAAAAAAAAAACATTTAAAAAAAATTATTCAAATGCTTTATGCGATGGTGTTTTTTTATAGTAGTGATAGAGATAGAGATGTTCAAACGCATAAATTCAGTTATAAAAACGTTTAGCAAGATCGGGTTATTGTTTTGAAAGAATATCTTAAAATATAAGTAATGTTCTATCAAATTATTGTATGGCTGAATTCGTTCCGTATCGGAAGATGAAAGGCCGTTACTTGCAGTTCTCACACGCGATTACGTCTAATGATCCGTGCACATGCGCCTTACACCTCGACTAAAAAAATGATATTTTTTTTCTTTTCAAAGCGTATCTGTAGGTGATCGAACCGGGAGATGTTTAAGAGGAAACACTAAGGTCGACTGATTATATGAAAAGTAGACAAAATCAACGTTTCGTAGTCCCCAGATTGCTCCTCCAAAACTGGACCGATTTAATTACTTTTAAATGATGTCACACATCACATGCGACTACTGTTTTCTCGTTTTTTTTTTTAAATAGAAGTTGTATGGGAATAGCAAAATATGAAGTCAGTATTATGTTCCGTCAATTGAGTGTTTATTAAATACTTTTTAGGTTAGAAATAGGTCAAATAATTTATAAATTAATATAATATGATATATAATATTGAATTATATTATATTATTATTTATTTATATAATATTCTTAATGTATGCTGTTGTCAATGTACTAAATTGTATTCTGTAGTTGTGCCATTTAAATATATAAATAAATAAATTTAGATTTATGTTTAAAAACCTATTACTTGATGTCATTTATACGTTTAATATTCTGGAATTGAAACAACGCTATTCCCCCCCTCCTCAATATTATAATACTATTAAAAACAAACTTGTAAAAAAACCAAGTCTCGCAATTCAGTTCTTTTACCGTAAAATGTGAGATCCATGTAATACCAAGTTCTCAATATTAAAAATCTTTTATGTTTTAAATAAATAGATTAACTTGGCATTCGCCCTAAACAATCTTAATGGAATATAATATAATACTTGTGAAATACATTGTGTTTTCATGCAATGGATCCGGTTTAGCGGATTAAAAGTATAATTTAAAAATTTGTTTACTAAATGCAACTTCAGAAACTGTTTAAAAATAAGGTGTTGCTGATTGCATCAAACGTCATTTTCAGCGTCACAAGATTTTTTTAGGGGCGGTGAGAAACTTAAAGGGTTCCTTAAGCCGTATGAAACGGAACACCGTCAGAGATTTTCTAGAGAGAATGCAATTAACAACTGATTGTTTTTTGGTAATAAGCCTGCGGATCGGGTTAAAAAAAGGTAAAATGGGATGATAAAAGATTTTTAATATTGAGAACTTGGTATTACAAGGAATTGTGTAACCAACTTGTAACTGCTTCGAAGACATACAAAATCTACAATTTGCAAAAATTTTGAAAAACTATGATGGTATTTTTTTTGGAGAGTTTACTAATTGCCTCAATCGGCATTTTCAGCTTCACCGGGCATTTTTGGTGGCGGCGAGAAACTTAAAGGGTTTCTCAAACCGTGTGAAACGAATCACCTTCGGAGGTTTTCTAGAGGTAACGGCATCACGCACTAGTGCGTGTTCCCGTGCCCTATTAGATTCTCCGAGGGGGTCGGATCGGATCGGAAATTATGACGGGTTGGACAGAACCACGATAACGTAATTGGAAGCGCACCGATTGTAAGAGTTGCGAATCCGAAACCCGCTTGTGCATTTTTTTTCAAAACTTTTCCAATTGTAATTTGTTTGCAACTAAATTTACATAATTGAAATATAAAGTCTAGTTAACGTTAACTCTGTCTAGATGAATAAAAGTCACACACAAGGACCCTGATACGTTAGGAAGTGATAAAAGCTGGCTATAATGAATTTGTTTTCCTTTGCAGATTAGCCTTTCTATCAGGAAGAAAACATTGGAAGAATGCGCCTCTTCTTATTGGGTAAGTGTATTCTAAATGTATCATCATCATCAATTTCAGCACGTATCTCACTTCTGGGCATTAGGCCTCCTCCGTGTTATTCTAAATTAGCACTAAATATTTATTTTAACTATTACAAAATCCTATTATAAATGGTGTTATATTTGACGCAAAGATTTCTAAATGAGTTTAAAATGGTCGTATTACATACTTTTTTTTGGCACTGATTTAAAGCAGCAGTTGTATATAGTAGTGTTGGTAAATTTAAAATTAGAAAATGCATATTTATTAAAAAGTGCGGCAGTTAAAACTTGTAGTAAAATAAATAAAAATGAGTCATAAAAAATAATGAAATGGATCATTGAATAAATATTGTGCAGTAAAATAACTTTACGTGTGGGTAGTTAAAAAATTGGAATTAGTCGGTAAGAAATCTCATTCGAAGCAGTTCTATAAACAATGAGATGGTAAAATGTATTCCTCGTACATTAGGTTTTCGAGCACCACACCACAATCTTATGCCGCTCCCCCCTTCCGTGACTGGCCCTCGCTACGCTACGCTTCGCTCGGAAAAAAAAATTACTTAACCTAACCAACAGTAAGGATTTCTGTATTAAGTTTGGAATAATAATAAATAAATATAAAATAATAAAAATAAGGGTTAAAACAACCTACAGGTAATTACTGTAACGCAAAATAACGTCGATTCTAACGAAAATTTAGCTCTCTTTTCAATCGGTTCGGGTTCTGGTGTCTCTGCTCCGTGAACTGACGAACTATTTATCTAACTACCCATTCCATCCTTTTTACTGGCGATTTATTTATAAGACTGCTTACGTATTTTTAGTACTGTTAACCCCTCAAGCGTCGAGCGACCACCTGGTGGCCGATAACTGGTGGTCTGGTATTCGCGCGCTCGAGCTCATATTGTAGGATGAAAGATCCGATCAATTGTTTTTTATTACTGTCTATGTTTTACTGTCCCACTAATTTACCAACAGCCGATAAATAATATAACTGCCCATTATTTTTTTAAACTGATTAATAACCTCTCAAATGTTTATATGTATAACAGTTTAAAAAATTAGTTTCCCGTTTTTTTTAACGAAATGAGGAACTTTATATATACCTCTGGTACTTATTCTGTGCTACATTGGTCATCAGTGGGACAGTAAGTAGGCTAAATACTTAATACATTTATTTTTTAATTCTAGTAAACATTTTTATAAAAAAGAAATAAAATGGGTGCTTATTTTTTAAATTGTTATTTGACGTGTCTAAGTGCGGCAGATAAAGTTATATAATTAAAAGCAAGTAAAATTAATTGCACATAATTATTAGAACGTAACATTGTTAATTTTGCTATTCATTAAGCCATAGCGCATTTCTATAGCATTAAGTTTTTTTATGAAATCTGTTTTACGATGATAATTACTTCTATCGGTCAATTAGTTCGGGAACATGATATCTCGCATGTCCGTGAAGCATTCAAACATTTGTTGCTATGCCTTTGTAATTACTGTTTCTTATAAAAAATATATTAAGGAATTTATGGACGTACTCGAACAACCCTCCTTCATTCACATACGCTCTGTGCTTTGCGAATATTTCCCATAAAAGATTTGAAAAACATTAAAAAAAATAATTGATTAAAATATAAACGTAAAAGATATCTACCAAATATATGTATAGTGGTTTATATTTTCTCTTTACAAATAGAAATTAAAGGGTTCTGTTTGATCATAGCATAACTAATGATAAACTGATTAACAAGTGCGATATTTATTCGTCAAGAACTTCGTCTGATCTGAACCTCGGAGAACTAGTGCGTATTTGTAGTTTAGGACCTCTGCCCATTACAACATATTATAATATCGGAATAACTTAATACAAGGAACTGACACAGACAAAACGTTAACTTTGCAACTGCAAGTCATTAACAGCCTTCTGTTGTCATACATAACGTCGTATATACAACGTCGTGTCCGGTTATGGAACGTTACGATGATGTCGGTCGGTTACGGAACGGTCTAGTGAGCGTTTTCTGATACATAGTCATGTTTATGGATTCTTTTTCTCATGTTTCCATACGGTTTTGGTCATGGTATGGCACGCTGTAATGGGTGAAAACCTTAATGCGTACGATTACATTATGAGTCTAGAAAAATATTTGAATTGATTTTGAGGTTTTGAACGTCTATTTGCGTTGATTATCTAATGGATGTTATTCTGTGAGCTCATCTCGTCGCATGTATGCCGATCGCGAGCGGTGGTCGTTTCTCAAGGTTTTCTGTTTTATCTCAATAACTGCTTAAGATTCACCTTTAAACGAATTCCCAAGATTCGTGTCTTGTTTTCGTTTAGTGAACAGATGGCCCTACCTTTAATATAAACTCCCTCCTCAACAGACAAATGCGTTTCGACGTCATAAAAAGAAAAACAGTTATGTATGATTTATTTCACTTTTAAGTTACAATTACTATGATGGAGTATCTGTAGTGTCGTTCATTAGAATATATCAGTAAGAAAAATGCTAAAATGTGTCGGTAACAGAACGGATAGGCTCTTGAACGCTAGAAATAGTGGTTTAATCTCCATCGCTCCGTTAGAGTATATTATTAGTCCATGGTTAGACAATAGCGTGAACACATACGTAAAACAAGCGTATTACTTTCTGAATGTGTTAACAGGACTACAAGTAATATGGGATAAGTGGTATAACATCGATAAAAACAATTTATTTTATGGTTATTTACATAAGTATAACTTTAAGCAAATATTGTTGCAAAAAAATTACATTATTACATTATTACAAATTACATAATTATATTATTATATATTATATTTTATTATAATTTTATAAGCCTATGTCCAGCAGTGGACGTGTGTAGGCTGATGATTATGATGATTATGATGATGAAGAACCTTAAATATAGCTTACCTAATTCTTAACTGATCGTTCTATATTAAAATCGGATGTTGATGACGTATATAGTTGTCGACATTAAATAGGGCTCCTTTGGCTTACAGAGTAAGAGTAGATAGTGTTGATTAATTTCGGCGAGTTGGATTGAGCCACGTTAGCATAGTTGGTAGTGCACCTGACCCGGCATGTCATGGGGTTCGAACCACGCTCGTGGAATTTTTTCAACACTTTGTCTTTTTTCAATTTGTAATTCTTTGATCATATAATGTATATATAGTCTAAGTGTAAAGAAATAAAAAAGGCAACATAACAAGGATAATCAAGGAAAAGGGCGCTGCCTGTTTCATAGTGAATTGTCTGCTCTCAGCAGGCTGGCAGAAGAAATAGAAACAACGAAGGGTAGACGAAGTGTGCTTTTATCATTAAAATCATTCAAAAATGTAGCACTTAATAGGAAATATATCATATTGCACACCTTTATAATCATCATCATGATCATCGTCAGCTCATATACGTCCCCACTGCTGGGGCACGAGCCTTCCCTATGGATGGATAGGGAGAACGGGCCATAAACCACCACGCGGGCCTAGTGCGGATTGGTGGTTGTTAGCGACTGTTAATGCAGCCGGGACCAACCGCTTTACGTGCCTTCCGAAGCACGGAGGAGCTCTAGATGATAAATTCTTGGTCACCCATCCGATGCCCAGCCTTTGCGAAAGTTGCTTAACCTCAGCACTCGCAGACCAGGTGCGTTAACCACTGCGCCACCGAGCTCCTTATAATGTTAGTAAGTCATTGTTATTTTTTTTTCGGAGAGAGTTTGCTGAATTTTAACATTTTCAGCGTCACCGAATTTTTTGGGGGCGTCGAGAAACCTAAAGGGTTCGTACGTAGGGTACGTTTCACATGGCACTTGCCATTATGTGTATAATTTAAAAATTTGTTTAATAAACGTAACTTCAGAGACGGTTTTTTTTAAATTTATTTTATGGGTAAGCACAGTGCCTTGATCTCACCTGATGATAAGTGATGATAAGGCCAATGAAGGAAGCGCTCTTCACCCGAAAACCTCAACTAGTGAGGCACTGGCTATCTTAACTCTAGCTGCCGAAACACAATAATGCTACAAACATTGATGTTATGGCGACTTATTTAGATAAGATGGTGGTAGCTAGCCAGGCGGACAAACAAGGCCTACCACCGATCAAACCAAGTACACAAACGTGTACCCCCCCGCTGGGAATCGAACCCAGGACCTCTGGGTCTAAACCGGTGATCTTAGCCACTAACCACAGAGGCGGTTAGAAATAAGGTGTTTGTTAAGAGTGTTGCTGATTGCATCAAACGTCATTTTCAGCGTTACAAGATTTAGGAACGTCGAGAAACTTTAAAGGGTTCCTCAAGCCATGTGAAATGAAACCCCGAAACACCGTCAGAAGTTTTGTAGAAGGAATAGCATCACGCACTATGCGTGTCCCCGTTTCCTCGAAGCGTTTGGATTGAATCGGGAGCAGAGCTACCCGGGGCGCCTCGAAAGGCTAGGACCTTGGCTCGGGTTGATAATTGTCTAGGTCCTAAAGAGGTGATTATAGTACTTACGTAAGTTCTTTCAATTAAATTTGAAATTCAAATTGTTTACCTTATTGCTTGAATATCGAACAAAGGCATTCTAAAGTGACTACTTACAAAATACGTGACTCAAATAAAACAGTTTGCGATTATATCTCGTTAGATCGAGATAATTATAAATGGCCACGATTTTGGATAATGAGCCTTATTTGATATGCCCTTAGATCTATGATCTCGTTCTGGAATAATACGTTTCATAATATTACACTTAAATCGGTCAGATTAACTGTTTTAGTTGTGATTTGTGTTCTAACTAAGCATTGTGAGAAAGGTAAAAAAGAAAAACATTAATATACACAGTACGAATAAATAACAATTTAAAATAGTTGTTAGTAAATGATTACACAATATAAATTGTTTAATAATACATACTATACAAAATATAGTAAAAATAAATAAAATATTTAAACAATATTTCTCTGTTCTAGTAGTTAAGATCCGGTGATCTTAACTACTTCTAGGTCACTTCTAGGTCTAGGCCTCAGACCTAGAAGTCCCGGTTTCGATTCCCAGTGGGAGGAACATGTTTGTGTACTCGGTTTGGTTGATGGAGGGGCTTGTTAGTCCGTCTGGCTACCCACCACCATCTTTTCTAGATATGTCGACATAACATCAATGTTTGCAGCATTGTTGTGTTACGGCAGCTAGTGATAAGACAGCCAGTGCCTCAGTAGTTGAGGATCCGGGTGAAGTGCGCTTCCACCTCGGTTCGGCGTTATCATCACATAATATCATGGGAGTTAAAGGCCAGCAACGTAAGGTGTAAAAAAAAATAATAATACAAAAAAATCTGAAATCGTGTTTTTTTATTTTTTATATAATTTTTCTTGCTAATACGAGTATCATTAAAAGCTCGAGTGATTAGTGCGACTTCTATTTGTTTTATATATTACTAGCTGACCCGGCGGACCTCGTACCGCATTTTTTTTTAATATACCCTATGTTACTCAGCGCTAATGTAGCATTCTAATGGTGAAAGATTTTTTTGAATCGGTCCAGTAGTTTTTGAGTTTATTCGTTGCAAACATACATAACATACATACAAAGCTTTTCTCTTTATAATATTGGAATAGACTAACTGACCCGGCGGACTTCGTACCGCTTTGACAGTTTCTATGACAACAACACAAACAAATCGTATGTTTCACAGGTAGGAACATTTTGTATTGGATAATTAAACAAATTTTTTTTTAATAAAAAGGATTTGAGTAGTTTCTGCGTGAAAGCGTAACAAACAAACTCACATTCACATTAATAATATTAGTATGGATTTAAATATGTATACCATTAAAGCAGCCAGTACCACGTTGTGAAAAACGAGCAGAGTTGACATTTTGGCGTTCATTTGCACTAGGCACCCTTCATGCAAAATTTAAATGTTCTAAATCATGTGGTTTGGAATCTGAGATTATAATAACCTAAAGTAACTAAAACTAATACAAAACTAAAATACGGCGTCAAAAAATTCCTCCGCGTCGCAGTCGACTGGTAAAGTACCCAAGAGACTGGCGGCATTTCCACGTTGAATGGCAATGCTTAGTCTCTGGCCAAGGAAAAAGCCAGCCTTTGGGTCATGGGAAGTGTCAACCAGCCGTTTGGAGATGTCATTAAACAAAACATAAGCATTCGGACCCCACGGCCCGAGGGTTTCAACCCCAAACGGCTCGAAAATATAATTACCGACAAGGTTATTATACTTTCGCCGCTTGAGGTTTTCTACAGCCGCAGCAGCAGCACCAGCACAGCACGCAGTGCTAGGAAGATGGGATGGCGTAAGAGTATCGACACAAGTTGCATCCCACACTAAAGGCCTACCCAACTTCCAAGGAAATAAAGACGGTTTGGGCTATGCGATCTAGATCGGTCTTCAGTCAGTCAAGACTTCTCTTTTCATTTAAATAGATTATTAATTCTGAAGGTTTCACATTTTAAAAAGCAGTCGTGATTGTCTCGTTTCCTTGTTAATAATAAACATGATATCTAAATAAAATATTATTACCTGCTGAAGTTAAATAACATTATAATGTGCGTAATGTGTTTATTATTTAAATGATTCCGTGTAGTTAGTAGTAAAAAGAAACAATATCATTATTCATAGTGTTATGTTACAACTGGTTCTCTTTTGTCTTTTAATTGCATGTTTAGGCTAATTAATGAATTATGTAAGTGAGAGGTTGGCTGCATCTTCTTACTTGCGCTATAATCAATGTACTGGCCAAAGCCCTAACCATGTAGCTCGGGATAATTGTCCAGTAAAAGGCAAGTGGACTGTATATAATTGCTGGTGTAATTCGCATCATCATCATCATCAGCTCATTTTTGTCCCCACTGCTGGGGCACGAGCCTTCCCTATGGATGGATAGGGAGAACGGGCCATAAACCACCAGGCGGGCCCAGTGCGGGTTGGTGGTTGTTAACGACTGCTAATGAAGCCGGGACCCACGGCTTTACGTGCCTTCCGAAGCACGGAGGAGGTCGAGATGATAAATTTATGGTCACCCATCCGATGACCGGCCTTTGCGAAAGTTGCTTAACCTCAGCACTCGCAGACCGGGCGCGTTAACCACTGCGCCATCGAGCTCCTCGTAATTCGCATAAAAGTACAAAATTCGAGCCGACAATTGTGCGACTGTGTGTGGTGTGACGTGCGAGTGGCTGGTGCGTCGTTGAAGCAGTGGGGGTCGACTCGATCTGTCCGGACGGAGCGGCGCGTAGCATTAAGCCCGCGTTCCCCCGCGCGTCTCTTCTGTAGCTGCGGAACTGGTCCGTGCAGCCTTGTCTTGACCAGTCAATGACTACTCAATAATTCAATGGGATAAAATTAAAAAAAAATCTATATTATAAATAGCTATTATAGATGTCACTATGTCACCACGACCCGGTCAACCCGAGCCGAGATCTAGCATGGAAGCACACTTCTCCCGGAATCCGCAACATCTGAGGCACTGGCTATCTTATCTTTAGCTGCCGGAACACAACAATGCCACTCGTATAAAATTGATGTTACGACGACATATTTGGATAAAATGGTGGTAGCTAGCCAGGCGGGCTTCTTTGCCCCACCAACCAAACTGAGTACACAAACATGTAATACATAAGGTAACATGTAAACATGGCAATCGAACCCAAGAGCTCTGGGTTTAAGACCAATCAGAGGCGGTAAAACCCAGTGACAAACGAGGGGAGTTAAATCAAAATTCCCGTTTTCTTTAACGTGACCAAATGGCAAATCAATTTCGCACTAGGTCTAAGCACGCGGTACTCAGAGTGAGGGTATTTGTCCGTAACATTGTTTCAATTAAATTCTTTCCCGTGACTAGTAAACAATACGTCAGCCCCGCCATTACTTAGTTGAGCGGGCACAAAGATATTGCTTTCCCAGGAGGAATGCGCTGGACCGCTTAGGAGCTGGGTACGGTGTGCAGAAGTGATGTATCTAATTTAACAGTTACAAGTACAACTACGAAAAAATGCATTAATAAAAAATACTTGTTTATTTACAATTTTTACAAATCACAATATTTTTGATGTGTAACATCTTTCCGCTCGCCTTCTATATACTTATACAATTTGTGGGAGTGATTTCGTAGAAATGTGACGGAAGTAGGCCGTAACAGCGTAGAATTGGGACGGAAGTATGTGTAACAGTGTAACAAGTGGGTAACTGGAAGTCGGGGAAGCTTGTGGGAGTGATTTCGTGAAATGTGTAACAGTGTAACTGTGTATGTGGAAGTGATTTCGTAGGAGTCACACTGTTACGACGAAAGCGCGCAAGCGCGCGCCATTTTGTAAATTTAAAATCGATATTATGAAGAAGACATATTATTATTATATGTGACATATTGTGTCTTCGTTTTGATATGTCAAATGTCTTCTAATGAGTTGTAAAAAAATATACGTGATTGTTAATTTCTATCTATATTCTACAAAAAGATGTCAAATGTTACACATCATATGCGACTACTGTAAGGCTCGTTCGTTTTTTTATATTATATTTTACGGTTAAGCATTTGGCCTTCCTCTCACCTGAGGATTTGTGATGATAACTACTTCCGAAGCGCACTACCGAAGCGCACTTCGTCCAGAACCTCTAAATTTGGTGGAAGCGTACTTCACCCGGGATCCTTAACTACTGAGGCACTGGCTATCTTATCCCTAAGCTGCCGGAACACAACAATGCTACAAACATTGATGTTATGGCGACTTATTTAGATAAGATGGTGGTAGCTAGCCAGGCGGACAAACAAGTTCTACCCCCAACCAAACCGATTACACAAACATGTACCCCCCACTGGGAATCGAACCCAGGACCTCGTGGTCTTAACCACTACACTACAGAGGCGGTCAAAGTCTTTAACAAATTCCAAAAAAGCTTCTATGGTAACACAATATTTTTAACCCAACTATAGAGCCTCGCCATTCTACCACGTTAACGAAAACGATTGACGAACGAAACGAAAGAAAATTGTTAAAATGATAACTAACCTCCTTTGTCAGCAGGCAGCACTGGTTCACTGCTTTTATTAAAAAAAATCGTTATCTCACGAATGGTGAATAAACCTCAAACTACTTAGAAATGAACAGTTTTCCTGTCGCTACCACCGAGAGTACAATAGCGTAGGGTCAGCGTAGTGCATTCACCGTGCGCCTGCGCCCGTGCCTTACTTAGCTGCACAACACTGTTATGTATAACAAGAGCGATTGCTTAAGTACCTACAACTATTATTATGTACGTTGAATTGTAATAATAATACTAACATATCTTGTAAGCCTTATTGTATACTAGGTACTAACACCAAAATGGATGTATACGTCCGAAATAAAATTATATTATTATTCTCTTTATTAAAAATATTTAGAAAAATGTTTTACAATATTTTATATAAAAACATATTTACAATATAAAATATTATAAAAACTTAACCTAGGTTGCCACCGGCAGCGGGGATAGACCCAAGCTATCGGTGGTTAGGGCTGCAGAGTGAGGAACTGACAATACGTGCCGTGTCAAGGAGTACTGCTTTTTGCATCTGACCCTTTCAGCGAGAGCCTCTTTAGGTGTTAATCGAGGCTCTTGGCTAAAAGACCGTTTGCCGAAACGACTATCGGTACAACAATGGTTGAATCCACATCCCACAAGACCGTAACCTCGTGAGCCAAGTCAAGGTACTTACTGAGCTTGTCCGTCTCGGCTTTCACAAGGTTCCCATCATGAGGTATGGTGATATCTACCAGTATTGCCCGGCGCTGGGATCGGTCGACCACCACGATATCAGGCTTATTGGCGACAATAGTCCTGTCCGTAATGATAGGGCGATCCCAGTAGAGCGTTGCATGACCATTTTCGAGTACTGGCGCAGGTGCGTACTTACAGTACGGCACCTCATGACAGCGCCAGTAAGGATCAGCCTTTTGAATGTTCACAAAACGAGGTGTCGTCTTAATACATACCGCGCTCGAGCAACTTACACATACATAGACCCCTTGCAAGGACACGGATCTCGGTACAGCTGGGAACAGACTGAGCGCAGCTGTTGCGAGATTCCGTGCATTGGTACAAAGTTAAACTTCTGCAATCTCCTTATTTTGTGTTGGGGTAGGGACACAGTGCAACTAATAAAACAGTAACCTCAGTATCTATATCTATACTTCTATAAGTACTAATATTATAAAGAGGAAACCTTTGTATTTTTGTATGTATGTATGCTTGCAACGAATAAACTCAAAAACTACTGGACCGATTTAAAAAATTCTTTCACCATTAGAATGCTACATTAGCGTTGAGTAACATAGACTATATAAAAAAAAAATTCACCCGTACGAAGCAGACACGGGCCGCTAATTTGTAATAAATTTTATCTTTATGTACTCCTCCATATGAGCTTTAACCTGTCGTCTGCTGTGAATACAGACACAATAGAATTTTAATTGTTTGTAGGACGGATCTGGCACTAAGCAGACGAAAGGTTAACTGTGCCAATAACACACTCCTCACAAAATGTGCTCAAAAAAGTATTCATACATATTAATACATCGACAGGCTATCTAATAAGGCTCTATACTGGATGACAGCGGCAGCGGTAGCGGGGGCGGAGAGTAGAGTTTCAATCAGATTGGGCCCTAAGTCTTCTAAGATAACTCCAATCTCAATAGTATGTCCTGTCAATATCCTGATTTAGACATTCGGTCTATAGGTAAATTGATAATCAGTCTCTCTATTGTGGAGGTTTTAAAATAGCGGAACCGACGATACTCGTCATAGCTACACTGCTACAGCTAGCTCCAGCTAGCTACAGTTACAAATAAGATAGACATTTCCTCAGTAGTTTATGCTTCTGGGTAAAGAGTTAAAGAGTGTAAAAAACACATTCGGCTTTTTCGTTGAGACTAATACCAAATTTTTCCCAGTTGTCTTTATTTATTATAAATTCTTATACTTTATTTAATTTATTTAATTAATGTGAAGCGTAAACTTAAGGAAATAAATTGTTAGTTACGCTTAAAATCATAAACTCAAGTTTATTAAAAAGCTCAAATAAATTAAATTAAATTAAATAATTTTTATTATAATTCACAAGATGCATCATTGGTTAAATTGAAGTTAAGTTTAATTGGTTACGTTTTTATCCTTCTCAACAAATAGGCGTTTTCTAAAAACATATGAGAAATACGTTCGATAGCACATTTCAAAAATACCTAATTTGTTAAAAGCACAGTGGTCAATAATCCTTTTGTTAAAAAAAATACAAACAAAAGTGACCTCTTTGGTTCGAACGATGCGATGTTTGTTCAGCTGCCAATGTCGCGGCAAAAGGGGCCGCAGCTTCAGCATTAAAGTTGAGCGAGTAAAAGACGGAAACATAACTGCATTTTAAAAATTCGTGTTGGTCAAGACCTAAGTAAGGTCAAGTCCTAATCTTAAGGACTGAACTTATTTTAGCAGAGCACCCTAGACTCTGACCAATGTGAGTAATGAGTTCCGAGTGTTGAGCCTAATGAGCCCTATGTAGTCGACACTGAGAACTCAAGTTCTTAAAAACTGATCTCTCTTCGAACAAAGCGATGGGCCGCTTCAGTATTAAAGTTGAGCGCGTAAAACACGGAAACGTAACTGCATTATAAAAATTAGTGTTGATCAGGACTTGAGTCCTTTATGTCCCAATCTTAAGGACTGGATTCATTTTGGCAGATTACCTTAGACTCCGACTAATGTAAGTACTGAGTACTGAGTTTTGAGCCTAACGAGCCCTAATGTAAGAAGACTCGACTCTTAGATCTCAAGTTCTTAAAAACTGACCTCTCTTCGAACAAAGCGATGGGCCGCTTCAGTATTAAAGTTGAGCGCGTAAAACACGGAAACATAACTGCATTATAAAAATTGTGTTGGTCAGGACTTGAGTCCTTTATGTCCTAATCTTAAGGACTGGATTCATTTTGGCAGATTACCCTAGACTCCGACTAATGTAAGTACTGAGTACTGAGTTTTGAGCCTAACGAGCCCTAATGTAAGAAGACTCTTAGAACTCAAGTTCTTAAAAAGTGACCTCTCTTCGAACAAAGCGATGTTTGTTCAGCTGCCAATGTTGCGGCAAAAGGGACCACAGCTTTAGCATTAAAGTTGAGCGAGCAAAATACCAAAACTGTACTGTGTTGTCAAAATTGTGACGTCAGCGCGCTATCAAAATAATCACCAGCTCATATTATGCGTCAACTGCTAGAGCACAAGCCTGTGTGGTGTGGTGGTTGTTAACGACTGCAAATTTCGTCATTGTAACGCTATGTTTTTGTGACAATAAAGACAATACTAAATTGGTATTGGTTGTTGCTGGGCGACAACAAAATAGAAATACCACCATGATGGTTCCGTGCAACGTGTCTCGTGAGGCTTCGACCCCCGACCAGTGACATCACAGCATCGCTATTCGCTATGCTGTGGCCTTAATACTTGGGTGATTATCGCAATTAGATGCGAGCGGCAATAGCTTCGAGTAATGCATTCTGCATTAACTCGGAAAGCAAGATATGATAAAAAAAACCTTGTGATATTTTGTAAAGGTCTGGGATGTCTGAGACGCAAATGCATGACGTCATCAAACAATGGACTGGACGTAGCTATAGTCAGTGGAATTATGCTACATAGAACCGCAGGAACTTTTGTGTATTGATCTCCAAGCTTCAGCATGAAGATAGAACTAAAATGATGATGAGTTTTTTTTTATTTACCATTTTTATACATCAACGGGGAAACTAAGCGTTCCATGGGGAAAATATCAAAACTGTGGACATTTAAAAATAGCAGAATCCAGCCCTTGAACCACAGAGCATAGTGCAATATCTGTGTCTTGGGTGCTTAGTGTAAGGTTTATTTGCTATTCAATCACGTTAACGAGAATGGAGAATGTTATATTCTTGCTCTAGCTCATTCAGGATCGGGATTAAAGAAAATTCATTATTGAAATTCATTAATATATTCAGACTCCACTTTACATGCCAAACGCTTAAAGACTATATCCACCTTAGAGATTGTATTGCATTGACCATAGACACATGATAATGTAACAGAGAAAAACACTCTCATTAGTTACCCTGGACGCTTAATCTGTTTCGTCGTTAAATTCAAATTTCAATCTGAATTTCTTTTTAAACTAGTATATTAATATATGTGGAACACAACAGAGAATTAATTAAAAGTGCCTCCATTAAAAGTTATGGCAGTATCAAATGTCCTGCAACCGTACAGTTATATGAATGCATGGGTACCGCTACAGCGCGCCCCACTTCTACTAAATATGAGAAACCAGTCCAAGAATCGATGCTTGGGAAAGTTGTATCGAGATGTTGCTTGATATTGTCAGGATATTGTTAAGAGTCGACGGTGAACGTCAGTATTTTTTTAATATTACTCGTACTTACTTGTAAGCCTTGTAACATCAGGTAACATGGCCTTCATATTACCTGATGTTATGTGATGAAAAGGCCGAAGGTGAAAGCGCACTTTACCCGGAATCATCAGCTACTGAGGCACTGGCTATCTTATCTCTAGCTGCCGGAATACAACAATGCTACAAACATTGACGTTATGGCGACATGTTTAGATAAAATAGTGGTAGCTAGGCGCCTGCCTATGAGTACACAAAAATATACTTCCGCTGGGAATCGAATCCGGGACCTCTGGGTGTTAACCACTATTAAAAATGACAAAATAGAAACAACTTTCATATTCTTTTATAAAACAGAAAATATATGGCATACCACTGCGTTCTCGTTAGTGAAAGGGGAATATATACTGTAAGTTTTTTCACGTGCCGCCTGGGTGATCCGGGACTGCTTAAGCTACCACAAGAACCTAGTTAAAACATTGCTCGTTTCACAAAAATCACAGAGCTGAGAAGTTAGTAGAAGATATTTTCTAACACATTCTTGAAAATAATAGTGTCATTAATTAGTTTTAGTGTCGAAGTCAAAGAAATAACAAGATGGCTTTTGCACTTCCATGTAGACATTGCTAAGGCGTTTAGCGCCATAGATTCGGCAGTGACAATAGTCACTTAAACTTCAACTAATGCCTTCATTACTAGCTTTAACTTTGGAACGTGAATGTTCTTAATGCTCTTAAAGCTCTTATCAATGCTCTTAGCCTGGCATTTAATACAAAGACTAACACAAAACCGAAAGAATACAATAACTTGTGGGGTACAAATTGGGGAATCCAAGCCGAGACCTCTGATTATAGGGAAAACGGTCCTTACAGCAGCAACACGCGAGCCTTGGTGGTCTTCCCAAGCACGGAGGAGCTCGAGAGGCCGGAAACCTATCCAGCAGATCACAGAGGTTGTTAAATTGTTATGAACTGGCGAGATTTTATTACAAAATCTATTTATGTTGTTGTAAATCCAAGCCGGTTTGATTATAGCAAGAAACCACTTTTTTCTCGATCATATAAAATTAAATACCCGCCTGCGGCCGCTGGCGCCACAGCCACAGTACACAAATACATTATTCATTATTTACGATATATAATTTTTATCGTATAGAAAAATATGCAATTTACAAACTATTATGGAATTATGACAATTACCAATGTGACATATTTTTCACCACGCCCACGTTGTCGTCAAACTTATAATTCCAAGAAAATACTTGAATTTTCAAGTTCATTAATAACCGAGAAGGAAATAAAAAAAAACTTTCCTACACTCACACCAATTATCTAGTCCAAGAGAAGCTTCGTTATGAAACTTGTTAAATGGCTACTAGACAACGGATAAACATACTTAAAATACTTAAATACATACTTATTATACATAGAAAACAACCAGACCCGAGACAATTTAGAAAAACAATAATTTCTAAATTGACCCGACCGGGGATCGAACCCGGGACCTCAGAGATGGCGACACCATGAAAACCGGCGTACAAACCACTCGACCAAGGAGGTCGTCAAAATATCTAAATAATAAACAAATATTAAAAAAAAAAATATAACATTACATTTTAGCTGGGTAGCAATACTCGGAAATTTCAATATGTATACTAAAATCTTATGTTTATGGCCCGCTCTCCCTACCCATCCATAGGGAAGGCTCGTGCCCCAGCAGTGGGGACATAAAATGAGCTAATGATGATGATGATATTATAAACTTGTACGTACTGTCGAAATATGCGGAAAATGCGTGATACCTCGAGCTTGGATTATACGTGAATTCCCCATCTACCTGATACACAATAATAAATAATTATTCAAAAGCACCAAAATTGAAGGTAAAAAATCCTACCTAATATTTTTAAGTAAAATATTTTTAACTTGTGACTTGCAATATTTTTTTTTAAATCTAAATCTACAGTACACCGCCCTACTACTGGGCATGCCACCATCATTGAAATCAAAATCATCGCTTTATTTGATGGATATTGGTTAAATCTCCGTGCCAAATGTCCGGAATACTCGACCACTGAGGCACTGGCTTTCTTTCTGGCTGCCGGAACACAATAAAGCTACTAACATTGATGTTATGACGACATTCTATATAAGATGGTGGAGTCTATCAAACTGAATAATAAATGTATTAAATATTACTTTTTATTTTTTTCAGTGCTGTGTGCTGCGGTGGGGTTGAGTAACGCGCGATGGGTCCGCCGGGGTCGGTCACAGCAGCCCAGGGACACCAGCTTCGTAGGAGAAGCCACCAACGAGCTCTCCACTGCCATTTTCCAGGTAAATTGATTTTGCTATACATTATTAACATTTTGCTTGGTGGTAGATAGAGCTTCTTCAAAGCCCGCCTGCTACCACCATCTTATATCAGTTGTGAATTGATTAGGTTAGTTCTTGTTCAAAGTTTAATTTATATTTTTTTCTATCAATAAATGATTTAATCATAATGGTTTTGATTTAGCGAAGAATTGACTACTTTCAACATCGTGTAGGATAGATTGGCTTAGATTCTGCGTTATTAAGTTTGCTGTTTCCAGAATGCATATGCATTTTCTGGAAATCAATCAGCAGTACCGAAACAATGAACCGAAAATGATATATTATTAGGATTTACATTCGGCTTTTTCTAAAAATTGTCCCCAACAGGTGTATTGAAATTATAAATAACTTAAGAGACACTTTCATTGTTTTGTGCATATATCAATCTTGTATGTCAACATAATAACATGCTGCGTTAATGTTATTTGTTGTATAATTATTTTCCGGTATAGAAAATAGCCATATTGCCACTTGCAAGAGAAAGTCACTCGTTCGCGGGGAGAGAAACTGGCCACGCGCCAGTACTAACTTTCCTGACACATTCGAACGCTTTCTAAATAACCACAAGATAATATGAATATGATAAAATGTTAATGTTTCTATTTTCAGGGATACATTGAAGATGACAAGAACATCGCCTTCTCTCCTTTGGGTTACTCAGCTATTCTCGCCATATTGGCAGAGGGAGCGACTGGTGAAACCAGAGAACAACTGGTCGCAGCTCTCCATCTACCAAAAGACCAAAGTCTGACAAGAAAGACGTACCGTTTTATTATGGACAGACTAAAAAACACTCACGAATACAAATACAACCAGCCAGAGTTAAAGAACTACTTTTACATCTACAAAAACTATACAATCAATGAAGATTACAAGCAAATCCTAGAAGATTACTACTTGACTGAAGTCCGGTCCGTTGAAAGGTATAACCCAGATCAACAATTCAATAAGCCAGTGGAACATGATGATCACAGTGAATTTATTGTAGATTTGCCCGATAAAAAACAAGATGATATTAGAAATGATGACATTCCTGAACTTATGCCTCCTAAACAGAGTGATGAAAAGCTGATATCCTTTGCAGTTGAGGATACACCAGAGAAAGTTGACATTACGCAGATTGAGTACAAACCAGCAAAGAATATAAAAGAGAAGATAAAGTTGGTTAAGGCTGATTCTAAGAAGGAGGAATCTGGTGATGATGAGGAGACTATGGTAGCCGTTGAAGCTAGAAACCACGCCAGAAGTCTGAAAGTCTTGCAAGATAAAAACGACATTGCATCGAGCATTTCAGTCAACAGCGTTGGCAGGAAATCTAGCAAAAGTAAGATTACTTTGACTTATTAAGTTTAAAGTTTTTAAACACTTTACGAGTAGAAATCTACTCGCGTTTATTTTACATAATATTTATGCTAACGCTAGCTAATAATAGTATGTAAAATAAACAATACTTTGTTGTGTTGCGCAAAACAAAATATTGTTTCACTAGCTGATTCTTGTTTCAAATTATTGATATTTTAATTGTTGTGATGTAAAATGATAAAGGTAGTTGAAATTGGTATCCTTAGGTTCAAGACCTTGTTTTATATTCATGTTATTATGTTAGTAAGCAAATTTAATTGGTATCACAAAATGTGTATTTGATCTCTAATGTCACTCTTCCAGCACCCACCCATTCCCTGATGATAATCTTCAATGGAATGTACTTCCGTGGCTCTTGGAAGAAGCCTTTCGACGTGGTTGAGTCCGGAGTGTTCTACAAATCCAACACGGAGAAGAAGCAAGTGTCGATGATGAAGACTAAAGGCACCTTCAAGACTGGGTTCCTTCCTGGCTTAGACAGCGAAGCTATACAAGTGCCTTATGATGTGAGTTGAACGCTGTTTGAAAATAATTTGAAACTAACATTCTTATTGAGGGTGATGTTTTAAGACTACAACGGGAAGATCTTCATCTCCTCTAATGGTAAGTGGCGGGCGACATAGCTGTAGATGGTAATGCATTCACTTGGAATCCTAAACCTCCAGGAAACTTTTTTTATCTTTAACTGTAGGAACACGAGAATGCTACCACCATTATTGGATTAAAGACAGACTTAATAAGATAGTAGTTATAAGCAAAGTGGACTTAAAACAAGCATTACAACCAACTGCACTGAGTGACAATAATAAATTTACCTCCCAGTGGAAATCGAGCTCTGAATCTTTGGTGCCGAGGCTGATGGTCTAACCACTAGACTAAAAAGTCGAATAAAATGAACAAAAACTAGATTTTGCAGAGAGTAGTCAAATGCAGATTGATGGGTGTTAACGCCTGCCATTTTACGACCAGAATCAATTGCTTAGCGTTCCTTTTGACGCATTAAGAGCTAAGGTATAAGACATTTGGTCTTACATCCAGGACACCGTCATTTAAATAGTTGCTAAGCCTTGTGATTGTTGGCTTTAATTGCAATCAGCTCCTAAATATAAGAGAATCTTATTACTAATATTATTATGATAGCTGTAAATGTCCCGTTCCTTGGCAAAGGCCTCATTTTCATCTTCTGGTCCCCTGCAATGATATGCCAGTTTCTCAAGTGTCTATCAATGTTCTCCAACCATCTTCGTCTCTGTCTACCTGGTCGCCTTTCCGCATGTAGTTTACAACGCGTAACAAAAAGGTATTGTCAAAATGAAAAGATCCAAAGTGTATCCCATCTAGAACTTGTATATGTTGTTTTTATGACATAATTATTAACTTTAATTTGTCATGCAAGGTTAAGGAAATGTTAGTACACAGAGGTTACTAAACCACTAGGGCTGAGACTTATTTGTTTTGATGTGACGTCACAATAGAAATATTAAATTAAAAATTGCATAACACATTAAAGTTAATAATCATGACTTAGTAACTCTGCATATAAGATCTAGATCGGCTGCACTTTGGATCTTTTCATTTTGACCTTTCTGTTACACGTTGTATTTATAACAACGCATAACATTTTTCTGCCTTGTTATTTATGTTGCCATCCTTTATGTGGGTACTAAGACAAATAAAATATTGTTGTTCCAGGGTGGTCGCTACGCGCTCGTCGTGGTGGTTCCTCGGTCGCGCGACGGGTTGGCGCGTCTCACCGCAGACCTGCCCGCAACACCGCTCATGGAAATCCACGACAGCCTACAAGAGGAGGACTTGCAGCTATCCATGCCGACCTTCTATGTGGAGACTACCACCAAACCTGTCGCGGCACTGGCTAAGGTAAGTCCAAAATTTTTAGCACAAGAGTCACATTGACACATAAGCTACATACTTACTAAAAGCCAAGACTTAATATATACTGCCGATGAACCTGCTTGTCATACCGCTTATGGAAGCCCACACAGTCTGCAAGAGAAGAACTTGCGGCTATCCATGCCTACCTTCTACGTGGAGCCCAATACTAAAGCTAGTGCGGCTCTGGCTAAAGTGAGATAACCAGTATGGCCGCAACTGGCGGGGCCCCTGGGTGGTCACCATTGTAATGACTCGGGTAACAAAAGCGCTCAATTCTCGGAAACTGAGACATGATCACGTAGACGAATTTCGTCTGCTTGCCAGTGGAAGGCTATTTGACAGAAGACGAATATCGTCTTTTTGCCAGTCGAGAGGTTAAAACGAAAGACCTACATGATATAGAACCAAAATAGTTCAGAATTATGCGCTATTTTTAGTTTCGCTTAAACCATCCAACACGCTTGAGGTTAGCGTGGTGGGTTATCGCTTTATCTCCCTATCTGCTATTGTTCATGTCGGATGGCTGGAGCCCAGCGGTGAGACGTTTAACCGTCATATTCTCCATTGCATCGATCGCCCAGATGACCTTGTCTCGGTAAGGGGAAGACTGTCCTCCAGAAACACGCTTACACACACTGGGCGCTGTGGTGGATGTGGTGGTGCGGTGAAGTTAGAGGATTCATTCAGGAGATCAGGTTTCGTTGTAACGCGCGCCTGAATTACGGCAAAATTTTGCTTTAACGATGTTTCGTAAGCCTTGGTGATAATTCAGATTATTGTTGATATTGTTCCAGTTTGGTGTAAGCAGCATTTTCAGCCGCGACGCAGAGCTGTCGGGAGTGTCATCAGCCGAAGGTCTATTCGTGCAAGAACTAGTCCAGCACGTGGCTGTGAGAGTGGACAATGCTGACTCCTCAGCGTCGCAGCTAGCAGGTAACTTTTTAATTACAACAACTGAACCGCCTCTGAGGTCTAGTGGTTACGACCATCGGTTTAGACCCAGAGGTCACGGGTTCGATTCCCAGCGGGGGGTACATCTTTGTGTACTCGGTTTGGTTGGTGGTAGTTTTTTGTCCGCCTGGCTAGCTACCACCATCTTATCTAAGTATGTCCCAATAACATCAATGTTTGTAGCATTGTTGTGTTCCGGCAGCTAGAGATAAGATAGCCAGTGCCTCACTAGTTAAGGATCCCGGATGAAGAACGCCTCCACCAAATGACCTTATCATCACTTAACATCAGATGGAATCAAGGCACTGTGCTTACCCGTTAATATAAAAAAAATACCTACACTTTAGAATTTTAATATAGGCATACTTATATGGGTAGCGTGTGTTCTCTAAATAAAAACAAATGACAATCATTAATGTTTTTTTTTCCAGCTGCCGCTGTTGACAACGTCGAAGAACTCAAAAGCCTCCCCCTCCATTCGAAGTCACTAAGAAGGTTCAATGTCGAGCACCCATTCTTGTTCTACATCGTCGACTGCTTGGACAACCTCGTCGTCGTCGCTGGCAAAGTCACCGACCCCGAACAACCGACGCCATTCGAAATTTAAATAAATAAAAAATAATTTTCAAATATAGAATCATTAATACTAAAGTTGGCTTCTTTGGAAATTGATGTAAAAATATTACTAAAAATGAGATTAAAAGAATAAATGTATTCGTATCTTTCATATATGGTGGTTTATTAGATAATATAATATCTTTTTTTTATCTAAAAACTTGCGTGTTTGATAATTGTAATTTTTGTAGAAGCCAATTATTTATTGTATTACATACTCTACGTATTTCCACTTACCAACCTTTTTTTACATTTTAATTGTTGTAAACCTGTTTTATGGCAATATATTCCATTTTCAAATTACTTTACCATCCTTTTTTGCTGTTAAAACTAGCCACTTGCAACTTTTTTTAAAAATCAGATGCATTTGATAATGAAAAAGTACAGAGTTTAGGTTAATCTAGTTATAATTAAGTTAATTAAGTATTATTATTTATTTATTTTAACGGCAGATGTGATAACGTTTAAGATTTATTAAATTATTTATATTGAAATTTCTTGTATATGTTTTATTTAATTTCTTATTATTTTTGATCACGGCAATCTTTTTTTAATGATTTGATGATTACTGTTGCCAGTTTTAAGATGCTTTGCTATTAGGTAAATTAGATTTCAGGGATAGTTTAAGGGCAATGACAAAAGCATAATATTATTTTCTTTTGAGTTCAGTAAGAATGTAGAATTGTGAAAATCATTCGTGTATTTCCTGTGATAATTCAATAAGCAAAACGCTATTTGATCTCATTTGCTAATGCCTGTGCTGCACGTATACATATATGACAAAAACAAATTTTGAATAACAATACAGCAAACTTATAATACTTGTGACATTATTTTGCAAATAACGAAACGTTTTTTGCAAACATAAAATGTAGGTAGATCAAGATATTTTAATTAAAAAACATGAGCTTGTACATTTCATAACTCCAACGAACACGCTGGTCGTGGCCGTTAGTGTGTAAAAAAATTATATTTGAGCAAATAAAAGTCGCCAAGATTAAGTGTAATTCACAATGGAGGCCGATAAAGAAAATACAAACAGATTAAAATCGAAAACAAGGATTCCTTTGCCGGTTGAACCCCTGCCGCCGCTGCCTAAACATTTGGTCGAAAGCAATAAGAAGCAAACAGTCAAAGAAACAAATGAGAGATATCCATTGAAGACTTTGAATTCTCACCAAAACTTAGCATTACCTGGCCCGAGTCAAAAGCCTAAACATGTCGAGGTCAGGTCTAATGTTAAAGTAGATACAAAACATGTTACACGAAGACAGTTAGTCGAACATTTAGATTGGAACTACGCTGTGTTTAAAGACGAGCGAGCTGATGATGATGATGATATGGTTATTGTTATAAGTGACAATGAAGATGATAGTAGAATGGGTGGTAACAGGCAAAGGAATTGTCTTGGAGAGGCGAGGGCGGCCGTGACGCCTGTGTTGAAATCATCGGCTTTAGAACCAAGTAGAGTGAGGAATTTGAAGAGGAGTTTGAAAAGGCCGCATAGCAGGGAGCTGCAAGGGCTGTCCCCAGTGGCTAAGGAGCAGCGAAAGATCGAGGAAAAAGTGAGGCGCAAGCTAAATTTCAATGAGCCCTTACAAGAAAGGTTGATGTCACCTGACTTTTGTAAGTAACTTTTTATTTATTAAAACGAAAGATGTGGGAACATGGTATGCTTTAGAAAAAATATGCTAAGTTTTAGATAGTAATTTGGTTTCTGCACAAACAGCTCAAATTAGTGATTTTAAAACCATTTATACACACGTTTAAAACTAGTGATGTTTCATTTTTGTTAATAAAGACCGTATTAATATTAAATCAGGCTTAGATTAACACGTTTTTCGAAAAACAGAGCATGTACTCGTACCTACATACTTAATTGCAATTTAATCACATTGGATTTGATTTATCATTAAAGGGTTTAGAGTAATGATCTCTTATTGGTTAATGGCATTACATCGCCTGCGATTAATAATTTGAGCAATACACCCATAGATAGCATTCTCAAAACGTTCGAAATTGAGTAATTTCGATACTTGAATGAAGTGTAAATAATATAGCCGATAAAGCAAAATATTTTGAGTGTAGTCAACAATTATTTATTTGGTATAACGCGACCCACTTTGATGAGGAATAAATTTGGTTAAATAAAACCGGCGTGAGTGTGCACGAAGGCATAATCTGTGTGGCTCTTTGATTAGACGGACTAGCGAGTTTGAAGTGAGGAAAAAACAATATACAAAATAATCAAGATGTACCCAATACGTTTTGTAGGCAGTCATTGATGGTGTGCTGTGATTATTACGGATGTGCAAAGATATTTTGGGGGAGTATCCGAAAATGGCATCTTATCTGTCATGTACGAAGTGGAAGGAATATTTTTGTCTTTAAACGGATTTGCCCCTAACGCCTTAAGCAACGAGTCGGACGCGTCAATGTTTAGATAACCGGTAAACAATTTTAATATTAATATTAGGTTTACTAAATATTTAGTATACGGTCTTTTGCAAACTTTTAGGTCTGACTAAGACTTTTATGAATTATAAAATATTAATAAAATGTTGCATCTACTTTTAATTTATTTCTTAGTATAAACTGTATAACCTCAGTTAACATATTTTTTTACAATCGGGAAAGAAATTCAAGAGCTACTGCTATGTTTATGAAAATGTTATGTAATGTAACACAAACCTAGAGTTTAGTGTATACTCATAGTCAGTCTGATTTTAATATTCCTAGGTTTAAATTGTTTGGCTAAGAACTGGTTTGACTTTTGACCCCATTGCTTCTAGAGAAAGCCTTTAGGCAATAGTGCCAAACCTCTGTACTGGTTCTTTGTAATAGGATCACGTATTACAAAAGTGACAGATTATGTAACGCCCTGATAGGTAGGTATGGAATGTAATATACACGAAACGTTTATATTAAGACCGAACGATGATTGAGGTGTCATCTATACACATAAAATGCTTTGTCCTGAATGACTGACTGACGGATCAACGCACAGCCTTAACCGCTGATCGTAGAGACTTGAAACTTGGAGGGTGTGTTCTTTGTATGACGTAAGCATCCGATAAGAAAGGATTTTCCGAAATTCTACCCCTATGGGGGTGAAAAAGGGAGGCAAAGTTTGTATGGGACAATGTGATTCCTTGGTCTAATTTACTTCAAATTTTGCATAAAGCTTTTTTAACAGAATTAATGGAAGACGTGTTTCGTATTTTATTAAAATTCATCCCCTAACTGGGTTAAAAAGGGGTAGAAAGTTATTTTAGCGGTCATTTGCCTCGAAGTTGATATCAATACTTCTTAGTGCTTTTGATTTAAATTATACATTTTATTTTGACACATGTTTGAAAACTCAATCCGATTTTATTCAAAAAAGGTTGAATGAAAATATATAAAAAAAAATTATGATTTCGCTGATTAATAAGCTCAAAAACTTTAAGGAGAGAGTTTGCTGTTATCTGTAAACGGCCTTCACAGCGTCACCGGACTTTTTTGGGGGCGGCGAGAAACTTAAAGGGTTCCTCAAGCCACACTGCTTGATCACGATCAAAACAACGTCAGAAGGTTTCTAAAAGGAATGGCATCACGCAAGCGTGCTCCCGCACTCTACTAGATTCTCCGAATAGTTTGGATAGGATTGGGATGGCCTTTACAGGGTTACAATAGTGGTGTACGTTATAAGCAGATGTGTGTCTAAATCAGAGATTATACCCTAACTATCCTAACTAACAGTAACTTAACTTAATATGGGAAAGTAAGTTTGTTTGTTTGTTTGTTATTTGTTACGCTTTCACGCGTTACACTATTCAACCGATCATCATGAAATTTTGTACTTATATTCCCAAGAGTATAATCAAAGACTCCGTCCGTCTAAGAAGTCCGTGCTTCGGAAGGCACGTTAAGCCGTTGGTCCCGGCCGCATTAGCAGTCGTTAACAACCACCAATCCGTGCTGAGCCTGCGTGGTGGTTTATGGCCCGCTCTCCCTATCCATCCATAGGGAAGGCTCGTGCCCCAGTAGTGGGGACATAAATGAGCTGATGATGATAATCAAAGACTTATTATTAAAAAAGTGAGTTTGTTTGTGTGATACTCTTTCACGCGTAAACTGTTTAACGATTTGTTTGTTTTGTTGTCATAGAAACTGTCAAAGCGGTATGAAGTCTGCCAGGTCAGCTAGTTCGTTATAAAAGTGTTTAGGTATACGAAAACTATGCCGAACACTAGGCTTAAAGTGTCGAGCGCTGGTGCCACTAGCCTATTGTAGTTTTTTACTTTTTTACGAATATGCTGGATTTATTATAGAAAACTAGCTGACCGGCGGCGGACTTCGTATCGCTTTGATAGTTTCCATGACAACAAAACAAACAAATCATTCGTCCGCTTAAGAACACCCGTATCTCATGATGGACCCTTATAGCAGCGCCACCTGCCGGGTTCAATTGTAAATCTGAACCATTCTCGAATCTACTTGAACACACACAGAAAATTTCATCCAAATAGGTCCAGCCGTTTAGTAGGAGTTCAATAACATACACACGCACAGAAGATTTTTATATATAAAGATAAAGACTTTAATGTTCTTTGGAGTAAATGATAATAATAAGAATATGTAAGAAAAAGCTTAATTTATTTTTTGGACGTCACGGTATTCTATGAAATACAATCGATTTCGTGCCCAAGACTCAACGTCTTTAAATGAAGACAAATTAAAAGATGAACTTAATTGATCTACAAAAGTAATATTATCTAACTTATTAAAATTTATTTAACACTTAGTCTTATTGCAACGGGTAACAACTATTACAGTAAATAGTACAAAAGATCAGATAATCTATAAAAATGCATTTTATGCATTACTTACACCATTTTCCAAAACTATAAACTTTTTATTTCGAAAGGATCAGATAAGATAAGATAGATTACTAAACTATGAAAATGCATATTGCATTAGGGTAATTGCACCAGTGTTGGACACTAAGCCCAGCGAAGCCCACTAAGACGAGCGAGTTTTTGTTGCCAAAAAATAACATAGATCTTCATTGAAATATTACGAGATGACAGCAAGGAGTTTTCAGGTAGTTTTTTTCCTTTAGTTGATGGCTTCGTGCTATTAGTATATTTAGCCAGTGTCAAAGTATTTTTTCTTAAAGTAATACATAAATAAACAATATTTCCTTCCTGATGATGAATGATAATAGAAATGAGAGGTGAGAAATTGTTGTACCGCTCATTTGTTTGTTTGTTCCCGTGCGCAGTGAAGCGGAGCTACATGACATGTCACATCCGCGACTACACGTTGGACATGTTCACGTATATCCTGACCGTGGAGAAGCGACCAGTCACGCCGAGAATCTCCAGCATCACCCGGGCCTGCGTCATCAACTGGCTCATGAAAGTCCATGTGCGTATGCTCAGTTCCTTCCTTAATATACACTCGACTCGAGAGCAATGAATCCGGGTCACATAAAGAAACCTATAAATTTCGGAAACTAAGAATGCTAGGTTAATGAAATAAATTGTGTTTAATAGACAATTAAATATTCCTTAACTGAAAGTAATAAAACTTATTAGTTATAAAATGGTGTCATAAAAAAAATCAAATTTGAAAAAGGGAGACTTTCGAAGATGGAACTACTAGATTACTGCATTTGTTTTTGCTTTTGTTTTTAATCTGTCATTTAAGTGGGTATATTAACAATGTTGATAGTGTTCAATATTTATTAGTCATGCTGTAATCATGTCGCTTACACCTGAGGATAGCACCAGAATACTCACAATGCTGTAAAACCGGCCGGAGTCAGCGCAATACAGCCAGGACTGTCGGTGTGTCGCTGTCAACAGTACAAAGAGTTCTCCGACGTTACGAGAAAACTGGCTCTAAGCTACGCAGACCAGGAACAGGCAAAGCCAGGTGTACCACAGCACAGCACGAGAAAATCGATCTACTACCAAGCAGTATTGTTTTAGATTACTGTCGAAGATTACTGATCCAGTAAAATTACAGAACATAGAAGCATAGGAACTTAAGCTTCAGCTTCTTCAAGTTTCCCTTGATGAGTGTGCCCATGCACTCCGCTTTAAACCAGGCGGGTCATGTGACGACATAAAAGTATCAGTAACATTAAAAATATGTTTTTTCTTACTAACCAGGGTGTAGATGGAAATCCCGCCACTATACAAACAGCCGTCTGGTACCTGGACTCCGTGCTGGCCACGGGTCTGGTGCAACTGGACAAGCTGCAGCTGATCGCGGCTGCCTGCTACTGGGTGGCCCACAAGCTTCACGGCCCGGGCATCGCCGCCACTAGGCTGGTCAAATGCTCCAACAAGGCTTTCACAACTGGATCACTGATGTGCGCTGAGAAGACTGTTATGGAAAAGCTGGTAAGTTCACTGTTACTTTATCATCATAAACTATATGATAATGCCTATAAACATCCCACTGCTGAATCAAGACCTTCCCAAATGAATAATAGTAATGCTGGCCCAATTCGCGTTGGTAGAAACTCTAGCGGCTTTCGTGCTTACCGAAGCATGGAGGAATTCGTTATATTTTTAATTGGTTTTTCTTGGTTTCCTTTTGATGACTTTTGATAACTTTTGATCTTCTTGCAAACACCCGAAGAATTGCCATGACTGCAATCGGTCAGAAGACATTAACCCCGTTAAAAGCTCTCTCTCTGCAAAACGAATTGAATTGTTCTGTTTGTGAATTGGTCTGCTCCAACAAGTTTAGTCTGCTCCTTTGGAAAAACATTATTTAATAGTTCTTGAACGAAACATACGTAAAAAACTATTAAATGGAGGAAACGTGAACAATTAGAACTAGTCAATTTGACTTTTAGAAAGAAACTATTTAATTTCTTTGTTTATGATGATGATGATGATGATGATGATGAATTGTATGATGATTTTGTTTATATGGAATCAGAAAAACAGTTACAAAAAATGAATGAACATACCAAAATTAAATTCTCATAGCTTTAATTTCTGATATTGCAGAAGTTCCCGCCCCAACCGATTGTACCTCAAGAATTCATCACGTACCTTTCATGGTGGTGCGACTACACTCACCCTGGGGAAATAGAAGTGGCCGCCACCTTCCTCTGTATGTCTGGTATCATGGTGGACAAGAGTTTATGCAACGAGTACCCTTCAGTCGTCGGAGCTGCTTCGGTACGGAACGCGCTGTTGTTACTCGGGAAGAAGGAGTTGATGATACACCTTCAGATGTGTCCTGTGTAAGTAGGTTAAGGTTCGAAAAAATGATGTGCAGTCCTTTTTATGTACCTTGGTCATGGTTGTGTTATTTTTTTACCTTTACTCTATTCTAGGGCTTGTGATTCGATTATTCGAATAATAAAGCATTTGAAATTCATACGTAAATATTATTGGCAAAACGGATTTATGTATGTGTAGGTTCGAATTGATGATATGCAGCTGGTTTATGTACCTGTGACTTGATTAAGATCTCATGGCGGAGAAGAGTTTATGAAACGAGTGCCTATGTTTTGTCGCAACACACGATAGTTGCTTAACCAGAAAGATCTGATGATACACCTTCAGATGTGCTGTTCTGTTTTATGTACCTCTGGCTTAATTGTGGGTCTCATACAACAAGAGTTTATGCAACGAGTACTTGTGCGTCGTCGGAGCTGTTAAGGTACGGAACACACTGTAGTTGCTTAACCAGAAAGATCTGATAATACAGCTGCAGATGTGTTCTGAATGGTCCTGTGTAAGTAGGTTAAGGTTCGAAAAGATGATGTGCAGTCCTTTTTATGTACCTTGGTCATGGTTGTGTTATTTTTTTACCTTTACTCTATTCTAGGGCTTGTAATTCGAGTATTCGAATAATAAAGCATTTGAAATTCATACGTAAATATTATTGGCAAAACGGATTTACTTCATGAATTTTTCAATGAAATATGACTTCACATTAGTCTTTACGTTTTTTTTCTTATTCTTATTCACGCTCTCGTCACGTGACTCTTCTCTCAACGCTTAAATTACTCTGAAACAGTCGCTTTCCAGCGCCAGTAGCCGCCCCGCCATCCATACTCGTTCATCGCTGGGTTTACGTGCCTAGAGCCCCCCCCCGCCTGTATGTCACGATTGTGGAGCTGCGGACGGCACGGCAATGAACACCCTAGTGGTGTGTGGGGCGTGAACTGCGCAACAATCTGATAGCAGTAGTAGGAGGAGTAAAAGCCGCTCAGCATCAGTGACCCATTCGTCGAGCGCCATAGCCTTCTTTTGTGAAACCATAATGGTTCTTAAGGAGCCTGTGGAGAGGGTCCACGAGGAGGACGTCCACGTAGTCCATGTGACGAGTCCGTCGTTGACGAGTCATGGGAAGACGGCGGCGGCAGCCCGTTTCATTTAACCATTTTAAGCCAGTGACTAGGGACACTTTGCACGTGTTGTAAGGCTTACGGGAGTTTGGGGGTGTCACAAATATCCAGGGAATATCTTGTGCGAACTGGTACTAGGTGCCTTCTGTCAGTGGTACCGAGCCACTTCAGAAAATGCTGGAATAGTACTGCGTTTTTAGTGGGTAACGGTATACTGACTGCGCCCAGACAAACACCTCGGTATTGGGCACCTTAAGTTAAATCTCGTTAAATATGTTTCAATAGTGTATGTTTGTTGCAAGTTCAGTCCACTGCTGGTCATAAGCTTATCCTAATACATGCTTTTGAGCCTGATTTTCGGCTCATTCGTCCAACTGCTGCCAACTTTTTTGTATATTGTCGCTCCACCGCGTCGGAGGGCCTTACGTTTGCCGTGGCGCGGTCTCCTCTACAGAACATATCCCCTAACGGCCGTACTGCGACTTATACAACGAGTAACGGAAAGATATGGTAAAAATGAAAAGATCCAAAGTGTATCCTATCAAGATCTTATGTGCAGTTACTAATATTAATTATTAACTTTTATTATGCCATTTTTAATTAAATATTTCTATTTTGGCGTCACATCAAAATAAACAAGTCACAGCCCTAGTGGTTTAGAAAGTACTTATGATCACTGCTGCTTGCTTATGCGCGCCTGATGCGCTTGACTTCACTTATATAAATATTTATTTTACAATTGCACGACAAATTAAATTTAATGTCTTAGTAACAACACATACAAGATCTAAATCGGATACACTTTGGATCTTTTTATTTTTACCACACCTTTCTGTTACATGTTGTATAACTATATTATTATTATTTATTATTATTCCCTTGGTTTTTTTGTTCCTTACGTGAGCCTAAATGACCTTGACCTTCGTCTAACCTGATGTTAAGAGATGATAAGGCCGAAGAAGGAAGCTTGGAGTCTACAACTACCGAGGCTGTTTTATCTCTAACTGTTGAAACACAAAATGATTGTAACATTATTTAGACATTTTTACTTTTTATTTTTAAGTGTTAATTACTACACTTAAGCTGAATTAAATATTTTTATATAAAAATACAGTGCAGCCGCCCGGATTGCGGAAGACCCAGGTTCGATTTCTGGCTGGGTCGGGTGGGCGTTTAATTTTTTCATTGTATTTTTATATAAAAATATTATTTAGACATATTTAGTGGCTGTTTGTGTAACATGAAAGTAAAAAAATCATTAACATTTCACACTGTATTACATTTATTTTGTAAAATGTTTTAGTAGAAACATAAATCTGCACTCAGGTTGAGTAAAAAGTTAAAACATGCAAATCATGCAAGTGACGTATATATCATCAAAGGTTGCATAACTGTTTGCACCAATGTCAATTTGTGTGCGGTCCGGCACTGAGGTCGTTTACCGCGAGGCGAGTTGGCTTACCGATGGTCATGCACCTTTTTGTACACTCATTTTACCACAAAACTGCTTTTAAGTGACCCTTATCAAAATTAGACAGAATTTTAAAAGCAATTCAATGATTATCATGGGGAAATTCGGAATTCATAAAGTCGAAATACGGCAATCTACAATGCTATTTGGCTAATGATGTCTGTTTTTACAACTATTGAAACATATATTAAAACATAAGTAGTTGAGATGCAACCTGTGCTGACACCGTGGCTCACGCATGTTCGCGTCACTTCTCTTCATGTGGGGGCTGCTGCGGTAAGCGCTGAAAATCGCAAACGGCATAAATACGCGAACCTGGGTCGTAATTATTTATTTGTTCCGTTTGCGGTGGAAACAATGTGCATGGGGGCTGGAGGCAAAGCAGCTTGTTATAGAGCTAAGTGCTTGCCTTATTGAGGCCTCTGGTGACAAGAAGTCTGGCAGCTACCTCTGCCAGCGTATTAGCTTGGCAATCCAGAGAGGCAATGTTGCCAGCATTTTTGAAACCGTTCCCATGAGCCAACAGTTGGAGGACATCTTTTATTTTAGGTATTTAGTTTTTAGTTTGCTATTTTTTTCTGTTTTTTTTTTAAGTTTAGTTGAGTTATTTCTTTTTGTTGTGTAAATACTAAATAAAATTAAATACTATCTTTAGCAATTAAATAAAAGTTACATTTAATTTCTAATAATAAATAACATAAGAGAACAATGCTATTCATAGCTTAATTAGTCGAAACAATTTATTATTAATTTAGTTAAAGTTACTTATAATGTACTTATAAAATTACTTGTGCTTATTTAAATAAGTAAGGGTTACCATGTAGGAGCAAGTTAGGTACATTATGTTTAATATTGAGAATAAAAATCTCTTAATTTATGATTAAGATTTATAGGCGTAATATTGTACTTTGTACCCCTTTTTAAGCATATTGCGTGCACGGAGGAGTGTAAAGATTTGGCAAGCGCAGAAAGATAAAATGTGTGGACCATCGTATGTGTTACATTCATTATCATCAGCTCATTTTTATGTCTCCACTGCTGAGCACGAGCCTTCCTTATGGATGGATAGGGAGAACGGGCCATAAACCACCACGCAGGCCCAGTGCGGATTGGTGGTTGTTAACGATTGCTAATGCAGCCGGGATCAACGGCTTTACGCGCCTTCCGAAGCACGGAGGAGGTTGAGATGATACATTTTTGATTACCTATCCGATTGACCAGACCCGTTTACCACTGCGCCATCGAGCTCCTGTGTTACATTCGTTGTATAAACATTGTATGTTTGGTGAACTACGGTTGAATTTTGACCACTGACTCGTTTCAAATAAATCGGATGCAAATGCATGCAAAAATATCGGATACTCAAAAATATTATAAAAAATGTTTAGGATCCCGTTAATAATCAGTCTAGTTTTGTAAAACTATTATACCTATTATTGTTTGATAAAAAAAGAAAAAAATATATACTTAATGGAAAATCCACGACGTTTGATAAAAAAAGAAAAAAAATTATACTTAACGGAAAGTCCACGACGTTTAGCCACCTTACGGCATGGAATAATAAAAGCAGTGTATATCGCATTCAACAGATGTTTTTATTGCGGACCCGCCTCCATCCTGGGATTTTCCGCTCACATAGCAATTTGTTTATGTCGTCCTCTCGTATAATCGCTAGTCTCGTACAGCCTCGTATAAATGCTAGGGTGTGTGTGCCTTAGTGTTGTGTGTGTGTGTTGAACAAATTTAAGCACATACCCCATTATCATCATCATCATCATCATCATCTCAGCCAAAAGACGTCCACTGCTGGACAAAGGTCTCCCCCAAGGATCTCCAAAAAACCGGTTTGCTCGCATCCAGCGGCTTCCCGCGACCTTTAGGTACCGGCCTTTACTTTTACAGGCCGGTCATCGAATGGTTGACCAAAAATGTATAATCTCGAGCTCCTCCGTGCTTCAAAAGGCATGCGAAGCCGTTGGTCTCGGCTGTATTTGCAGTCGTTAACAACCGCCAATCAGCACTTGGCCCGCTTGGTAGTTAATGGCCCGCTCTCCCTATCCACCCATAGGGAAGGCTTGTGCCCCAGCAGTGTCACGTCACACTTGTTGACCAAACTTCAGTTAAGTAGTTGGACTTTAGGAACACTTAGTCAGTGTGTAAAAGAGCAGGCGAAGACTAAATTTGTTTATAAATGTAATGGGGGAACGCCCCGCTTCGTAGAAATCGATAAATCTATATTAATATTTGAAGCGTAAATTTTGTGCCTCTTTTTAAGCACATTGCACGCACGTAGGAGTGTCAGATTTGGTACAATAAAGTTTATAAGGAGAAGGAGTGCAGAAAGATAAAAATAATGTACAATATGCGTTACGTGTCATTGTTATTAACATAATAGTGAACCCGGCGGACTTCGTACCGCTTTGACTGTTTCCATTCATTCCCGTGGGAATATCGGGATAAAGTATTCTATGTGTTAATTCAGGTTATAAACTATATGTATGCCGAATTTCATCCAAATCCATTCATCCGTTGCAGCGTGAAGAAGCAACAAATGTACACACATACACACAAACTTTTGTATTTATAATGTTATAGTGTGATTTTGAATTTGGTGTAACTGTTGAATTTCGACCAATGGGCCACTAGTTAAGGCGAACGGTAAGGCACACTAGCGCCACCAATTGATAATTTGACAATTACTAACGGACCGGATCTTTTTTTAAACATTACGTACCGTTCGACAACAGGAAAGCATCCGTAGTATTTATTTAATAATTGTGCACTACTTTTTGTTGCGTGGTTTATTCACAAAACGGGCTATCGCATTTATTCACAAACAATGGCCACTGTTGGTGTTAGCGAATGAATACAATAACAAATCTAAAAGTAGTGCACAATTATTCAATAATAAATGTTTGCCTAGTGTCGGAAGGTCCGCAATCTTTGAAATAAAAGTCAGTTTAGCAGTTATTAAATTAAATCCATTAGCGGCGCTAGTGTGCCTTACCCTTCGCCTTAACTTAAATTAGCATTGCAATGTCGCGTTGTAACATATCGCTTTTATCTGTGTAAGTCCGTTTAAACATGATGTGAGTCTGGGTATACTATACAACGTGTAACAGAAAGGTGGGTCAAAATTAAAAGATCCAAAAGATCTATATTTTGTATACAGAGTTACTAAGACATAACTATTAACTTTAATTTGTTATGCCATTTCTAATTAAATATTTCTATTATGAATTTGTGACGTCACATCAAAATAAACAAGTCACAAGCAGCCCTAGTGGTTTAGTAACCTCTGCGTACTAACATTTATAACCACTGCTGCTTGCGTATGCGCGCCTGACGCGCATCGCTTCACAAATATAAATATTTCATTAACCATTGCATGACAAATTAAAGTTAATAATTAAGTCTTAATAACAATACATACAAGTTCAAGATGGGATACATTTTGGATCTGTTCATGTTGACCACACCTTTTTGTTACACGTTGTATAACATAATAGGGATTTTGACAACAAAAACAAATAATTCCAGAACATTAAACAAATAAATTAAATAACGTAACAGTTTTTTAAAACATTCACTTATTTTTTATTTGGTCTAAGTATGAATTTCTGTAACCAAAAAAGTTAGTCATCATCATCATCATCATCAGCTCATTTTATGTCCCCACCGCTGGGGCACGAGCCTTCCCTATGGATGGATAGGGAGTACGGGCCATAAACCACCACGCGGGCCCAGTGCGGATTGGTGGTTGTTAACGACTGCTAATGCAGCCGGGACCAATGGCTTTACGTGCACGGAGGCGCTCGAGATGATAAATTTTTGGTCACTTATCCGATGACCGGCCTTGGCGAATGTTGCTTAACCTTAGCACTCGTAGACCGGGCGCGTTGACCACTGCGCCATCGAGCTCCTCCAGAATAAGTTTCCTCAAAAAGTTAGTATAATAATAAGTAATAAACACTAAATTGACGGGCACAAAATAGTGACGTCATACTTCACCATTCCCTTACAATTTATATTAAAAAATCGTTTTGACAGTTGCTAAAAAGTTTCTCTATTAAAAAGTCACATACCCAATAGGGTATAGCATATTTTTAAAGTCTCCAATATGTTTAAGATACATGCGATTACGTACGAGAGATGAAATATAATTTAAACATATCGTCGCCTAAGAAAAAACAAAAAGAAAAATATACATAAATAAAAAAATAAAAATATCCAAAATTTGTCATTTTGACTTTTGCATATCATTCAATAGAGAATAGAAAGACGCACCTCTAGACCAATCAGAAACAGGGATTTTAACCAATGGAAGAGTTTTATTTTGAAAACAAAAACATAATTATTATGATAGCGATATATTATTATTAGGCACGATATTTTTGCTCTCCTGAAAAGTTGTCATTTTTGACTTCCGCGGTGTTAGAACTTAAGCGACGATATTGCAGACATAAAAAATATGCTATTTTAGTAGTTTGTAGGTATGGTCACGGTAATAGTATCTAACAGTAGTGTAACTCGGCCCTATCTTTGAAATAAATGCCTACAGCCGCGCGGTACGTAAACACGCAATAGGGCTGCCCATCTACACAGTACCTATTTTAATGAGGAAGATGTAAATGATAACTAATCGCGATTGCTTAGTCTTAAAAAAACGCGTAATGAATTTTGATAACAACTACGTAAAAATCAAGACGATAACATAAAAATTTAATTTTTTATGAATTAATCAATTTGGGAGCACCGAAACTGCCTACCCGCGCCCGCGTGATCTCTGTGACGTCACATCGCCGGTCGCTGCCTGCCCCGCCCGCCGCGCCACTCGGTCGTCCCGCATACGACGCGATGGTTTTTCTTTTAAGTAATTCACTTTGGCTACCTACTTTCATGCGTTTGTTTTCTATCTATACCTAGTAGGTAATAGTGCTACCTGTAGTCTAAATGGAGCCAGGATTTTCACGTGGACAATCAAATAATTTGCCGTAAGTTGACCTTGCGGAATATTTCACAAATCATGCGAAGTGATATAGATATATAGTATAGTAGATACCTATTTAAGTACCTACCCTCTAAGCAGTGAGTGTGGGTGTGGGACGATATTATGCATAAAGTACTTAATAATAGTAAAAGTAGTTTGTTTGTAAGTCACTACTATGAAATTCATTATTTCGTTGTGAGTTGTGGCTGAGGTGTATTTAAAGGCCTTTTTTTTAGCTTCCCAGTTTGTAACCAGATTGCGAGCTTATTGTTTGCGACACTATTGTTGTAGGTACTTAATACAAACAATATGACCGGAAAGAATAGTTTTCGTCTAGGTATTAGTGCTGTCCATTTTTGCAATCTCTTATCAATAAAAATGAGTTTCGTTCTATGTGATAAAACAATAAGCTAAAAGAAGACGTCATGTTTTAATAGTTGTAGTTGGGTGTAAGTCAGTAAAGGCAAGAATTACACCCGAGCATAAGGTCCGAACCACGCCATATCACTGTAAATTTGTTTGTGATGAAATAGCTTGAAAAATTTTAAGTCTAGATTGTGAAGGTTGTGCGGCAAGTAGAGGAAGATGTAAACATACTATGGCATTGGTCATGTGGTTACATAGACGCAGTGAGGAGCTTGCTTGCACAGAAATTACATGTTATTGGATGAAACCAAAACTGTCGCAAGTTGGGTCTCAGTTGAAATTTACAAAAGCCAAAGATATGGGCAACCGGAGAAATCCCCTCAGATTATGACTTACTTTCACCCAACTGAAGATATACAAAAAGTATCAATGTATTATCTCCTTGAGATAATTTTCGGTGTCCGATTCAATCTGCAATAAGTTTTTGTTGTAAATCGCTAAATTTAAGAATGGGTGGATTTTGGGTTAAAATTTATATTTTATCAATATTTTTTTCTGTGAGAATCTGAGGACTTTTATAAAAAGTTCACCTCTGAATAGCATAGGCTTGCTAGTCGTACTTGCAGTTTGATACTATGCATTTCCTGTTTTTTATATTGGGTGGCGCAAATGTCACGACGGGGTTAAAATTGGTTACAACTTTTAATTTTTTTAAATTCATCTTAATTATTATGAGATAATAAAAAAACACTCATGGAGATATTTTTGAGTTAGGTTTTAAAAATTACATCACGTAAATGACCACCATTTTCAGCCTCACAAAGGCGGGCTCTTTCGAGAGCACTTCTCATTACTTTCCTCAGAACATGAGGAGTTAGCAACTGCATTTTAGCTCGGATGTTGACCTTCAGCTTGATTATCCTGGGTTTATTAATGAACACCTTGTCTTTTAAATAACCCCAGAGAAAATAATCTGGTGCTGTTAAATTTGAGGAACGAGCGGGACAGTTAAATGTTGAAAATAACGAGATGCATTAAATAATGAGAAAACTTTATCGATAAAATGTCACTACACTATCTTCTACACAAACACAACGCATCAAAGCAGTCAGAAAGGTAGGTCTTGTTAAATTATAATAATCATTTATTTCAAGATTACATTCTGTTAAAATAACATATCAAATTATAAATGTCAAATATACAAAATCTGTGAAAAACTTCGTCAAATTACTTGAACTTAATAGGCCAACACTGTAAGCAAGTATGGACGAGTATCTCATATCAATTATTTATTACACAAATAGTACCTAATATATAGTTACTTCTTACCTATAATGAAAAAATGTATAGATATAATTAGTACCTACTCGCATTAAAATGATCTTCGCAACAATGTCTACTTGTTTTGGTAGATAACGTCTCCTTCCTTCTCATCAGGTTACACCACTTGTTTCTTAGTTTTTTGTCATTTGAAACATGAAAAAAGTACTTTCCCGGTGTGCTAATTGTTGTATTAGTACATAAAAGTACTATACAATATCTATACGGTATTTTTTTTCCATATTTACCAAATATAAACGAAGATAATTAATGTAACGCAAAAACAATGCTTCGGATACAGCGCGCGAACGAGCAAGGACCGGCGATGTGACGTCACGCGCTAAGCGGTCAAGCGCGCTCTGGATTTAAGAACTCCCAAGTTCAAAAAATTGTTAAAAATACAGTTTTAGAGATATCGTAAAAATTCTTTCACTATTATTATTAAGATTTTAAGTTTGATTTTTCTAGATAATAAAATAAAAACACTCATCTTCCTCATTACATCTGCCTACTTTGATTGTGTGAATGTATTTTGTGATAGAGGAGCTCGCAGTGGCTAACGCGCCCGGTCTGTGAGTGCTGAGGTTAAGCAACTTTCGCAAAGGCCGGTCATCGGATGGGTGACCAAAACTTTATCATCACGAGCTCCGTTCTCCTTATCCATCCATAGGGAAGGCTCGTGCCTCAGCAGTGGGGACATATAAATGAGCTGATAATGATAAAAAATAATAAATAATAATAAAATTTATTTATTTTCTCCACAAAACTACAATAAACAATGTGCTTAACCTATAACATAAATTTAATATTTGTGGGAGACTGGAGTCTAAACTAGGCAGTGCCCTGCCGGTAATTTTAGAACTCCAGGCCTCCGACCCTCGTAATACATGGACTTTACTTATAGGTACATCATTGCGATTAAATGATACATTCGGAAGAGAACTCGTATTTACTACAAAAAAAAAGAAATATAACTAAGTGTATAAGTGTTAGTGTGTGTGGGGGTGTGTGTGTGTGTGGGGGTGCGTATGTGTGTGTGTATGTGTTTGAGAGGGTGTGAGTGTGTGAGGGTGTGTGTGTGAGGGTGTGTGGGGGTATGCGTGTGTGTGTGTGTTTGTGTATATGTGTTTTTGTATTTCAACTGGCATTAAAATTTTACTTAATTTGTGCTTCTGTCTGGTCATATGTTTGCTTCAATAGCCATAGAGTAACTATCTCTTTACATTCTAATTTAGATTTAGAGTAGATGTTTAGTATCTTATTAAGATGATTATATATTTTTTTACCTAATGTGTAAAAGAACTTTTTGGCGAAAGAAGTGCGAACTGACTCAGTGGTACACACTGTATATTGTCTTCTCGATAGTTTACAATTAGATGAATAATCTACCAAAGAGTGTTGTTTGAGAATGCTCAACAGTATAAACATTTGCCTCACGGTTAGTACCTCAGCCTCACGATATAGAGCTGTAGTTGCAAAGAGCCTGGGTTTGAAAAGGCAAACTTTCAGAATTAGTCTCTGGGCTCTTTCCAGTTCAATTAGCTTAGTTTTGTCCGCACCACCCCAAGAGGTTAAGCAATATGATAAAACTGATTGAGCTAAGGCCGTGTATACAAATTTCATAGTTCTACCATCCGAAACATGTCTCAGTTGTTTAAATACGAATACTAACTTCCTGAGTCTCAGCGAGATGTTATGGATGTGCTCAGTAAATGCTAGATTTCGATCAATAGTTACACCAAGATATTTGTAACTATTTGTTATGTTTATAGCCGGACAAGAGCATGTTGATGATGGTGAACCCGAGCATCGATGAGCGTATATTTTGAAGTTCTCAGACAAATTCAAATTGCGGATGGAAAAACAGACATAGACCGTTTTCTCAGCATTCAAAGTGAGACTGTTAGCGGCAAGCCATTGAGACACAATGTTAAAGCCATTTTGTGCCAATGCGAAAACTTCTTTCTAGGTGGCTCCAGAGAAAGTTAGTGCGGTGTCATCTGCGTAAGAGGTTATTTTACAATTCTTGATATTTAATTGACACAGATCGTTAATGTAACATAAAAATAGAGTTGGCCCAGTAATACTTCCTTGCGGAATGCCGTAGTTAATTGGTTGTTCACTACTAACACTGTCACCAATCCTCACATGTTGAGTACGGTTGGACAAATAGTCTTCAAAGAGCCTCAGCTGGGTTTCGCGTATACCAAGTTTTTCTAGTTTATTTAAAAGGACCGATGATGACACTGTATCGAACGCCTTTCTAAGGTCTATGAATATAGTCAGGCACTTTTTATTGCTATCTAACTCCTTCGCTAAGTGCTGTACGAAATTATGAACAGCCTCATCCGTCGATCTGCCCTTCCGGAAGCCAAACTGAGTGTCGGCAAGAAGGTTCTTCGATTCGAGGTAGTTTACAAGCCGTGTATTAATGACACGTTCAAAGATCTTAGAAAACGACGTTAAGATGGATATAGGACGGTAGTTATTGATAGAGTCCTTCTTGCCAGTCTTATGGATTGGTAGTACGGTAGATCTCTTAAGTGCACTTGGGAAGAGTCCAGCATTCAAACATCGGTTTATAAGGTCTGTGAGTGGAGGAGCAATTATTTTTATGTTGTCTCTTAGAACTTTTACAGGAATAGAGTCATAACCAGGAGCACAGTCAATTTTTAAATTCAAAATGATTGTTTCTATTTCTTCTAATGTTACATCTACTGAAACAAAAGAGTTCAATACTGTTATGCTACGTCTCCTGTCAAGCTGTTCTAATAACATTCCGTTATTTAAAATATCCTCCGCAAGACTCTTTCCTACATTGGCAAAAAAGTGATTTACGCTATCAATTGAATCCTGAATATTGTTTTTAATACTTAATAATTCACGTGGACTGGTGTTTTGTTTAGCTAGATTTGTAATAGACTTTATAGTTTTCCATAGTTTTTTATTGTTATTTTTCGCTTTAAGAAGCTCTTCCTTGTCATATTGTCTTCTGATTTTTCTAATTAAATTATTGCAAAAATTTCTGTACCTTTTGTATGTTAACTTTAATATGTCGTCATTGGGATGTTTCTTTAGTTTAAAATGCATCTTATCCCTTGTTTTTATACATCGCAGTAAGCCAGTAGTCATCCAGGGTTTAATTTTTAATTTATTTCTACTAGGCTACTACTACTACTACTACTACTAAAAATGATAATAATGATAATGATGATTTTGTGATTGTATTATTATATTTTTTATTTAAACTAATAAAATATGTTGTGAATGAAATAGGAAGTGTTCAATAAAAATGCATGTTGTTTTTTTTATTTTTAATTAAAAAACTATGCTTATAATATGTTTGATTTAAGACTTAATAATAATCAGCCTTATAAATTTGCGACCGAAAAATATTTGCGTCGACTGAGACGTACGAAATGCTTTATTATTAAATTTAATAGTGCCGAGTGCCGTTTATCCGAGTGCCGTTTATCGAGTTTCGAAACTAAATAAAAGCTTGTAAAATACATATCGTCTGCAGCTATCTAAATGTTTCCACTGTAGGTTGAATTGAAATTATTTATTTATTCTTCCCGTACGACACAAAATGCTACTTGGAAAAGGAGCACGGCCTACCCTCCAGAGGGTTACAATATCCACCACATTGACCCAATAGGTGTTGGTGGATATCACAACACAAGTCCTCAAACCAGGTTGCCAGGTTCTTGGACTTGTTGATCACTCGGAGTGTAGGTAGTTTCGCTGTTAAATGACGCGTGATCGCAAACGATTTTCAACTTAAAAGTTGTTCTCCGCCAATATCTTCTATGCTATCTTGTTCGATAGCATCACCATTTATTAGTCTCATAATAATTTCAAAATCAATCAATCGTTTAATTTAATAATGCTTCCCAAAACCTACAACCCGGAGGTTTTAACACGATCGTACCTATCGTATCATGAACCGCCTATAACTACCTAGTTCACTCGTGTATAACTTTCCTTTGCCCTATTCACTTATTTTTATTAATCCAGGTATTTTTTCGAAGGAAGAAACGAAATACTTATCCATTAAAAAAGACACAAATTATGTACCTACTAGAAAGTACATAAATAAAAACATTTTATAGGCTTACCTTTCGGAGTTTCCAGGTAATCTAAAAAATGTTATTTCTGAGTGCGTTAGTGAAGAATTGATGCAACCAAAAACAGCACAATATATTCTATAATTGCTCTTTGCCATACTAAGTAAGTACTTCAACTTATTTTAATCAAAAAAACATAACACTCCTTTTTTCGACAGTCGTGTAAAAATCGCACGCTTTCTGTTTAAAAAATAATACACCGTCCGTTGGTCACTGCGGCACATTCGCGACTGTTGCATGCCGAGCTCATGCCGAGATCCGAGCGCGTAGGTATAGCTCGCGCTTCGTCCGTTTGTATGAAGTTACACTACTGTTAGATACTATTACCGTGGTATGGTGATACTCCATGGCTCAAATCTTTTTAGAAATCCATACTAAATGTGATAAAGGTTACTAGAACCGTTATGAGTCTTTCAAGTCTCGCACCTATATGTCATAGCAATTAATGTTGTGTGCAATTAATGATATCAATTAAATAGCGATGGATTTCGACAAAACTTGTTTGGTGATCTTGTTTGCAAGTTTTATCAAAGAATAGGGTCAGTGGATTAAAAGGTCATAACTTATACATTTTATTCGCTAGTAAAGTCTGACTTGTTATGATATTCTTGAACAGATTTTGTTCACAGCAACATAAATAAAACATTGGCATTCAAAAGAAAGATGTATATGCATTTATTAGTTTACAAACTTAAGGAAAAATGTGAGACACAATCTAAAAGCTAATTTGGGTAAAGCCAGACTTTTTGTTGAAAGTAGATTTACATAATAAATGTACAGAACTAGCTGACCGGCGGACTTCGTACCGCTTTGACAGTTTCCATGACAACAAAACAAACAAATCATTCGTCTGCTTAAGAATACCCGTATCCCATGATGGACCCCTATAGCAGCGCCACCTACCGGGTCAAATTGTAAATCTAAACTATTCTCGAATCCACTTGAACACACAGAAAATGTCATTCATATCGGTCCAGCCGTTTAGATGGAGTTCAATAACACACGCACAGAGGATTTATATATATAAAGATAATGTATAAATTAATGTTTATCTTTGATTGACACGTATACAAACATCGAATATGTTAAAGACAATATAATTTTTAGATCATAAATCCTTTTTGTGTCTGTAAATGTGATACACAAGTAGCCCTTTTGTACAGAATTTTATTGCAATCATACAATATAGTAGTTTTTCTGTATCTCAAGGATTTATCCAAAAATCTATTAAATATTTGATGTGTAGAATTTTTTGTTCTTGAGTTAAGTTTTTTAGGGTTCCGTAGCAAAATGGCAAACAACGGAATCCTTATGGATTCATCATGTCTATCTGTCTGTCTGTCTGTCTGTTCGTCCGTATGTCACAGCCACTTTTTTCCGAAACTATAAGAATTATACTGTTGAAACTTGGTAAGTAGATGTATTCTGTGAATCGCATTAAGATTTTCACACAAAAATAGAAAAAAAAACAATAAATTTTGGGGGTTCCCCATACTGAACTGAAACTCAAATTTTTTTTTTCATCAAATCCATACGTGTGGGGTGGGGTATCTATGGATAAGTCTTCAAAAATTATATTGAGGTTTCTAATATAATTTTTTTCTAAACTGAATAGTTTACGCGAGAGACACTTCCAAAGTGGTAAAATGTGCCCCCCCACTGTAACTTCTAAAATAAGAGAATGATAAAACTAAAAAAAATATATGATGTACATTACCATGCAAACTTCCACCGAAAATTGATTTGAACGAGATCTAGTAAGTAGTTTTTTTTAATACGTCATAAAGTATGGAACTCTTCGTGCGCGAGTCCGATTCGCATTTGGCCGGTTTTTTTAAGATATATAATAATATGTAAACTATTTATATTTATTTAATCTTTTTTATTATTATCTAGGTATTGAGTTTATTTCCCGGTTCCTTTAACTATAGCGAAACGAATAAGAATAAATAAGCCGGTTAATTATTAGCATCACTATAATTTTCAGACCACAAAACCTATCAAAGTATCTGTTCAAAGCGAGACACAAATAGCAGCTTCCAATATCGTATGCATAAAAACGACTTATTTAGAATTTGTTCACTCATCATCATCCATCACCAGCTCATTTTTATGTCCCCACTACAGGGACACGAGCCTTCTCTATGGATGGAATGGGAGAAGGGGCCATATACCCCCACGCGCGCCCAGGACAGATTAGTGGTTGTTAACGACTGCTAATGCAGCCGGGAATAACACCTTCACGTGCCTTCCGAAGCACGAAGGAGCTAGAGATGATACATTCTTGATCACCCATCCGATGACCGGCTTTTTCGAAAGTTGCTTAAAATCAACAATAGAGAATTTCGCAAGGGCATGTCCTTTGCGAAATTCTCTAACCTTAGCAATCGCGGACAGGGCGCGATAAGCACTGCGCATTCGAACTCTTCAATTTGTTTATCGTTTTTTAATTAAGTAGATGTGGGACCGGTTCTCGGTGACGTATGTGATGTGCTATGTACGAGCACTCGTACAGCACATCGCAACTAGTTTGACTGCATTGTGGACAACGACACTGGTCTACGGAGGACTTGCTTACCTTACAATACTGATGAATCTTGCATCGATATATCTAATATTTACTTTTTCGTAATTTCTGTGAATACTTTACTAACTGTGCCCCGCGGTTTCATCCGCGTTATTTCCCGTTTTTGCAACATTTTTCATTGCTGCTTCACTCCTATTAGTCATAGCGTGATGTAATATAGCCTATAGCCTTCCTCAATAAATGGACTATTCAACACAAACATAATTTTTCAATTCAAACTAGTAGTTCCTGAGATAAGTTCAACCAAACAAACAAACTCTTAAGCTTTATAATATTATTTCACCCGCGTAAATATTCTCCGTGTTAGCAACATTTTTCATTGCTGCTCCACTCCTATTAGTTATAGCTTGATGTAATATAGCCTATAGCCTTCCTCAATAAATGGACTATTCAACACAAAAATAATTTTTCAATTCGAAATAGTAGTTCCTGAGATTAGCGCGTTCAACCAACCAAACAAACAAACAAACTCTTCAGCCTTATAATATTAGTATAGATATAAAGTATAGATACGAAGTCTACGTCTAACTAAGTGCCAAGTTAGTAACCAAACACGTTGTGTTGTTAGTTGATTATAGGAAATGTTAAGCTTAGTTTATTACAGTCGAGTTTGATGATGGATGATTGATGATTGTTAACCATCAGTTCACCCGTTGGTCATCTGTTAATCAAAAGTAGAGGTTTTTTTTATAAAGTTTCTTACGCAAGTTTTTGCCCATGTGGGCTACTCCCACTAAAATATATTTACTATTACAATATATATACTACATATACATTTATAATATAATAATACTATACTACATTCTCACATTGGTATATAAACAAATATATTACATTGGTAAATACATAGGTATACTTATAAATAAATACATTTGATATTAAACTCGCTTAAAACTTTTATATATATTCATACATATCTAAAATAAAATACACTCACAAAATATAAATATATATATTATCATTAAATATTTTGTGTGCCGAATAGTCATACTTACAGTAGTTTTTCATCAATATGTGAATGCATCATCACTTTGTAAACGTTCCACTTCTAGGCAAAGGCCTTTCCACATGCGTAATATCTACAACTCATGTGGAGATAGACATTACTTCTGCGCTGGCGGGTCCAATGCGGTTTGGTGAGATTTAGCGACTGTCATCTATAACAACGACGTCCGAGCTACGGCATAAAGTGCCTTCGTCAGCTATAGAGACATTTCGTATCGGTCACCCATCTGCAGACCCGTCATTACGATAGTTGCTTAACTTACAAAATCGCAGCCCGAGCGCAAACCACTGCGACATCTAGCTTTCTTCAATGTATTTTCAACCATATACTAAGAGCATAAAGTTCATAGTCTCCTGAAGAAATTTGACAGTTTGTGGTACTTCTTGGCAGGAAAGTGAAAAGTCATGTCTGCGGTTTTGTTTTATTTTCTAAAATTTGTGTTATGTCGAATATTAATATGAAATAATGGTGGATTATTAACCGTTAAGTGTTCGTGAGTGTGCATGAGTGTTGGCAAATGAAACAAAACAGTGCAACGTCACTTTTCATATTCTCTTAAGAAGACCGCCCGAGGACTTAGTAAAGCCCCACATCTTTACTGAGATACTCGAGGGATTGGGGGGTATATCATTTCTCACTTCTCATTTCTATTATCATTCATCATCATCATACTGAAAAGAAATATTGTTTATATAAGTATTACTTGTTAGAAAAATTACTTTGACACTGGCTAAATGTGCTGATCGCACAAAGCCATCAACAAAAGGAAAAAAAAAAGTTTGTGGTAGGTTTACGTATAGGCGTGTGTACGTCGCGTCGGTCACGTATGCTTAGATACATAGTCGCTGATGGAATACAATAAGTACCGAACGCCTCGATGGCCGAGTGACAAAGCGCTCGGCCCGATACACGTAGGTCCCGAGTTCAATTCCCAGGTCGGCCAAAGTGTGTTTCGGATTTTTCGATGCGTAACTCTGGTTTGTGTTTACCAACCGCATTTGGTAAGCGTGGTGATTAAGCCGTTACCCATCAATTGCAGCGATGTCTAGATTTCAATGATAGAAACCATTGCCCAGCAGTGGGACAGCATATAGGCTATTTACTTTACTCTATTTATTTATTTATTTATGAACGGTACACTGACAGATTAGTGTCATTACAAAAACATACAAACATATTCAACATAATAAGACAAGACAATAATCTAAATTGAGTGTACACAGTATGCAATCAATTAAACTTACAGAACATTTTTGTTTATAACTTAATATACATTAACAATTCTCTTTATTTTTTTATTTATACGAATATTTATGTAATAAGTGGGGTTGAGGATGTTTCGTCATTATATGGCTGAAATTACCCTTTTGTACTGTGACAATCTATTGTTAAATACGTTTATATCGTTATGAACACGAATTAATTCGTTATAATACGGCACATTCTTACAATAGGATTATATAAACACGTATTGTTTCTATAAGCCTGAATCAAGAGCGCATTCGGGCAACTTGACCTATACCTTGTATACTATATGCACATACTATACCTGTATGCACAATTTTGTGAAGACAAATGAGATCGTATAAGCGGGGGAACGCCCACTATGGGGTTCTAACAGGGAAACGACGGTGTCGACGGTAACGACGCGTACGGAAACTTACGGAACTAATATCCGTTCCGAATCATGATAATAGTGTACGGCGACATACGCTATAATCGTATCTTTTCCGGCGCACTGCAATGAAATCAAACCAAATTTAGACAGCGTGTCACTGTAGCTTAAGCGATCAACCAAAATTATATTTACTCGTAACATATTTCAAGCAGCGTCTTTGCACTTTGCACTTTACTTATGGAATACAACAGTACGACGCTGACCTAACGCGCCACCGACTGTCGGTCAAGCCTTGGTTTAATACTTTAGTTTATTTTTAAAAGCTTGCCTCCAGTTTCAGAGCAGCCGAGAAGAAAGCTTCCAGCATCTCCTATACATGTTCTATACTGAGAAGAGCGGTACGGACCGTCGCCAGCCCCGCTTACGACTACAGGGCCCCCTTCGAACACTACGGCACCCCACCCCACTACATCGCACAGAAGATCATTAACGCAGCGAACGAACTAAGCGTCATGGATGTCAGAAATACTTGTTTGGACAAATAAGGTTTTCTACAGCACCTGTTCTACCTTTAATATGAGCACAGATATAGATCCTTATGTAGCTACTGAAATGGATGGCCTTAGCGGTTCAGGTCTCTAGTGACACGTTCAGAATTATTCCGTAGGTCTACATGTAGAGAAGAACTTCAAAGAACAATGCCCTGATTCCTGTTACAAAAACCGTAACGATATCGGTGCGACCTAGGTCTCTTTCAATTTAGACAATTTAGACGCTTATTGTCGTACGACTGCCGCACGTTTGCACGGCGTTCCATATTAAAACAGTCGTGCTGCTGTCGTGCGGCTGGCGTTTAATATGAAACCGCACGGCAGCGGTGCGACACGAAACGTCTAAATTGAAAGAGCCCTTAGTCGTTGATACCATTTTTGTATTCATGTCCGTCAATCGAGCCGATTGTAAAGTCATTCGAACGAAGTTCCAACCAATCGTATTCAGATCTACCGTATACGGTTGGTTGGTTGGAACTTCGTACGAACGACTTTAAAATCGGATGTTAGTATGAAAATGGTTTCAACGACGAAGAATCTTTACTGTTTTTGTTATAAGAATCGAGGGGCAGGTGTGGCTTAAGCTCTTGAAGCATTGTTACAGCGAGTAATTCGCCAACTCGTCCCACATGTCTACGGCAAATTTATCAGTGTTATATACATGCATCACGTTTTCACAACTGTTATAAAATTGAAGTAATACTAAGAACTCACGCCCCAGGAGTTGTTATGAATGTTCCTCTCAATTCAAAAGTAACTGTATGATGTAATGAAATATAAGGGACATTGTGTTTGAAAGTCTTTAAGGAAAATCACGTTTATTTTACATTTTATTTTGTTTTGACATTTCCAACCCTTTAATAGGTCCCTGGGCATATGTACAGACACTGAAAGGGAGGGCAAAGACAGACTAAATTAAAATGTAAAATTAAATAATACTGTATAAAGTCTTTAATTGATCCAAGAGCGTTGACGTTTGATGCTGATATTCAGATGTTTGTCTAATATAAAAAAATATACATAAAAAAACGGCAAGATTTATTTTGATTAAGACTTTTATGCCAATAGTCCTTCGAAATAGTCTTTGTATTTCAATTAGATTTTAAGTAATTAAGTCTTGAGTGATGTAAAAGTAGGTTTTTACACATTACAGCGCAAGCGACTATTAATGGATGAACAAGACTTAAACGTTAACCATAAAAGTTTACACTCAAAGTGTCTTACAAATAAACAAATAATAAGGTCCGAATAGTTATTCCGTGTTTTGTTCCTGTCATGTAAACGTCATTTCATATTAGAGTAAAAGAGACCAAACACGGAATAACTATTCGGACCTTATTCTTTGTTTATTTGTAAGGCACACAGTCTATTATTATGTAATTAAATAACTGGATAGTTACGCCACAATGACGTGAGCTTCTAGCATCATAGAGGATGCAATTGAATTAAATTATAATAATGGGCCGAATTTTTGGAGTTTTTCTAACGTGTTATGTAATTTATGTAAAGCAACGAAATTTATTGTTAATGAAAATACTGAATTTAGTTACTTCTCACTCACTTACTATGGCCACAGGGGTTGTTTAAGATAGATACATAGATAGATAGAATAAAACGTTTATTGGGTACTTCATAACACACACACCATCATAAAACAAATAAGCAAAAGCAGTAGGTATGTATATAGGGTCACATTTATCCACTGCAAATATTTTGATAAAACATCTGATTATATCAGAGAAATAAGGCCCTAGCATTAAAAAAAAATTCAGGCTAGTTTATTTTTAACTTTTCCTGACACAAAAATTGTAATATTTTTAAGAGCGGCCTCTCTGTTTCGGCTTCTTGAATTGAAACTACCCAATGTGCTTTATTTTACTTTTTAATCGATATGTTTTTTGGCTTCTTTCTTGAAAACTAGCGTATACAAATTTAAGGTTTTTTCATATAAAATAGTTTAAGTATAATATAATTATGTTGTTGAATTTATCCTCAAAATATTTGCAGTTGATAGATAAAATGTGACCTTAAATAGGTAGGTTTTATTTTGTTTATATGTATAGGTAATAAACTATACACCGTCACTTTTTGATCGTTTTAATCCCGCAGGTGGGTTAATCAGAAATTACAAAGATACAGATACAAGATTACAAAGCCTCTATTGACGGAGCATGGTTTGTATGGGAAAGTTAAAAAAAAATCAAGTTTTTTGACATATGTTTCTTGGGAAAAGTTGTTCAGTTCCATGGTCTGATCAACCCACCTGCGGGATTAAAACGATCAAAAAGTGACGGTGTATAAACAAAATAAAATCATAAGACAATACATACGGCACACAATACAATAAGAACGCACTTTGAAACAGTAGGTGTGTGCTTTAGCAGAGCAAAACAGCCATAGCTCAGCAATAATTTTGTCTAGACACATATATTATAGTAGGTGTATGAATAGGCAAATCACTGGTATTCTGCTACAACCCGGGGATGAGTCAAGTGCATCACCGTGTTAATGACCAAAGAAAAAACAGTGTAAAAAATGGTGGTTATCTTAGAATAGTTATTTTTTATGCTAAAAAAGTATTTGCAGAAAATTGGTTCAAATTATTGATTACTATAGATGTTGTTCCTTCCATCTGTCGCTGGCTAGCTGTTTTATCAATCGTTAGAAATTGAACGAATAAATGACTATGCAAACCTCTTCTGTTAATGTAAAAATGCATGTTGTTATTATTACATAGCTTTCAGTCCTAAGTAAGCTACGTGGTATGTAAAGTCCCTCCTATGTATCCAATCACCTACCTCATTTTAATTGCTCTACCACCTGCACTATCAACGAAGTATATACTGTAAGATAGAAATAATTATAAGTTAATCCAGAAGTAACTATATTTGTTTATTATAAATATATTAATGTCATATTAACTGTTAATTGAACATTTTTGTGGTAGATTTAGTTGATAGACATTTTTAACAATAACTTAACATATTATATTAACAAATAGAAATATTAAGAATTACTGAATTTACGACTAACATGTTAAATTTTAATTTCAATTATAATTTAGGTAAAACTTAGCGACTTAAATATACCGACTTGACTCTGTGACATTAAACGTTTGATTATTTTAAATTGTTACTTTTATTTATTACAATTTATATTTATTTTCACTCAGTGAACTAATTTCTGCATTTTTAACCGCCTCTGTGGTCTAGTGGTTAAGACCACCGGTTTAGACCCAGAGGTCCTGGGTTCGATTCCCAGCGGGGGTACATGTTTGTGTACATATTTGCGGGGGGTACGGTTTGGTTGGTGGTAGGGCTTGTTTGTCCACCTGGCTTGCTTCAGCTAGGGTCAGTAGTTCCAGAGATTAGCCCAGACAAACAAACAAACAAACATTACCTTTTTATTAATAGTATAGATGTCGCCATAACATCAATGTTTTAAGCATTGTTGTGTCCGGCAGCTAGAGATAAGATAGCCAGTGCCTCACTAGTTGAGGATCTCGGGTGAAGTGCGCTTCAATCATTGGCCTTATCATCACTTAACATCAGGTGAGATCAAGGCACCCGTACTTGTGCCGTGTTGTACCGTGTGCTTACCCGTAAATAATTTTTTTTTTAAATGCACGAAGCCTGATCTTCGGCTCTTCTCATCCAACTGCTAATAACACTGTTCGTACGTTGTATCATGATTTATGACATTGAGCAATGTCTTCTACTCGTAATACAAACTATTGTTTAAGCCTAAAAGCAGGATCCAGCCATGTATTAACTATTACATACTTGAAGAAAAGTAAAAAAAATTTCGTCTCAGGTCTTTTGTCTAATTAATTTTGGTGCACCGACGCGACGACGAGCCCGCTTTTTATCTCAAATCTTTCACGTCAGTTTGTCTTTTGGTGAACAATAAAGTGGTATTTATCTTATCTTATATTATTAATAATGTACTTTTTCAAGAGATATTTAATAAAAATAATTTGTCCCAGGGCGTGCTGCACTACGTTTGCCAAGTCACAGATAGCTTAACAGATGATGGACGTGAATGTAATGTGCTAACGATTTTTTAAAACCGATCGCCCATGATACAATATAATAATTACCATAAGTATAAGAAATAAAGAAAGTTTGTGTAAGCCAAAGACAAGATTAATTAAAGTACAGAAACAGGGCATATTTAATAAAATAGTAATGTACAACAAACTACGTTTATTTTATAAACATCATTAAAAAAGGCTTGTGTTTAAACGCCTTAGTAGGCAGTAGGTAATTTGATTGGTAGTCCAATCAAAATCGAAACGCTTACCAAAACGGATAAATGCTCACCAAATTGTGTTTCCTAAAATATTATAAAAAGGATACAATTTATATTTTTATTAAATGCAATAAAAATATATGAATACCTTTTAACTGCATTTCAGACCAAATATGTTATTTTGTCACCAAATAGATAACACCAATATTTTATGCCTCGAGTTTTAATTTGGTAATTTTTGCTTTCTGTTGTCTAATAAAAACAATGACCTCGAAATTCAAGACAATCGCTACGCTGCGTTTTGCGATTGACCCTATCACGTGACCTACAGGAGTAGGGCAGCTAGTATCCTCAATCATTTGAATAATAGTGTAAAAATTTGGTGTGCATTTATCCATTTTGGGAAGCAAAAATAATATTTGTACAGTAATTTAATTTATTTGGCTTAGGGTCTAAAAAATATTTCTGGTGAGCGTTTAAATTATACCCATTAAAAATACTGTTATTCTAATTATTTAACTTTCAGAACTAATGACCTACCTTGTATAACATCCTACGTTATAAGGTTAATAAATAATAAATAAAATAAAATACCTTTCAGCCTCAACACTCATAATTACTATGGAATTCGAAAGCAAAACAAATTTTGGTTTTTACCCACTTAGATGACGTAATATGTAATAATGAGCGCACCATATAATTATTTATTTTGTTTCATTAGAGAAAACAAGCCTTCTCCTTAAATCTCATTACTTAGTGAGAAAAAATGGGTTAAGGGGAATTAAGTGCCAGTGTATAAGAATAAGATATATAAAATATGTAATTTTTTTCTATTGCACTTTTATATTTAATGATAAGGAGAAAGACTAAGAGAGGTTATTTTATCACTAACTGACACAACAATGCTGCAAACATTGTTGATGATATAACGATATTTAGATTATATGGTAGTGCTTATTGGTGGTAGACCACCAAACCTGTACTCCCCACATAATCGAACGTTGTACCTGTGGTTTTGAGACAGGTGATCTAACCACTAGACCATACAAGCGGTTAAACGCCTTCACTTGTAGACATTCATCATCATCATCATCATCATCATCAGCTCATTTATGTCCCCACTGCTGGGGCACGAGCCTTCCCCATGGATGGATAGGGAGAACGGGCTATAACCACCACGCGGGCTCAGTTCAAATTGGTGGTTGTTAACGACTGCTAATGCAGCCGGGACCAACGGCTTCAAGTGCCTTCCGAAGCACGGAGGAGCTCGAGATGATACGATTTTAGTCACCCATCCGATGACCGGCCTTTGCGAAAGTTGCTTAACCTTAGCCCTCGCAGACCGGGCGCGTTAACCACTGCGCCATTGAGCTCCTCAGACTTGTAGACATTACACTTCATTAAATACTTTTTAGGCCTTTGTCCAGCAGCAGTCTTTTGGCTGAGATGATAATAATGATAAAATACTTCGATTACGTTTCACTAAGTTCAAAATCTAGCTAGCTTCAAAGCTAGCTGGCTAAAAAGCTACTATTGTAACAAAAAAGGTTATCTTTATTAATAACTCAAAGTTCTTTAAATAAACTTAACGAGTAAAACAAAAGCTTAACCTCTCAAAAGGGTCTAATCGAGGAAACAAGAACCGGCTGGTATGGGAAAACCGAAAACGTAGGCATTGCTTATATACTAGTTCTATACACGAATATTACGAATCAGAGTAATACACACTTTATCCCGTTGACTCAGAGTTTACAATTGACAATTATATACCAGTCGTACAAGTTCTGATACAAAATTATCTTGTTTACGCTCATTCGAGCAGACTCACTCGCGCTTATTGTGGAAATCGCACGTCCACGAGAGAAGACATGGTTTAAATTGTTGCAAATATCTTATATTCAATCGACATACAACTTTAGAAGACTGATAGTTAAGTGATCTTAATAAGTGTTAAGAATTGTGAAATGGCATTACAATGTAAGTATGTGGCATAAGAGATCGTCATTAATTCGAATTATTACTTAAAGATGTTAAGTGTGTTTATAAATAATCTCAAATTATCTGGAACTAGTCTTGTGGACTTGTCAAATAGGTATGACTCGTATGACGACGTCCAAGTGAATTGCGTTCGTTACTATTTTTTTATGATAAGTTTTAGTGCCTTCTTCTTTAATTCTCATATTGTAAATGTATGTCGCGTTCAAAGTAAAAGTCAGAAATTATTATTCAAATAAACTTAAGAAAAGTACTTTTGAATCGTCCGTACATTTTTTACCTACTACCCTATACAGGACGTCTATTTTTTAGTTCAATAATTTTGTCTAAGCTTGGAGTTGCATCATCATTATTTTATTATTTCATTTAGACAATGTCTTAACTGTATGCCACAGCAGCGACACTATAACAAGTAATAATGTGAACTGTTTTAATGGTTGGAGAACTTTAGTTTTAACTCCTAGTAACGAGACAGATAAGCTGTGGGGAACACAATGATATAAAATACTTGTTAGGTAAAGTAATCAGTAATAAGTCTATTAAAAAAACTGTCACACAACTACGCGAAGGCCTCCATCATTGAAACTAAGTCATCGCCATCGTCAATTGAGAAGTCCCCAGATTATCTTCACGACCACGACCTTTACCACCAAGACGTATAAAAAATGTTTAATAAAAAAAATTGTCATATTTTTTTTCATTAAATTTATAACGCCTGAGACGATGCTATAGAGTTTTTGTCACAATTGTGTCATTGTTGATGCTTAAAGAAAAGGCGCTAATGCTCCTCATTTATACTAATATTATAAAGAGGAAACCTTTGTATTTTTGTATGTATGTATGTTTGCAACGAATAAACTCGAAAACTACTGGACCGATTTAAAAAATTCTTTCACCATTAAAAACTAAAACCGACAATTTAAATTTCCAATACAAAATGATTTGTTTGTTTTGTTGTCATGGAAACCATTGATATAATATTTAACTCAATGATGGGATCTGTCAAAGAGGTACGAAGTCCGCCGGGTCACCTAGTTAAATATAAAATTGGACTGTATAGATACTAGACAAGGCGATGGGCAATTTGTATTAAGGCCAGACGGGACTTTTTTCTGAATAGAGATCTTCTAGAAGAACAATAATTGCGATGACAAGTTAGCTCGAAACCGTAACCGTTCAGAGATATGATACGTATCTATATTGGATGTATTTTATGTAGATAACTGATTCTACTGACTAAAAAGTTAAAAGTTAGCCCTACCCTTTAGTTTGCCATTTAACATTACTTCAAATTTGGTTCTTATAAGCGATAGTATTGGCTGGTGTTATTATAAAACAGGGTGGTTTGTTTTTGTCAAAAAACAGATTCTATTCCCGGACACGATTAAAAAATTTAATGATGTATTTTTATTTTATTTCTAAACTGGCCCTGAGATTCCATTGAGTATTTCCGTTATTTCTCATAGTTTCGGATTTTCGAATTATTATCATACAAAAACTTTTGAATAAAATCGCTCAATCTTGGCATTGTTACGTTTTAGAGTCAACCTGTTATATAAAATATTAATTGTATGGGTGCCTTTGCACATATAACAAAGTTTTGTTTGTACGTTTATACGTTTATACGTTTTCAAAAAGGTATCTAAAACGCTCATCATCCTTTAAAAAATTCATCACAGGCACCCTGCTAAAGTTCCGCTTTGATATATGGGATAGTTTAAAAATGTACAGCCACATAATATACTTACCAATAATCTTAGGCCATTTAAAAGTTTTAAATTAATTAAGCATTAGGTATAATTTTTCGTAATATTGGTATGATTTGAAATATTCCATTTTATTTTAGGTATTCTAACAGCTTCTTGCATAGCTTTATTGAGAAGTGCTCAAGCACAAGACGGGTATAATCATAGGGTCGTCAACCCAGATGCTATCTACTACGACAATGCAGAACAAATGTATCCAGTAAACGTTCTGCCGCTGAATAACAAACAAGGCAATTTGGGCAATCGTGGCATCAGCTACTTGCAGGGAACTCCACAACACATAAACGCTGGTCTGGCACCTGCAGTACCTCAAAACTACAACTATGGGAACAATGGAGTACCTCAAAACTACAACTATGGGAACAATGGAGTACCTCAAAATAGCAACTTTGGAAACAACGCAGTACCTCCAAATAACAACTATGCAAGCAATGGAGTACCTCTAAATAACAACTATGCAAGCAATGGAGTACCTCAAAATAACAACTTTGGAAACAATCCAGCATCGCAAGATTATAACAATGTTGGTGTTCCAGTTACCAGTAACAGATTTGGTGAAGTTGCCGACAGTAATGTTGGCCAATCGTTTACAAATGCCAGTGCTGTTTCTCTTGCTTTATCTGATTTTGGAATCAATTTGATGAATGTACGTATTACTTTATTTTTATTTATAACTTGAATTATATCTTAACTTCTTCTCCTTTTCATACTTCACTTAACTCTTTACACTAAACACATAATATTTTGTTCCCAAATGGTATGACTAAAAATTGAGATTGGAGAGAACTATAATGATTATGATTAAGATTTGTCGGTTACCCAACCATAATTGGTTGGGTTGAACTTTAAATCTTATATGAGATCAGTTCAAAAGTTTATTTAATAAAGAATATAAAATATAAAAATATAAAACCATAAAAAAACAGATTAAGCTTTTATATTTACAAAAATAAATTAGTTTATTATCTTAAAAAATGTAACATTTTGTTCTAATATCTTCCAGAATATTCGGGGACAACAAGGTAATTTGGTGATCTCCCCATTTTCGATAGCGACGCTCTTGGCGCTTCTTCAGCAAGGCTCCCTTGGTGCCACTCAACAGCAGATAACAGCTGCACTCCAGCTAACGCCAAGCCAAGCAAATGATGGATTTAGGAGGTTTACACAAAATTTAAAGGTGGGCTAACATAAGTCTACCAGCAATTGTTGATCTAATCGCCTGTACCAATCATGAAAGTTATACACTACACGACGTATGGCTTGTTGAAGCTGCTAATAACACGAAATGGTAACATAAAATCCATTTTTTAATAAAAAAGTATTTGTCCTGCATATACTAAAGCGGATCTTCATCAAAGCAAACAACAAGTACCTAATTATACAGGTGTTCCAAAGTTAGCACGTCACACTGACACCAGAGGTAGTTGGACCTCAGATGCGTCGAACAAGCCTAACTTGTCCGTAGAAAAGTTTGAAGTAAATTGTTTTCACGGTTGCTGCTCTAAGTCGAAGCCATTGTTTTTGTGTGATAATAAAGTTAAGAGAAACTATCAATTTGCAAAAGCACATGACTTTTCTACTAAATAATATTGTTTCATCATTAAGTAACTATTCTCAAAGACGTAGACGTAAAAAAAGTTAAATAAAGGGTTCTCTAAAAAAACTCCGATACAATCTGAAATTGGTGATTTTTTTAAATACCTGAAATTGGTCATATCTCAACTCATGAATATTTCTATGGACAAGTTAGGCTTGTTCGACGCATCTGAGGCCCACCTATGTACCTCCGGTGTCAGTGTGACGTGCTAATTTTGGGACAACATGTAGGTACTCAGTTAATTTTTTGTTGTTAGTTAAGTTAAGTAAGGTTGTAATGTTTGCGGTGAATTTAAATGATCGGCGTGGATTCAAACCACAAAGATGGAAAATTAATTACACTGCATGCATGCTCTATCAGTTTAGTTATTATTAAACAAGGAGGAAATAAAAAGAAATCATGAGTATTTATAACTTACTAAACAGGAAGACCTCGATAGCGCAGTGGTTAACGCTCCAGGTCTGCGATTGCTAAGATTAAGCAACTTTCGCAAAGGCCAGTCTTCGGATGGGTGACCAAAACTGTATCATGTCGAGCTCCTCTATGTTTCGGAAGGCACGTAAAGACGTTGGTCCCGTCTGTATGAGCAGTCGTTAAAAATCACAAATGTGCACTGGGCCCGCGGGGGTTTATGGCCCGTTCTCACTTGTCATCCATAAAGAAGGCTTGTGCCCCAGTAGTGGGGACATAAAAATGAGCTGGTGATGATGAAACAGGAAGACAAAAAAACAGAATTCTCAGAAAGAAAAGAGTAATAAATTTAGTTTTATACTTTTAATTTTCCAGAAACGTTCATCTTCAAACATTTTTAAAGTTGCAAATGGTATATTTATGGCTGATAGTTTTGTACTTAACGCTCCGTACAAGAGAGTAGCCAAGAATGATTTCGAAAGTGAAGTTACAACCACCAAGTTTAATCGACCAGATGTAACTGCGCAGATAATCAACAATTGGGTGGCATCGAAGACCAATAACAAAATTGACAAGCTATTAACAGCAGGTATATTTTTCAATCAACTTACCTAATACAATATACCAAAAAAACTATACTTATATATATATTTCTACTTTCCTTTCTTGATTGTCAACTTGATACTCTATTAAATTTACGGTCTGCTGCATTTCTTCTATTTCATTCATCTACAAATTATATGCACTTGAAATTCATCCAGCCTGGAGGTTAGTACCAAAGTTGACCATGGTAGCACTATCACACACCTACAAATATTCTTGCATAAAATGGTGGGGACCAGTTAAACATGCCTTATGCCGGCCTTAAAACATGCTCTATGAACGTTGATAACAATTAAGTGTGGCACTTGGCGTTGGGAGTCTAACCCTTAAAACCTCAGAGAAGAAAACCACTAGTTTGCTAGAGCTTTTATCAGACGGAAAGTGGTTTCCAAATTAAATAAATCTTGTCAATAGAAAAAGTTTAGGCTTGGACAATAAAAATTTGTTGCCAAAAACAACAAAGTAACTAAAAATAAATAAATTGCAGATTCTGTTGGAGTAAACACACAACTGATCCTTGTCAATGCAGTCTACTTCAAAGGTTTGTGGGAGGTGAAATTTAAGCCAGAAGCGACTATACCAAAAGAATTCCACCTCAGCGATGGCGGAAAAAAGAAGGTGCCTTTCATGCGCATGCGAAGAGTTTTCAAAACGGATATAGACCAAAGTATTAATTCTCAAGTACTTATTCTGCCGTTTAAGGTAAGATTTAATTTGTTTATCTTTGTAATTAAATTGAACAAACGAACTTAAGAAATCACCATATTGCCACCTGTAAAAGAAAAGTCTACAAGGAAACAATCACTTTAGTCTAACATAAAACTATTATGGATGTTTCTTCGAGGTCCCTTCGGAAGCGGTCACTCGATCTTTACTCCTAACCATTTAAACTCGAATAAGAGTTTACCACGGGATATCGAAATTAATTTCGTCGTTTGACATAAGGTCGACAAAACATTTGACTTTTCTGTTACTGATCGAACAAACAACTGACTAAAATATATTGTGTCGATATCACCATTGACATTTCTATAATTGATCGAAAGATCGTTTGGTCGAATAAACGTTTGGTCGAATGAACGTTTGGTAAGAATAATTGTAAACTCCTCTTTGAGAGAAAGCTAAGAAAATGCTAAGGTGCATTGATAATATCTAGTTGTATTATTACAACTTAATTAACAGCTAATTACACCTTATTAACAACTACCCACAGTTTCATAAACTATATTAAGCAAGTACTTATGTACTGTGACAAAATTAATAAGTAAGCACAATATTTTCAATCCCATCAAGATCGAAAGGCCTTAGATCTATTTGACAAGCGATAAAAAGCTTACAGTCCAAACGTTACCAAACGTCCATTCGCCCAAACGTTCATTCGATCAATTATAGAAATGTCAATGGTTATATCGACAAAATATATTTTAGTCAGTTGTTTATTCGATCAATTTATCTGAATTGTCGGAACACAACAGTGATATTTAAGTTGTTGTTTAAGCGATATTCTTAGATCAGACGGTAGTAGCTAACTGTACAATATGTACGGTTAAAGCCTCTGAGTCAGAGACTAGACCATAGCGTTTAAAATAAGCCTAATAAATCTTGCTTAATTTTCCAGGAAGACCAGTATTCGTTGGTATTGATATTACCTGGCGAATCGACTCCGGTGGCGTCAGCTCTAGCCTTGTTAACGAAGGAGAAACTGTTATCGTATCACAGTTTTACTCCCAAAGAAGTGGCACTTGAAATACCTAAATTTACTGTGAAAAGTGAAACTGACTTGGTCTCCGTGTTCAGAGGTGTAAGTAAATTAATTCCAGTTCCGTTTCCTTGACATACTATTCATTGAAATATAATTTTCGTTAATGTACAGTCAAATATATAATATTATATATTTGACTGTACATAAATCCAAATTGTATGTATATTTTTAATATTTTAAAATCTAATATCAGATGAAAAAAGACGACATGCGTCAAGCTCGGGCAGGACTCGACAACGCTTACATGCACTTGAAACATTTGAAATTCTCAATTGTTCAACTAGAAGAACTGTCGCTAGACCATTAATTTAAAAGATGGTGGGCCATGTCGTCTTTTTCCAAGTGCTTATAAAAACAAATTATTATAAGCTATTGAACGTAATATTGTCTCAGAAAATCGTTTTAATGCGATAATATTTTAATTTTGTATTTGTTATAGATGTTCATTTTTCTACTGTTCTAAAGTTTTATCCTTATCTGTCAATACCCATGTTATTATGATGTCATTAAGTTAAGATTAAAATTAACATAACTATCTTAATTTCCAGTTGGGAATAGTGAACATGTTCGGACCAAATGCTGAACTATCCGGCATTGGAGCATACCGCGAATTCTCTCCGCAAATATCATCAGCGTTACACTCAGCACTGATGTCAATAGATGAACAAGGAGGTGTGGCGGCAGCTGCAACATCTTTTGGGGTGGTAGCTCTGTCATACGACGACCCATCACTAGTCTTCAAAGCAAACAGACCGTTCTTAGCCATCATATGGGACAATTCAGAATCGATACCACTTTTTATGGCTAGGATAGAGGATCCCGTATCGTAATAAGTTCTTGAATAGAAAAAACACAACTGATCCGTCTAGATTTGTTAAGTTATGTTTAAGAACTGATGTGACATTATACGTCAATGATTTCTTGGGATTATATCTTAAAGATTTACATAATTAAGATGTGCTCGTTTTTTTTGTGATGAAGCTATAAGATGGTCTTTAAAAACTCTTCTGTTGGTTAGTTGGTACATATCATCATCTATAGCTCCTCAGTAGTTGAGGATCCCACACAACTACTAAACATGTTACATTATGAATCCACCAAAACAGCACGTGCATCAGAGATGAACTGAGTTATTTCTCAAGTAGACTGTTACAAAAGTCGATTTTTAAATAACTTTATTGTCGTGAGACAATATCGTGAGACATGTAGGTACCATGCTAATTTAAATTGAGTGTGACTTGCATCTGAATCTTTAATTAAGATTTAGATTAACCCTGCCTAAAATTAAAACAATTGATTTCGGCCCAAGTCGTTCGTTGTAAAAGTTTTATTTTGCTCGATTAATATTTTCTAATGTGATCATTAGTGTTCATTGTCAGATACGAAGAGAAGGTACGGTATATAGACACAATTTACAGATATTAAAATAAAATAAAATAAACAATACTAAGTCCCTATATAAGAATAACAAACTTTTTTTATTATTTTGATTTTTGCATTCACAGTGCCATAAATAGTTGCAAGATAATTTTTACTAAAAAAAATCAACCAGCCTCAGGAAGCTTGGATAACCAAAGGTCGAGGGTTCGATTCCTACGTGAGCTTCCTGATGCTGGTTGATTTTTTCTCGTAAAATTAATAAAAAAACTTCTTAAGACTTTCAGATTTAAAACAATAAAATCGAACAACCACAAAAATATAATTAATTAAATACTAGTATATACTTACTATAATAATATTATATAGAGGAAACCTTTGTATTTATGTATGTATGTATGTATGTATGTATGTATGTATGTATGTATGTATGTATGTATGTACATATGTATGTATGTTTGCAACGAATAAACTCAAAAACTACTGGACCGATTTCAAAAATTCTTTCACCATTAGAATGCTACATTAGCACTGAGTAACATGAGCTATATTAAAAAATTAAAAAAAAAGCGGTACGAAGTCCGCCGGGTCAGCTAGTCTTTAATAAATTAGTAGTACAGTAAATGCATTTTCATTTTCTCTTGAAGCCTTTAAATAAGTTAATGAAAAGGTCATCAGCAAAAATGTTGAACTTGCCACTGTACTAGTAGGACTCGATCTCTTGTAAGATTTTCCCTTCTGTCTCTGGGAGGAAGAAGTACAGGTATACGGTTACCACGCAGGCGAAGGCGGCGTAGAGTGTAAACGCACAGAGAGCGCATAACTGGTTTAAAAGTTAAGGAAAGTCTTGGAGGCGACGAACAAGATGACGTAGTTGCCCGCTGCTGCAAAGCCTTGGGCTGCTGCACGGCTCCTGTTAATAATGGAAAAAAAAATGTTTTCCAAATATTCCTGTCTCAAAAAATACATATAGTATTTTGCGATTAATGTTTTTTTTTATATTAACGGGTAAGCACAGTGCCTTGATCTCACCTGATTATAAGTGATGATAAGGCCAATGATGGAAGCGCACTTCATTCGGAATCCTCAACTAGTGAGGCGCTGGCTATCTTATCTCTAGCTGCCGGAACACAACAATGCTAGAAACATTGATGTTCAAGTTTCGGGCTCAATTTCGATTATAATAAAAAAAACGAAATCTGGCCACCCAAGCTTGTTTGAAAAACCCACTGAAGAATTATATATTGGATTATTTATTTAATAAAATTGTGTGTACAAAAATATTACCTAAATGGAAAAACTTCACCCAACAGCACCCATGGTATACCAAGCCCAATGCACTCAGTGAGACAATAGAATAAGACTAAAGGCGTATAGCTCAGCTCTTGAGGGAATATGATGATATCGTAGAAGAACACGCTTAGGTCTAAGTTGTTCTTGGCCTACGCCAAGGGCCATGCAGGACATTGCTGAGCCGAACATGGCGGAGATGGCCAGATTTCTCTTGCCGAGTACTTTGATTAAAAGCACTGTGAGGCAGTTGGTGACGAACGTCAATATGCTAACCGTGAACTGCGAAGAAAAAGATTGTAAATTTTTCATAATAAAATGATGACATTCAAAATTAGAATAGAAACATTAGAGAATTTTTTGAATTATCCTTTTAGAATGATGTTAATATTTTTCTGTTTCATGATGAAAGTTCAAGACTAAAGTTTTTACTTCATTTAGGGAAAAGGAATTTTACTTACTTTTACTTACTACTATGTATTTCCCGTCAAAAGGCATGCCAAGTGCACCACAGACATTGGCCATAATTATTCGGTTTGATAAGCTTGAAACCACTCATCGAATAGAAAAGGAAGTACATGATGACCAGCGTGAGTAGTCTCAAGGTCTCCTTAGTCATCATCACGTATGTGAACTTTAAACAGAACCTGCAAAAAGGTTTTCATCAAATAATCCATGCAAAAACCAAGAAGTCTCAACTATCAGTTCAGCGCAGGGGTGCGATAAACTCACCGGTTATCTTGTATTGTATTGAATTGAACAGCGTTTAATTATTGACAATTTATTACTCTACATAACGCTCTAGAATTTTCAATGTCAATATAATCATTGATGACTTCGAACTTCGAATACAAAAAGGAGGCAGCACAAGAATGATTGTGACCAGTTTAAAAATCCAATATTGACCACTGATGAACTAAATAATAAGTGAAAATTAAATGAACGAAATTGACTTCAGTACATCAATTTCGTTCATTAAATGTTCAAAGCTAGAATTGACGCAAAAGTTTAATCCCAACTCTGTTTTATATGACCGCCAATATGACCGCAGTTTCATTTAAGAGTGTTTATACTACCAGAAGGTAACATAAGGAATAAACGGCAATTTCAAGTCTACTAACCGTTTTATAAAGTTCATTCAGTAATGCTGATAGCGCATCGCTGGAGCTTCTTGGTGAGTGTGGTCAAATGCCTGCCTATAACCAATAAAAAATATTTTAACCGCCTCTTTGGTGGAGAAGTTAGATCACTGGCCTCAGATCCAGAGGCTCCAAGAGTCGATTCTCAGCGGGGGGTACATGTTTGTATACGGTTTGGTTGGTGGTAGGGCTGGTTTTAAGTGGGCCTGGCTAGCCACCAACACATTTTCTTAAACCCTCGCGCGCTATATGAACGCTCGGTCGTACGTAAGGTGGCCCGCTAATTATACCTACAGCCCGGGACGGTTATGTCGCCATCACATAAAAAACATTACAAGCGTCCCACACAGGCCTTCAAATCTTCTACATGAACAATAGCACATGAGGAGATAGAAAATTTTATCAGCTAACACATTCTGGTGTCAATGGATGAGCAAGGGAGCGTGGTAGCTCTGTCCTGCGACCCAATAGTAGTCTTCAAAACGAATAGATCGTTCTTAGCTGTCACTTATCAGTAGTTTCTGGGATTTTATGATTAATTTTTGGGTTTTGTGATAAAGTGATTGTCTTAAAAAAGTTACAGTATTAACTTCACACTTCTATTAGTTGATTAGTGGTAGGGCTTATTTCTAGTCCCCTTTGCCAGATGCTACTATTTTTAAGGCTTTCGCCATTACAACAATGTTAGTAGCATTTTTGTCTTCTGATAGTTACAAACAAAATGGCCCCTCAGTAATTTAGAATTCCAGGAGAAGTGCGCTTGCACCTTTGACCTTGTTATCACTCACCATCTGTTCACATGAAGGCCCAGCGTTTCTTTGTTGATGGATATAAAAAAAACACTGCTCCTTAGTTCTATAATCAGCCCACCTTAACAGCACGTCCATTAGAGGTTTACTGAACGATTTCCAAAGTAGGCAGTTTCAACCACATGAGTAAATATCTAAATACTCATGTGGTTTCAACAGCAGACAGTTATCAAGATATTCCGATTACTCACTCATGTCAATTATGTAGTCGCTTTTGAAATAACTCTATTAGTGTGACGTCCATTTATTTTATTGACTGTCCTACAGAGATATGTGAAATGTTAATTGACATAATGATTGCCAAAAATGAACTTCTACTCGTAATATAAAACAGACCAAGTCGTTCTTTGTCAGTGTATTTTGCTCGACTAACTCGAATCGTGTTTAATGTCCCCTTTGCTGTAGTTTTTCGGAAAGGATTACCGATCTTAATAAAAACATGAAATTTTATTGAGATATATTTAATGGAGTGAAGAGTGAACACTCAAAACATAAACAAAACTATCTACAAGGATAACAAACTTCTTAAGACTGTCAAATTGAACAACCTACAATCTTATAACAATAATTAATAAAATAATATTCTTAAATAAATTAGTGCTACAGTAAATGAATTTTCATTTTCTCTTGAAGCGTTTAAATAAGTTAATGAAGGGGTCGTCAGCGAAAATTCTGAACTTGCCACTGTAGTAGGACTCGATCTCTTGTAAGGTTTTCCGTTCTGTCTCTGGGAGGAAGAAGTAAAGGTATATAGTGCCCGCGTAGGCGAAGGCGGCGTAAATCGCAAACGAACCGGAGAGCGCGTAGTTGGTTTCGAAGTTAAGGAAGGTCTTGGAGCCGGCGAACATGATGATGTAGTTGCCTGCTGCTGCAAAGCCTTGGGCTGCTGCGCGGCTCCTGGTAATAACAGTACATTTGTTCAGTTGTTAATTTTATTTTTGATATATTTTATTAAATGTAAAAGTACATTCACGCGTCGTCCCTCATCATACACTAAGTTAACGGAGTCGCGTTCTTTCAGACGAACGAAACGTTTTAACGAACACGTTTGTCCATAACTAAATTTTGCGGCGTGTGGGTCACATATTAAAACCATTAACCCGCATTAGGCCAGAATAGACCCACTATTCCAATTCTAATTCTATCTAAGGCTATCTTCCCATGTGTTTATTGTTAACAAGACCTGACCGCAGTAATTGGACGTTTATAGGCTTGTGATGATAAAGTACATTACAGTTTCAATGGTCTTTTAAATGGTTGTAAAAAGCAAATCTAAAACAAGAAATAATGCTCAAAAGAGGCTCAATTTTAATTAAAACTAAAAAAAAGAAATCTGGCAACCCACGTTCTCTTGCAAAATTCACCATATTGTGTGTACTGCCTGTGTATCTTACCTGAACGGAAAAACTTCTCCCAGCAGCACCCATGGTATTCCCAGCCCAGTGAATACAATGAGACAGTAGAATAAGAGTAAAGGAGTATAGCTCAGCTCCCGAGGGAATGTGTTGACATTGTACGAGAACACGGATGGGTCTAAGTTCTTCTTGGCGTAGATCCCGAGGGCCATGCAGGACAACGCTGAGCCAAACATGGAGGAGATTGCGAGTTTCCTCTTGCCAAGGACTTTGATTAAAAGCACTGTGAGGCAGCTGGTGACGAACGTCAATATGCCAACCATGAGCTGTAAAGAGAAAGAAAACCAATCAACATTCAGGGGCCGATCAAATAAATAAGGGTGACGGTGAAAGCGCACATCATCCAGAATTCTCAGCTCTTACAATGTTACAAACATTGATTTTATGGTGACATATTAAGATAAGATAGTGGTAGCTAGCCAGGCTGACAAACACTGTACCCCTGGCTGGGTTTCGAAACCGGGACCTCTGGGTCTGAAACCGGTGGCCTTAACACTAGACTACCGAGACTGGTAAGTTCTGATTTTCTGGCTTTTAATAAGTGAAGCGGATTACAATTTATCAAATAAATAACATCTCTTGAATGCACATAAGACACATGTATTTAAAAACAAAGTGCATCATCCACGACGACCCTGAGTAAACAGTGGTAATAATTAAACAAGAGACTTTATTAGTTAAAAAAGATTTAGTCAGAATGTTAGAGAAATTTAGATGCCACTTTATATGTCCGTCCATACTCTCATTTCTTTTATATTGAAGTAACTTTAAGTTGACTGACGTTTCGAACCATATAGGGTTCGTAGTCACAGGAAGACCTAATACTAAAGCTAAATTAAAGGAGAGTAGATCTGTATTGAAAGATTTGCCACTATCTTGCCTTATATCCTACGGTACAGCAAAATTTTGCTAGGTATGAATATTTCACTCATTGAAGGCAATTTTTTCACTTCAAGGATATGGAGTAGTGTCACTTGTTTCTACTCACCACTATGTGTTTCCCGTCATCAGGCATGCCGAATGCACCACAGACATTGACCATATTCGGTCTTATAGGCGCGAAGCCACTCATCGAGTGGAAGAGGAAGTACATGATGACCAGCGTGAATGGTCTCAAGGTCTCCTTAGTCATCATCACGTATCTGAACTTTAAGCAGAACCTGTAAAAAAGTGATACAATGATAAACTCGAAAAAAGTACATTAGAAAACATAAATTACTTTGAATGATGATGAGGATCTCATGGCGCAGTGGTTATCGCGCCCGGTCTGTGATTGCTGAGGTTAAGCAACTTTCGAAAAGGCCGGTCATCGGATGGGTGACCAAAAATTTACCATCTCGAGCTCCTCCGTGCTTCGAAAGGCACGTAAAGCCGTTGGCCCCGGATTCATTAGCAGTCGTTAACAACCACCAAACCGCGCTGGACCCGCTTGGTGGTTTATGGCCCCTTCTCCCTATCCATCCATAGGGAAGGCTCGTGCCCCAGCAGTGGGGACATAAAATAAGCTGATGATGGTGATGATTGATTTGCCACAAAGTAAGTTCGTCACATTTTTGTACACTCCATACGTGACATGCATTAAAATATGTTTAAGTTCGTCATAGGTCCAAATTAAAATATGACAAATTTACTTCATGAAAATAGAAGTGTTTTACACATACTTTTTTCTATGACAAATTTACTTTGTGGCAAATGTACAACAACCCGACGAGGGGAAGGTAGGTATTCCTGCAAAAAATCTAGTACAAATCTCTTCTCTGCCACGGAGATGGCTTGGCAATGGCAAAAATCTACCATTGAGAACTGGTGAAATAAAAAGCTGAGTAGAAACATGTTGAACGGAATTTGAGAAAAAAATAGTGTGAATAAAAATATCTATAACGGCAATTTCAAGTCCACCAACCGTCTTATAATGTTCATTCTGTAATGCTCGCAGTCCTTAGTCTCGTCGTCTTCAGTCTTACAACAGATGGCGCAGCGCTGGAGCTTCTTGGAGTAGACGCTGAGCTGGTCGTACTCCTCGCGAACGTTCTCTGGAGTCGTCCAACCGCGGAGGTAGCAGAGGGACTTCAAAGCTTCTTTCTCGCGTCCTCGAGACAGTAGCCATACTGGCGTTTCTGGCACCTTAGAAATATGCAATGATTATAATAACAACAAAAAGCAATTACTAAAACCTGAGTATACCTTAATTTGAGGAAAGAAGACTCACTTCACTAATTCTCACGAATTGAGATGAAGGCGATATAAAAGGATGTTTTATAGAAATACTTCTATAACTATATTAATTGAGTCAGTTTTTAATTTGATTCGAATTTTGAGCTGATACAATTTTTTTTGGGAACATGTTCAAACATCACTATACCATTGCTTAGAAAGTATTTGTGAAGCTTACTGTTTGATAAACTGGTTACATAACTTAAGGTGGTGGCGCCTTAGATGGATATTGTCGATGCGAATAAATAGCTTGCCCCAACCATTTTAAAGGTCATAAAAGAGAAACACTGACGGTGAGACTAAACAGCATAGAGGCGACAGGAGCCCCCATGCAGATGAGAGCAGCCCGTCGCCAGTCCACCACGGTGCCTAGGTAGTACATGACCAGCACACCCACGGCAGTGAACAATTGCGTGACGGTGCACAGCGCCCCTCGGATTGAAGGCTCTCTAAAAGAAATTGAGAATGGCATTAATAACGCAGCCCAACTTCTGGTATATGGAAACAATTCACGAAATCAACCACAATCGAGAAAGGAGTGAGACGGCAGATCAAGGAGAAAGGAAGACGGAAACGAAAACCAAATAAGATTAAGTAAGTAAGAAAGAAACGTCAGGATAGACATAAATTAAAACTAATGTGTAAAATAAACGCGAGTAGATCCGTAGAAGTTGTTTCATGTGTAATGTTCGCATAAACTTTAGCAAACAATATAAGTAAATAAGATTGAGTACAGAGCAGGCAAATTAATTGATAATCACCAAAGGCAAAATTATAACTATCGAATAATTATTATCGAAATTATCAATATAATAACACAGATCTTGATAATTTCGTACCCTGGTTGTGCCCATCGTGTGCTGCCTGCCAGATGCTTGTTTGCCGACTCAGTTTTATACAAAAACATTACAAAAATGTGGAGTAGTCCACTCTACCTAATTGCCTATTCTCCTTTAAATAATTTAGAACGATACAAAGATATGAATAAACTCACGTGATCTCTCCAACGTATGAGTTGATGGGTGCCTCCATAAGACCAGTGCCCAAGCCCAGCAGTCCATTAGCAATGAACAACATCGGCAGGTTTGAAGCGAAGTACATGAGTATCCACGCCATGAAATGCGGCAAATTGACCATGAAGGTCGCCTTCTTTCTCCCAAAGTAGTCCACTATTGGGCCGGAGAGGATCGCGCCGAACGGTTGCGTGAGGAATGACAGGCTACCTGGTGGAAAATAAGAAATTGAGACATTGCCTATACATGACTTATGAGGCAATTTGTGGTACTACATAATCGTGTTCGTGCGTGTTGAAACGCTTGTTGTAAGCTAGCAAGTAATTATGGTATAAAAAATTGACATACTCGTATGATCAAGAAGATAAAGAAACCTTGAAGAGACACCTGAAGACTTTTGATTCAGTGTTACCGTAATGTAAACGAAAAAAGTGATTTCAAGTAGTAGAGGTCGTGGATTTACAATTCTTAGCTGAGAGTGTGCGTAAGGAATCGGCCCTTGTATGGACATGAAAATTTTCGAACCACTATGCCAGAAAATAGAGGAAGCTGTGTTTGAATTGTTCTAGGTATACTATATGACATATAACTCCTAAGTAAGTAACTCACTTGACCAAGTTTCATATTTGATTTGTGATAAGAAATTTCGGTAAACAAATATTTAATATACTTATAGATCTATTTACTAAATATATACCAAAATTGTGTGCTTTCAAAAGATAACATGCAAAGTTTTCGGACATTCATGACAAGTATATTACAAGAATAAGTCAATAAGAATGTTTTTTTTAAACATAATTAATTCTCAATGATGACCACTTTTAGAAGCATTCCTTTCTTTAGATGCACATAATGAAAACAATAGAAAGTAATACATTTGTGCAGAAATATAAAACTTTTTAAATAGTCCGTAAAAAAGGCGCTCAGATCAACACGTCACCCTTTTTTAGTACAAAGCTTTCATCATCATCATCATCATCGGCCTATCTTATGTGGAGCTAATATCTGCAGAAGCATATTTAAAATGAAACATACACAATTCAAAACATACAAAATTCATTGACGACCTCCTTGGTCGAGTGGCTTGCACACCGGTTTTCATGGTGTCGCTATCTCTGAGGTCCCGGGTTCGATCCCCGGTCGGATCAATTTAGAAATACCTGTTTTTCTATATTGTTTCGGGTCTGGGTGTTTCCTATGTATAATAAGTATAAGTATGTATTTAAGTATATTAGGTATGTTTATCCGTTGTCTAGTTAACCATATAACGAGTTTCTTAAGGAAGCTTTTCTTGGGGCTAGATAATTGGAGTGAGTGTGGGAAACATTTATTTATTTATTTATTTAATACCTCATACAAATAGTCGATCCTACTAAACTTTCGAAATTTTCCGAAAGTTTAGTTTTCCGACAATCAGCCAGGATGTGCAGACTTGTTTTGGCTATCGTAGATCACTCACTGGTAGCCTAGCCTCATGCACATCTTAGAGAAATACGTTATCAATCGGAAAATTGACGAACGAGTGTGTTGAGTCGGTCACAAAGTCAGCGATTAAAGTTGCCAGAAAAATTCATACCGATTATCGGAGCTACATAAAAGTCTTATGAGCCCTCATAAGGGCAGCCTTATCCTGAATACGAACCAAGGGTGACCTAATTTTGCTTTGAAGTATATAAGATTATTTACATGTCATTTTACGCAAATATTGTTGCGAACAAATTACAATTTGAAAAAGATAGTGTTTAAAAAATATTAAATATTAAGTTGAAGTATTATTTCGGAGCTCAGGTAATTGTAAGCTTATTGTATAAATGAATCTAGATATGGATGAAGATGATGACAAGATAGAAGCACATAGTGTTAGATCATGCGTGGCACATACAACGACAACGAAATCTGATAGGTACTCAATACTGAGTAGGTACTAATAGTAAGCAATAGCTATAATGTAGATGTTAAGTTATCTTTACCGAACCATGAAGCCTGTGACTTATTCAAGGAGAGGCCTTCTGGAGCATTCAGCAGGTCTGGCACGGCGATTGTGGCGAAGCTGATCGCCAAGCCAAGGTCGAGCAGCAGTAGATTTGGAGCCATGCATGCTATCAGCTGAAATCAGAAGAAGTCAATAATGAGGTTTAAGCTGAACGCACCTTTAACTTTGTTTTATTAAGTGCTTCAAACTGTATGTATATTTCTACAAAATAAACGTTTATTAATTAATTTATTCAATATAAAATAGCTGTTACGTCTATGTCGTGATAGGGTCCTGTCCTGATCATTGCATAAAGAACGATTTTTTTAAGACCGGCTTTGATTGAAGATTGTGATCTCATCTGATCCAAGCCGGATCGGGGACAATCGAGGTAAAGAAATCTCAGAAACTACGTATCGCTTCATAATTGTGTATCATCATTGTCGTCTAATAATTGTCTAACTAGGCAACGTGGCAGACCGAAGCGAAGATAGTGTGACGAGCTGGACGCATACCAACCAGTAAGTCCTGCAACATGGATTTTGCTTTTTTTACAACGTCTACATTGGCGTGTGATTGATCTGATTCTGATATTTTTATATAGCCCAAATGTCAAAGTAGAGCTACCAACACACTGTTGAGTAGTTATTGAATAACAGACTTGACGATTTGGCAAGGCAGAAATATGTAAGGGATTGAATTGTCCTGTGGCATTGAATGACGATGTGCCAAAAATAGCAAGTTGTTTTTGGTACCTATTTACCAAGGCATAACATGTTTTTTATTGGCCTGTTTTTATAGCGCACAGGTAAATCAATGAATGTCAAATCACCTTGTGAAATCACCTTAAAATGAAGAAAACAGTAGTTTACTATTACAGTTAAATCAGTATATTTTCATCCTATTTATCATCAGCCTATAAACGTTTATAATCTAATACCTTTATACGAGCAATTCTTGCATATATGTATATGCCATCAAAAACATACTTGTAAAAAACCAAGTCTCGCAACTCAGTTCTTCTACCGTAAACAGTTGTGAGATACATGTAATACCAAGTCGGTTAATTTATTCAGTCCCTACTTAAGGGACCTTAATTAGCTAACCTAACAACATCTTATAGTGACCATATCAATATTAAAAATCTTTTATGTTTTAAATAAACAGATTGACTTGACCTTGGTCAAAGTAATAATAGCAATCGAAATTATGAACGAAAATCGCAAACTTATAGGTAAGATTTCTAGGCACATGACACTTATTTAAACCGTTGTTTTGTTATGGGTACATAACTAAACATCGGTTTGATTTTTTTGGAGATTTAAAAGTTTAGATAATTTCTGTTAATTATTAACTAAAAATAATAATATGTCTTGTTCTTATTACCGATTTCAAATCCACAAAATGGCGCGCGCTTGAGCGCTTTCGACTCCGTATATTTTTCTACAAATCATGAATGCAGTAAATACTCATTAGAAGATTGTCCTGCCGCGCAATTTATGAACGCAGTAAAGAACATGTGAACAGTTTCGAGAAAATAGATCGTAATGTCAGCACCTCAAATATCACAATCACAAACAGTAAGTTGTACTTACTGCTTTTATATATTGTGCGGCTGTGTCACACTGGTACACTGATTCATTAACTGTAAATGTAACTTTGTAATCCTATACATTTATATGGGATTAGCCAAAGCCTTCCTTTAATTTTTTATGAAAAAAGTAATTAAATCGGTGCAGTTTTGGAGGAGGAATCAGGGGACTACGAAACGTTGATTTTGTCTACTTTTCATATAATCATTTTGACATGTTGAACTACAACAGTTACAGTCTTCAGTCCTTAACATTTTGGTGAAAATATAATAACATAATACTTGGAGAATAATAATACTGCAGTTTTACCAAAATCGTCACCATCATCATTGCTTAAAAAGTCTCACATCACATTTTATCAACCGCAAATATTTTGACAAAACATCTAATTATATCAGAGAAATAAGGCATTAAAAAAAATTCAAGCTAGTTTTTTTTTTACTTTTCCTAACACAAATTCTGTAATATTTTTAAAAGCGGTCTCTCTGTCGGCTCTTTTGAATGAAACTTCAGGCACGTGTAACAAAATCAATAAATAAAGTAACGGGTAAAAACAAGTGACAGATGTCCATGTAAGACAATTTACGATAAGAGTAATGAACTTTAAACCTTAAGTCTGAACGGTATTACATATTGTTCTGGTGATTTGATTGACTGCAAACATTTCTCGTTTTATGTAAGAGATAGCAAACGAACCAGTGGTTCAACTGATGGAAAGCAGTTACCGCCGTTCATGAATCCGCAGCATCAGATGAAAATAGAAAGGAGTGAAAAATATTGCCCTCTCATAAGGACTATCGGGTTATTATGAAGGAATACGCAAAATTTCCCCGTTCCCCAAAAGGATGGCACAGTACGGGTGCGTAGGAAATCGCAGAAAGTAAAAGAAACGGGCGGTTAAGCGCTCATGAACGCCATTACCAGCGCTTTTTTTTATAAGCTAGGGCACAAGTCTTTCCTATGGATAGAAACAGGATAAAGGCATACTAGCTCAACTATATCCCCACTGTTGGGGCACAAACTTTCCTATGGATGGATAGAACGGGCCATAAACCACCACGGGGGTCCAGTGCGGATTGGTGGTTGTTGACGATTGCTTATGCTTATGCATTGCAAGGTTTGGGGCTCGAGATATAAAATGTTTGGTCACCAATCCGATGACCGGCCTTTGCTAAAGATGCTTAACTTCAGCAATCAAGAACCAGGCGTGCTTACAACTGCGTCATTGAGCTACTCAATAATGCTCCTCATGAACATAAAAAAAAACCTAATGCTAATGAGACATAAATATGACTGGCTATTATGTGTGTTAAGTAAACACAAATCTGATGGCGGCCAATGAATCGCGGTTATATTGTTTACCAAGTGTTTACCATTGTAAAACACATGTTACTCATCGGTGACGGTACGTTGATGTAAATAAGTAAGTAAGTATTTAGACTATATATTACCCCACTGCTAGGTAAAAACCTTTATTGAAATCAAAATATCGTTACGTTTCATAGGTATTGGCTTAAACACCGCGTATGTCAAATGCACCCGCATTTGATGGTGGTCGCCAACCCAGTTAAAACTGTATTAGGGTAGGGGCATCAGTGTTCGGCAGGATCCAATGATCGACATGTTTTTCCTTCAATCATTGAGTTAAGGCTCAGCAACTGATTTTAGCCCTGTCAACAACCATCTACTTTCCGGCTGTCATTTCGTAAAACTTCAAAGAAAATATATTTTGTTTTTGTCGACGAAAATTGTTTTTTTTTTAATATATTAGAAGGAGGTAAACGAGCAGGCGGGTCACCTGATGTGAAGCAATCACCGCCACCCATGGACACCCGCAAGACCAGAGGAATCGCAGATGCGTTGCCGGCCTTTAAGGAAGGAAAAGGCGTCATCAACATAAACATTATAATGTAAAAAATTTCCACAAATTTTTTTTTTTTTTTTCATTTTGTTGATGGCTTTGTGCGATTAGCACATTTAGCCAGTGTCAAAGTAATTTTTCTAACAAGTAATACATAAATAAACAATATTTCTTTTCTGTATGATGATGATGAATGATAATAGAAATGAGAAGTGAGAAATGATATACCACCCAACCCCTCGAGTTTCTCAGTAAAGATGTGGGGTTTTACTGAGTTCTCGGGCGGACTTCTTGAGAGAATTTGAAAAGTGACGTTGCACTGTTTTGTTTCATTTGCCAACACTCATGCACACTCACGAACACTTAACGGTTAATAATCCACCATTATTTCACATTAATATTCGACATAACACAAATTTTAGAAAATAAAACAAAACCGCAGACATGACTCTTCACTTTCCCGCCAAGAAGTCCTTCCACAAATTTGTTGTTACAGTTTTGTGACAGTTGTTATTTTTATTTTTATTTTTATTTTTCTATTCATACCCAATAGAAAGGGCTAAGGAGTTTTGGTTTTTCTGCCAACGCTTGTGTTGTAAATTTTTTCTGTCTCTTTTGTTTCGATTGTATTTGTATTGTATGTGTTTCGAGTGTTGTATTTGTTAAAATCCTTGTATGTAAGTAAATGTATGTATGTTTTTAATAGTACCCAATTAATGTTGCGCACTCAACTCGCGCACCGGTGGGCGCCGGTGGCGGCAGGCTCCGCCAGAATACCAGCGTTGTTGCGATACGCTTCGTTCGCAACGACACAAGCTGAGGCGGGGTCCTGATTGACCTGTTGTTTGTTTTATGTTTTTTATTTTTATTTTATTTTGTATGTGTCATGTGGTCAATAAATGTTTCTCTCTCTCTCTCTCTCTCTCTCTCTCTCTCATCAGAAGGGTGACCAAATATGTTTCATCTCGTGCTCCTTGTTGTCTCGGAAGGTGCCGTAAACCCGTTGATCCCGGCTGCATTAGGAGTCGTTAACAACCACATTGCCTGTTATCCCTATCTTACCAGGGTAGGGTATGATGATGATGATGACGAAATGTTTTATTTCAACTCCATCTATTAAAGGTTATCCATCTAAAAAAGATGGGTGAAATAAAACACCAATTTTCGAAATATGATAATTTATTATTATGAATATTATTTTTTTATTTTATTTTGTTTTATTAAAGAAACATACAGTTTTATATTACACATATAAACAATTAAAAATATAATACAGTAGCATTTAAAGTTTCCACTGCTAACTTGTACATAAATAACGACTTGTTGAACAACAGTGCGAAAGGAAAAAAAAGAAAATATCAAATCATCATCATTATCATCATCTCAGCCAAAAGACGTCCACTGCTGGACAAAGGCCTCCCCCAAGGATCTCCACAACGACCGGTTTGAATACATCAACACAAAATACAATTTTACCATCAAAGTCAGGTTCAAAATATAATTTTTTAATAAAAATTAGGTTTCTCGTGAAATATGTGGATGCAGAGAATCTCAAACGGCGAAAGTATGAGAATCTGACTGGGATCTCATATTTGAGCTGTTTGGGGTAGATACATTAGGTCCATGGGGCCCGGGTGCTCACAAACTCTTTAAAGATATTTCTATTAAATTAGTAGGAACCACCCGGGACCCCAGATCTAGCAGCTACTTGGGCCAGCGTATAAGCATTGCTATCCAACGTGACAAAGCTGCTAGCTTACTGGGCACTCTGCCTGATGGGGATGATTTGGGGCATTTTTTTTATTTATAGTTAGTAGTAGAGTTTATAGCTTTTTAAGCCGAAACTATTCAACACTTTTTACTTTGAAAGCAATTTTGAATTCAATGTTAATGTTAAGTTCTCGTGGAAATTTTTTCAACATTGTGTTTTTGTAATTTGTTCGCAACAAAATTTGCGTTAAAAATTATTTAAACAATTTAATTTTAAGTAGTTTAATTATTGTCTTGTTATTGTCTTTGTTTGTAAATTAATTTTTTATCATTGGTTATCCAGACTTGGAATGTAGTATGATATATGATCTGGCAAGTATCGCACGAAATTACCTAATCCATAATATATTGTGACCCTGAAACTTTATTTATTCTGAATGACAATAGCAAATTAAGAACAATGACACTGAGCTAACTCACAGAAGGAATGGAAAATGTGTGAGGCGTCTCTTTAAAGAATTTTATTGTTATAAAAATATAATAATGATTATAATTTTCATATGTAGAGAAAAATAAATAATAGTTATAAACAGTAAGTTCTTGTTTTTTCTTTCTGACAGTACTTTTTACCTTTTCGTGTCGAGTTGGGAGTTTTTGATAGATTTGTCTTGCGTGTCGAGTTGGGAACGTGCCGAGTTGGGCATAAGCCAATACTGAGAGGCGATTTTTGAACAGGTGACTAATTAGCACGCTATGTCATCAATTACGATTTATCGTTTTTCTCTTATAAAAGTAACTAAGTAATAAGTAAGTAAGTAAGTAATATTTCAATATTTTTTACGTTCATATTTTATTAATATTGTATCAAATTCAAAGTCAGAGTAGATTATGTTGCCTTGTTAGAGATTTATCATGTCAAGTACACACGTCATAGAAACTACAAGGTATGGAGATCTTAACTGTCGCATTCCTCATAAGCCACACTAATTTTATTTTTATATTTATTGCGAAAAAAAGCACGTCTTAGAGATATTGCCATTAAAATTTGTTATTTTAACCAGTCACGACGATTACGACAACATATACACTTCGACAAAATGTACAACAATGAAGTCACTTTACTCAAGTAAAAGAATATTCCAGTTTTACAGTTTTTACAAATATGATAAGAATACGGAAGCAAATTGTTCACCAATCTTCGTTCGTCTTTTAACGTTCTTTTTATGCAAAATGATAAAAAAAAAAAAAAAGTCTGCTCGCCTTATAGAGACCACTGGTGACCCTCGAGCTGGCGCGTATTTTGGCCAACGTTTAAGTTTGGTCATCCAAAGAGGCAACGCCGCCAGCGTCTTGGGCACTCTCCCGCTTGGCAGCGATTTGGAGTCCCTTTTTTATTTGTAAAAATTATGTGTATATTTTTATTTATATTTTCTTATTGATTTTGAGTGTGAATAAAAATGATATGTGTCAAAGTGGTTTATTTCTCGACTGTAACTTTGAAAAAGTAGGCATTTTGCTACTATGTCATTACGCGATTTACTCATAATACGAAGTATAGGGAATATGAGATGTGGATTGTTTGCTATGTAGGTTTTTTGCTTTGTAGGTATTGATAGCCGGACTCCGTGATACATATCTTGTAAATTTTTTAACACGTTATGTTTTATTATTTTTATCGAGGAGCTCGATGGCGCAGTGGTAAACGCACGCAGTCTGTTAAGCAACTTTCAAAAAGGCCGGTCATCGGATGGGTGACAAAAACTTATCAATTTCGAGCTCCTCCGTACTTCAGAAGGCACGTAAAGCCGTTGATCCGCACTGGGCCCGCGTGGTGCTTTATAGCCCGTTCTCCCTTTCTATCCATAGGGAAAGCTCGTGCCCCAGCAGCGGGGACATAAAATTAACTGATGATGATGTTTTATTCTGTTTACCAAATAAATAAAAAAAAAACTGGTAACTCATTTTTGACACCTAAAATTTCGTGAACGGTATTTAAAAAAAAATCAAATTGTAAGTAATGCAAAAAATTACTTTATTTCATAGTGTATTGTGTCATTTTAATATTAATTTCGAGATTACCGGTAAGATTCAAAAATCGTCTCCCTGGTCATAAGCTTTGTTCTCATTAAGATGTAGAATAATTGTGAAGCAGGCGAGCAGCATGGAACATTTTAAATGAATGGTGGTTATTTATGACATGTCGCCAGCCGCTGTTATAATCTAAACTTCACACTGAAAATGTGCATGAAAGGGAATGAACTGCCACCAATTCTTCTCCCACCTTTGGTAACTTTGGTTAACGGTTTCATATACATAAAATTACCTCTCCGTCTCGTCTGACTTTTGACCAATAGGTCGAAATGTCATGTGACCATATAGAAACAGTTTTGTGTTTCTTTAAAGAATATTTACTAACTCTATCCATAGGAAAGTAAATAATGTATTTAGTACTTATAAGAACTAAGTATATCAGTTATTATACGCATTTTGTCTAGTAAGCAGTGACATTAAGTGAATGCTGACAAAATATAGGCCGGTCATTGATCGTTTCTTTATTCATTTATTTATTTGTGTTCGGGAGTCTTATAGCAAAAAAAGTCGAGTACACATAATTATTAATAAGTATGGTTATGCTAATAATAAAAAGAATATTAATATGGAAGAAGGGAAGGGAGGCCTTTGCTTTGCAGTAGGACGATATAGGCTAAAGTCTCCAAGTGTGTGTTTAGTTTCGATTTCTAAATTTGTTTCCAATAGTGATGGAGTAAGGGAAAAAGAACTGTGTTTGAAGCGATAGTGTAAGGTTCCATAGAATAATCTCAACCGAAAAATGTTTAACTATTTGGACTTGAATGAATAAACAATTATAGACCTCGTAAGTTAGAAGGTAGGTTTTAGAAGGTTAATAGACTGTAAACAGGTTTGAATTTATGATTAACCTGTCATCTACCGTGAATACAGACACAATAGATTTTTAATTGTTTATGGCACTGATCAGAGCCATAAACAATTAAAAACCGATGACAAGTTAATGGTTAATATATAATTATACGTAAATTTTGTACAAATTACACTTTGAAAAAAGTATTTTTTCAAATTGAGTTTTTTTGTCTTTATTCTCTGCCTTTTTGTTTGACCATTGCGATGGTTATTTACGTGACTAATTGGTTTGATCCTGTCGATCGTTCATATTAATTGAAAAAAAAGCCATATGACAAATTTTATTTTATTTAATTTTTATTATATTCACATATTATGTTTACAGACAACGTTAGTAATTGTACAACTAAGTAGCATCTACAAGCTAATAACAGACCTCCATATCATGTAGAATTGCCTGTTATTTTATGCCTAAGTTTTAAGTCACTTTTCAATCATATCTTGAAAAGATGAATGACGACAGTGTCAGTCAACAAAAATATTTTTGTCCTCTTACTTTGTATCGATCAAATTGATATTGACTGTAAAACTGTAAAAATAGCTAAAACAAAATTAATATATATAATTATAATTAATATATATAGGAGCTCGATGGCGCAGTGGTTAACGCGCCCGGTCTGCGAGTGCTGAGGTTAAGCAACTTTCGCGTTGGCCGGTCATCGGATGGGTGACCATGAAAATTTATCATCTCGAGCTCCTCCGTGCTCCGGAAGGCACGTTAAGCCGTTGGTCCCGGCTGCATTAGCAGTCGTTAACAACCACCAATCCGCACTGGGCCCGCGTGGTGGTTCATGGCCCGTTCTCCTATCCATCCATGGGGAAGGCCCGTGCCCAGCCATGTTATGTATAGTATATTATGTATATTAATTATTTATATATGTACTTAACTATATTTTTAACATAAAAATAACTAAATTAACGAACCTGCGACAACACTGATCTGAGCCGGCTGACGGACGGCGTCACCTGTTCCAGTTGTAATTTAATCACCATTTTCACAAACTATCCAATACAACTGTTAAAATTACCTACACACTTTTCGAAGCTGACAAATTATTACGAAACAATAATAACATACATTATTAGTCCATTCGCTAGACACAGCTAACTACACGCATCACGTAAATAAAATGTAACAGTCCTTTTTATTTAAAAATATATTAATTCATTTTACCAATATTTTTGATTAATTATCTAATTTACTATATTTTTTATAACACTGCGATCTCCATAGCCTTTGTCCAAAGAGGCGGGGAAATGTAATAGTTTTAATTTTAAATGAGTTGACGATCGGTTAAGGCGCTCACGTTCTGCAACCTAACCTGAGCGACTGACGATTGTCAGTTGTTGAGTAAAAGACGAGCACAAATTGTTGGTTGGTTTTTGTTTAAGTTTTTGTAGGTGTAGGCCGATCAGTTAGGAATGTACATAATAATGTCGTTCATTTGAATAACAATGGGAGTGACAATTTTTCCTAGAGCAAAAATATTACTTATACGGACCAAATGGGTATTGGAATTATTGTTTTTCTAAATTGCCTCGAATCTGGGTGTTTTCTATGTATAATAAGTATGTATTTAAGTATTTTAAGTATGTTTAATCGTTATCTAGTAACCATTTAACGAGTTTCATAACGAAGCTTCTCTTGGGCTAGATAATTGGTGTGAGTATAGGAAAGTTTATTTATTTATTTTTTATTTATTATTGTTGCGCTGTTCGCTTATAGTTTTGTATCATTATAAATAGTTTTATAATTATATATGTATAATTGAACTTATAAACGATATTACAAAGCTACGGTATTAAAGAGATAACGTATATTTTTATTTGTTATTTTTTTATTACTTACTCATGTTATTTCCAATATCGTCCTAAGTTAAAAACAAGGGAAACCATTTCAATATTGCCGATAACACGGCCATTATTTTGCGTTCAGTACCGACACCTTTTTATGTTTATGTATAAATATGGACTATTAAATTGTGAAGAAAATGTAGCTTTACACAGTTGCGTGAAATAATGTTACTTTTTCTATTATTCGGTAAGAGGATTTCATTTAAAATATGTACTTATACTCAAAAAAAACTGAAGTATACCGTTAATTTTAAGTCGTTGTCAGGTGGTAGTACTCATGAGCAGAATCAACGTTTTGTACTGGAAAAACAGCTCCATACATTTGGGGTGAACAGTATTGTAATTGATTGTAATTATTTTAATTTTAATAACATTAATTAGTGGATGGTAGGTATGGACAAGTTTTTTTTGGTATGTTGTTTTATGATGGAGTGGCGTGCACTTGGAGAGGCATAACAGTGGACCAGTCTAGGTTGATGATATGATAGAGATTATTCTTCATGATAAGACCGTATGTTTCTAGTGGTTAGACCTTGGTTTTTTTGCCAGTGCCAGTACCAGTCATTGGTGGTACGACTGGTTTTAAGTCAGCCTGGCTAGCTACCACCATCATATGACACGACGAACATCAATGTTAGTATTATTCATATCATCTGAAAATTAGACATAATATAGTCAGTTTTTGTCAGTTGAGGAGCTAGATGGCGCTGTGGATAACACGCCCGGTCTGCGAGTGCTGAGGTTAAGCAACTTTCGCAAAGGCCGGTCATGGGATGAGTGACAAAAAATGTATCATCTCGAGCTCCTCTGTGCTTTGGAAGGCACGTAAAGCTGTTGGTCCCGGCTGTATTAGCAGTCGTTAACAACCACCAATCCGCACACTGGGCCCGCGTGGTGGTTTATAGCCCGTTCTCCCTATCCATCCATTGGGAAGGCTCGTGCCCCAGCAGTGGGGACATAAAAATGAGCTGATGACGACGATGATGAGTCAGTTTTTCAAGGTGAAGTACCTACTTACCCGAAGAGGAATACTCCATTATTCTGCTGGAAATGAAAGTGCCTTACTAAGTTTTTAACTAGTTTTTAGTACAAGATCTCCCGCTTAGACGGACAAACCAATGGCACAAAAGACCCTCTCACGAACACTAAATCTCGGACCATCTCGAACCAGTCCGAGCACAGCTGTTCTGTATGAAGCTTACCTTCTGCAGTCTCCTTATTTTGTACCGATGATGATATGTATTTGATAAATGTGTATCATATAATTGTTATATTATAAATGACTTATATATTTCCAGCACTGTCAGAATTACATCGTGCACAGCTACATTTGACTTACGTAATTATACATTGATATTTTATTGTTTTAAAATTTCTTGCAATGCCATTTGATATGGGTAGTTCTGCTAACTCAACGTAAAATTTTCGCACCCATTCATAAGAAAATGAAATGACAATTAATAGTGATCTAGACGACTACAACCATATTTTATTATGCTTAATGCTGAGTGCCTGATGCGAGTTTTTGTTACCTTTCGATTACTTAAACGAAGATGAGAATATGAGAGAAAGTTCGGCTTAGGTAAAATTATCGTTAAAATATAATGATCGTTAAAATAATAAAGGTTTGGTTAATCGTTTCTATGTCGCACCATCAAAAAAAATGTTTTTTATATATTATATTTAGCTCGGCAAATGATTCCATCCCACCTGATGTTAAGTGGAAATGGAGTCCAGACGCGAAGATAACTGGCGCAGCGTGAAAACAAACGTAGCATCAGTTAACCTCACTCTGCCTGCCCACAAGGCGCTTCTTCCCCATATCATAGGAAGGAGGGAAAACGTGTGCTGGTAGACTATTTCATCTTTTGTAGGTGCGACAAAGAAAGGAATCACCAAATTATTTGTGCGCGATGATATTTGGGACAGTGAAGCGGTGACTCCGAAAAGCAGCACGTGTACTCCTATGAAGGAAGGGAGAAGGTGGGATGAGGTCAAAGATCAGAGCACTTGCCATGGTATCTGGCGACTTCTGCATTGCCGATAATGAGTTCAGCTCGACGCTGCAATCTGTTCAAGTCATCGAGAAGGTACTTTGCGGAACCGTCCCAGATGTGCGAGCAATACTCCACGCAAGACCGTACCTGTGTCTTGTACAAAAGGCACAACTGGTTCGGCGTAAAGAATCGCCACACTCTGTTTAGAATACCGAGTTTTCGTAAGGCTGTTTTGAAAATATTTTCTCCTAGCTCACGTATTTCCTCCTTGCTACTTGCTGAGGTTCTTTAAACGAGGTGTGAAGAGACAACTTGCTGGTCGGCAAGGTGAGGACGGCCAGTGAGGCAGAATCCTGCTCAGCTGTCCTCGCATCTGGACACCGCTTCTGCTTCACCCTTTCACGGGCAATACATTTGCAATTTTTTATTTCTTTTCAATCTTATTACAAGTGCATAAAGTTCAATATTCGGTGGCAACATAGCTGCTATTGCCTTCGAAAGGGTTAACATCAGGCAGGGAAGAGTAATTTGCCTAACTTACTAGAAAAAAATGAATGTCAAATGAAACGAAACTTGCACTAGGCGTCCTTACAAGAAAAAAACATTGTCATGTCAAAACAGGTTTTATTCGTAATTATATAAAATTTTATCTATAAAGACATATCACAGTGTATCTCATTATTTTGATGTGTATCAGAAATGTCGTTAGCACGTGTGGTAATGGTTTTAAAGTAAATTAACAAAGATATTAAGAGGTTGTGTTGCAATCACTTTGTTTTGATAACGTTGCGTTGTAAAACGTTAAGGTAATTAAAGTCTACATCATTAAAAAAATATAGAATACCATTTCATAAATAAATAAAATTTCCTAATACTGATGCGTTTTTAATGTCATCAGAAAACGTATTTCGGTCTTTAAGTGAATTTATTTTCAACAGCCTATAAACTTCTGCAATATGGCCACCACATGCATACATGACAACCGCATGGTCTGTGCATCCACCCCCGACGGCTGCAGCCGCCGCACCTTTCTGGACCAGTGCGACATGTACGAGTACAACTGCGACTTTGGCTCGCGTATGTATCTTACAATCAACTTTACTCTATGCATGGTCTTTGCATTATATGTGCATTCTAAACTCTACTCTATGCATGGTCTATGCATCCACCCCATCGGCTGCAGACACCGCACCTTCCTGGACCAATGTGATATGTACGACTTTGTCTTGCGTATGTATCTTACAATCAACTTTACTTTATGCATGGTCTATGCATTACATGTGCATTCTAAACTTTACTCTATGCATGGATTATGCATCCACCCCGTCGGCTGCAGCCACCGCACCTTCGTGATCCAATGCGACATCAACGAGAACCACTGCGACTATGGCTCGCGTATGTATCTTACAATCAACTTCACTTTACGCATGGTCTATGCATGATCTATATATTGATCTCGACGGCTGCAGCCGCTGCACCTTCCTGGAGCACTGCAACGTGAAAGAATAATACAACGGCACCCATAATGCGTATGTATCTCACATTCAAATTTACTGTGGTCTTTGCATTACATGCTACTCCAAGCTTAGTCTGTGCATCTACTCTCGACGGTTGCAGCTGCTCTATTCCATGACCATCGGTATTTTTTAAATATTAATGCTTGACTGCGGCTACTACTTAACGAATGGACATTAATATCCATAATTCGGGTACGAAGAAAATGTTATACGTTTCAGACACAAATGTTTGTTACAAAAAACGCCACTCTCTTACTACACTGTACTAAGACTTTATATTATTGAGAAAGGGCTTGAAGGTTAGGACAAACGATTGCCGGAAGAAAGTCTTTACTTTCAATTGTTGTCGTGGGAAAGATCGGTTAGAATTATACTTTCCTTTTCTTAATAGTGTTTGTTTAATTTTGTTGTGAATGAAAGTTTGTGAAAAAAAGAGTGCGCTTTTTCTGGTGACTCTAAATTCTACAATAAGGTTGATTATTGGTATGGTCACCCCGTTTTTTTTAAAATTGACAACGTCTGATTATAAAAATTGGGAAAAATCGGGAATAATTCGTTTGTATTCGTTACTTTGGTTACATTTTTGTTTAATAATGTGTTCGTTTTACGATGTTCGTATGGTGGCCGGCAAGAGCTGGATGAGAGTAGCCGCGGATCTTGGTCAGTAGCGTGCACTTGGAGAGGCCTATGTCCAGCAGTGGACGTATATAGTGTGTGATGATGATGTGTTCGTTTTATTGGCGACGTACATTGCTGCATTTTTAAGGCATTATTCCGAATAAGACATATTATTGCAGATTTGTCTTTAGTAATATTTTATTTTAAACAACCGACTCGAAGCCCTTCGTAAATCTAATAGGGGATGGGACGTTTGCGTGATGCCATCCATTCTAAAAAACATTTGACGATCGATCGGTCCAGAGGGCCTACCACGAACCACGTTCGGCGTGTTGCCTCTCTGTCGCACTTGTAAATTCGTGCATAGGTGTGACAGGGAGGCAACACGACGAACGTGGTTCGTGGTAGGCCCTCTGGTCATGAGGCACATACGCAGTAGACAAGCATACCTCCTCCTACTCTTTTAAAAAAAGGTTGTGTGGCCATTTCCATTTGAGTAAAAGTACAACACCAATGGTTACATAATCGGTGCATAGATGGTACAATAAATAGTGGTAACAATATATAGGTACAACCGAGTTATTTGTCGGAGGTGGGCGTTAAGGGCTGCAACGCAGTTTTACACTAAAAGCAGCTATTATCGTATACCCGTAATTTATTTATCCTTGTTAAAATTTTCCACATAATATTTTTTCAATTTCATTTTCAATTAATAGCCTCCTCCTTTTTGAAGTCGGTTAAAAATGAAAGTCATTACCGTCAAATTATTATACAAATTACATTATAAGTAATGATGGTAGTTGAGAATCTCTCATTCGTTGTGTAAATAATTGCAAATAATGCTAATGCAAACAACTTATAGTATGCGTACATTACCGGCTTTGATTTAATGCTACGTATAGATTACACAAGAATAAGTATAGGCATTACTGAAAATCAAAGTTCAGCAAATAGATGAACAAATGAGTATGGTTGTCATTTTTTTATATGTCGTCATACTTATACCTATTAAATTATTTGTTCTATTTTTTTTTATAATGAAAAAAAATTTACGAGTGCGATTCGAACCCGCACCTCGTGATATACCGGGTTAGGTGCACGATCTTTATGTTATACTAGCTGACCCGGTGGACTTCGTACCGCTTTTCTTTTTTTTTTAAATATAGCCTATGTTACTCAAGGCTAATGTAGCATTCTAATGGTGAAAGAATTTTTTAAATCGGTCTTGTAGTTTTTGAGTTTATTCGTTACAAACATACATACATACTAACAAAAAATACGAGTACAAAGGTTGCTTCTTTATAATGTTAGTATAGACAAATGTTCAACCGTACGCCATATGCATAAAGTTCAGAGTATATTGAGGAAATTTTACAGATTGTGGCTGTCTACCTGTGCCTACCTGAGCCTGTGTAACTCGACCGAAACGTCGGGCACACACGTCTGCACATCAGATACACAATCTGTCAATTTCCTCAATAGACTCTGAACTTTATGCATATGACGTACGGTTGAACATTAATTGCAGAAATTTGACAGTTTTGGGTAGGTTGATATGCCGCCGTGTGAACTTAAGGCGAAGGGTAAGGCACACTAGCCCCGCTAATGGATTTAATTTGATAACTGCTAAACTAGATTTTTTTTCAAACATTGCGGACCTTCCGACACTAGGCAAACATCTATTTATTTAATAATTGTGCACTACTTTTAGGTTTGTTTTTGTATTCATTCGCTAACACCAACAGTGGCCATTGTTTATGAATAAATGCGATAGCCCGTTTTGTGAATAAACCACGCAACAAAAAGTAGTGCAAAATTATTAAATAAATACTATGGATGCTTTCCTGTCGTCGGACGGTACGCAATGTTTAAAAAAAGATCCGGTCAGTTAATAATTGTCAAATTATCAATTGGTGGCGCTAGTGTGCCTTACCCTTCGCCTTAAGTAGGTATGCATATAATACCTAAACTGCTTTAGTTTGCGTCAAAAATGTATTTATAGCTAGCTGCCCGGACAGACTTCGTTCTGTCAAAAGCAATTTTTTTTTTCTTTTTATTAAAACTTTCCGTGTGTCTTAAGGATAATACCTACTAAAAATAAATTTGCCGAATTGGTCGAGCCGTTCTCGAGTTTTGCGCTTAGCAACATTCATTTTTATTTATATAGAAGATGAAATATAAAATCATAAATCTTTATCAAAGGCTATGTTAAGCATTTTTTTGGAATTAAGAATATAATCTTGGATTTTTAAAACAAATAGTTCTCGGGATTATGTTTTATCCAAGAGACACAAAAACATTCTAAAAGTATAATAAAAAAATTAAAGCATTACAATTTTTTGCATTATATTTTTAATTTTTATTGCACCCACTTTATAGATAAAGACAGCTCATCGCCACTTAATCTTTATTAGGATCTCGTTTAAATCGTCTGTATTATAATCTCCTCTATGTCTTATAAAACACTTCAACATTGTATGATTGGAGTAAAACTAGATATAATCAGATAGAACCGGATACGGTATCAAATTAACCCAATATATTTTATCTGTTATCTTTCAGAGTACATGACGAAAGTAACCGCCTCGTGTGGAAACAGTCAAGTTGACTTCTCGTGCTGATTCAAGGGTATATTTTAATGAAACCAAATCTATAGAAATAAAGCTATTTTCATCATGTACTTGCTAGTTTTACTCCGATACTAAATGGTGAAGTTCTAACCACGACGGACAACCTGGTACGAGTTTCATTCGCCCTCCGATAATTTGAATGGCAAAATTTTAACTGTTTCAATTTAATTTAAAATTTTAACGATATTTTTTTTCATACTATTCGTATTCATTCGATTACGTTTACGAATACAAAAATTTGTATGGTAAAGTTTAACTCTTCTCGTATGTCGCCAGGAGGCGATGCTGCAATGCCATACTAATTTTCGTTTTTCGTTTTCGTAAACGTAATCGAATGAATACGGATAGTTAATAAAACTCACACTAGGCACCCTGTATACGCTTTTTTGTCTACGTAAGCTCATCAGCGAAAACGCTTAATCTTAAGAGCTATTTAACATTGTACAACTGATTTTATATGATTTGAAAGTTTCCATAATAGACTTTACATCGCATAAATTCAGGTTTACAAACTTCTTTTCAGTGAAAGTTTTCTATTAACTCTAACAAATCTGTATTTATAAGGAATATAAGGAATCACTACTTTAAAGTTTATATACAGATCGACTTTTTTATCACCATCCAAACCTTCTGAGATGACTTCCGTGATACAAACGAACAACTCTTTCTATTGGACCAACTCCCTATCTCGAAAAAAAAAATCAGCTCTTCCATACATTTTGGTCGAATGAATATTGATGTTTTGTATGGAACAGCAGATTTTTTTTTCGAGTTAGGAAGTTGGTCCAATAGTAAAAGTTGTTCGTTTGTATCACGGGAGTCATCTCAGAAGGTTTGGACGGTGATAAAAAAGTCGACCTGTATATGGGGTTTGGCTCTCAATCTTAAAGACTTGTCATTATTGGTCTGCTCTGTTTTTTAATTCTTGTTTAGGGTCGGTGCAATAATATCTTTCCTATTTCAATTCTCCTCAACCAGCTGTCATCTTATATTTAACTCTTTTCTTTGATTATAATTCTCATCTTTCACACGGTCTTCCCATCCATTATTCGGTCTTCCTTTTCCCTCTCAGCCTTAAAGACATTTATCTTTCGAAATGTTTGCACGTTTTCCCCAATAATCACTAAATTAAAGAACCTCAAAGTGAATTTTAGGCATTAACCAACAATGATTAGGTGGAGGGGAGAATCCCACATAACCTCGAATTCCATAATACTCTGATAAGGCGTTCTCCACTGTCTATAGAAAAGGTGTCACTTATTAGATTAATTTGCGGTAGGTAACTCATAAGCCATGTTAGGTAAACTTCAAACAAAATAGCCGAGGAGTTACCTAAAAACGAGCATAGGACTTATAAATTGAGGCTCTAAATGCTAAAAATGAAAGCTAAATTCATTGATTGCATAGTGATACAGTTCTTGAGTGGCAACCGCCCGGAAGTCGCTGTGTGGGCAGCCCTCCAACAAGGTAGACCGGCGATCTGGTGTAGGTCGCGGGTAGCCGCTGGATGGGAACAGCATGAAACCGGTCGTTGTGGAGATCCTTGGGGGTTTCGTCCAGCAAGGTTGAACTGATGATTATGATACAGATCCCATTTACATTTTCAAGCAGATGGCGATCTGATCAAACATATTTCCGACCTCCACCTCTAGAGGTAATTAATAGATTATTACAACTGAAAGACAACATTGTGTTATAACATACCTACCTATAGGTAAGATGGTGGTAGCTAGCGAGGTGACCAGTCGTCTACCACCTAAGGATTGGCCTTCGGGTACCAGCTGTTAATTTTCAGTAGGTATCTTTTTAGCTTAGAGCAGACTGATAACCTAAATTTTTCACCACCAAAAAACTTATCATCTCTTTCTCCTGCGTGCTTCGGAAATCGGAAGTCACGTAAAGCCGTTGGTCCCGGCTGCACACTGGGCCCACGTGGTGGTTTATGGCATTACCCTTGTGGTGTTTACAGACAGACAGACAGAAGTGGTCACCCATCCAGTGACCCGACATTGAAAAAGTTGCTTGACTTGCACGATCGCGCTAGCCACTGCAATGACAAGCTCATTTTAACAAACATTAAAGACGCTTACGAGTTTAAAGAACATAGATGGCAGCCGCAATTTATTTACTTCAAAAGGTAGATTGAAACAAGACCATTGCAGGACTCATGTTTCGAACAACATGAAATAAATAACTATTAAAAAGGTTGTTTGAGTAAAAGTCATACACGCCTGAACGAAAACAGAATTCACAACCCATAAGTATAATTATTTTGCTAGTTTTCGAGTTTAATAATTATCTGAGTTAAGTTAAAACATCTCAATTAAGTATCTCAGAATTTGTGTAAAAGAAATATCACTACAATTCCCTTTAATCATAATTGTTTCAGTAACATAATTAGACTATGTTTCCAGGTTATCAAGAAACGTACACACTTTTATGTGCAGGCAATAAACCAAAATATAACATGGGAACGCAACGAGGTAATGGTGAAATATAGTGGATTAAGATAGTTTATTCCTTTGCTGTTAGATAAGAAATCAATGTCTTGCATACCATAAACTTTAAATCAATATAACAACAAAAAGGTACTTGTTATCAAATAACATTATCGTGAAACTGATTGATATAGTCAACATCAAGTAAAACATTATCCTACCATGGTCGTTCTTATAGCGACCCAAGGCAGACGGTCAAGGCTTACGGGCTACACTATTATTATGTTACGCTTACATTCATATTCAATATAAAATGATAAAAAACTATTAATACTTACGTGATAAGATACCTATATTGTTTCATACTTTGAAATAGGATGTGGATGACTTTAAATGAAGGTCATGTATGTAGGTAAATCACCATAATCCGGAGGTCGATCACCAATGTCGAATCAAATCGAATTATTGAGATCGATAACTTCTTCTGAGTCTTAGTTATTGCTACCTCAGTTGAATAATGTAAAAATTTGTAAAACAGATATCTAATGTTAAAGCATTAATTTAGTAATAAAAATTGTTTTAATTAACAGCTGCCAGGCCTGTCGCAACCCGTAGTACTACAACTAGTATGCTGTGCTGCTGTAAAGCTCATTGTACATACCCCACTACAACCATAACCACTACTCCATCTACAACAACCTCGGTTACCGTAGATACTTTCACGGGATGCTGTGATAGGCCTGTGACCTGGGAGACAGTTACCGAAGCTGATAAAACTGAGTCATACTCTGTAGTAGAATCAATAGGGAATGATCAAATCAGCGAAGATGAATTGACTAATGAGATTGAACCGCTAAGAGTAATAAGTACTTCAACTAGTAGTACTCCCACTAGTATTAGTACTTCCACAACTGAAAGTACTTCTACAACTGAAAGTACTTCTACAACTGAAAGTACTACCACAACTGAAAGTACTTCTACAACTGAAAGTACTTCTACAACTGAAAGTACTTCTACAACTGAAAGTACTTCTACAACTGAAAGTACTTCTACAACTGAAAGTACTTCTACAACTGAAAGTACTTCTACAACTAAAAGTATTTCTACAACTGAAAGTACTTCCACAACTGAAAGTACTTCCACAACTGAAAGTACTTCTACAACTGAAAGTACTTCTATAACTGAAAGTACACTAGCTTATATTTCCACAACTAGTGAAACCACCACTACTTCTCTAACGCCACATAGTAGTCTTACTCCTACTTTTACTAGTAACGAAGATTATTTCTCTCCAGTCACTGAAGTTGCTGTTGATACTGTTGCTGTAGATACTTTCACTGGATGTTGTGATAGGCCTACATGGGAGATCCCCGTCAAAGTTGACAAAGTTGTGACATATATTGATAGCAACTTCTCATCTGAATGGCTAGGAGATGATGAAATCAGTGAAGACGAATCATTAAATTACATTGCACCTCAACCTGCAACAAAGCCCACAACTGTTGAAATCCAAACCACTGAAACCACAATTGAGAAGCCAACAGAATCTTTAATACCATTACTAATAACTACTCTAACCGAACCACTAACAAAAGAACCGACATCAACAGAAACAACAACCAAAGAGACAGAATGCACAACATTAACATACGAAAGTGAAATAATAGTTACAGAAAAATTGAAACATTCAACAGTATCGTACCAAGAGAGTGAAACGAATTCAGCAGAAACGACTGTATGTTGCGACAGGCCGAAGACGTGGGAAACTACAGAAGAAACACCGATGAAATTAAGTACATATGTTGAATTAAAATATCCTACAACAGACTCTTATACAGAAACAGAACCATCTACTTCGACATATTACCACAACTTTGATACCACTGACGTCATCTTTATTAAGACCACTCCTAATACCGATTCGCCCCGAACCGATACGCCTAGAAGTACTGAGACAAGTACCAGTACTTCAACAACGACTCTTACTACGACTACTACCACAAGTTCTACACCAACTCAAGAAATAACTTATCCTACCACAGAACGTAGAAAATCTTCAAATGAGATATCTTTATCTGAGGAGTTAACAACTAAAACACCTAATATGTTATGGAGCACTGAAGAGAAAGTTATCCTAACAAAAAGAATAAAATACTTACCAACATATACACGCGTTCAATACATACCGACGACAACTTGGTGGTATCCTCAAATGTGCCGCTCTGAGAACTGTCATCGACCTATAACATGGGAGACGACAAAGCGGAGAAATCGCAAAAAACATTATTAGAATGTACTGTTATATAAAATAAAATAATGTGCCAGTAAATTGTAAGTTTCATTTTTTATCCTATTATCATTTTACTTCTAAAATACTTAGAGAATAATGGGTTTATTTATTTTCAGATTTTGTCCCTGATGTCATGTCCCATCAGCAAATCCCTGATACCCCGTCTATTGGAATTGCTCCGCCTTGTTCCATTGAATCAGATAGCGACTTTCTAAGCAATTCAAGAGAGAAATTTGAAATGGCCACTAAGACTGTTTTAAAGAATGTACCGGTGCGAGAAAAACTAATCTATAAAAAACACGGCTGTAAACGGCCTAATACCTGGGGAACCACTGCTAAAGGAGAAACGAGAGATTTCTATAGAATTCTTAATAACTTATATTAAATTCATAGTTGTTAATAAAGCGTGCCTGCTGCGGCTGCCGGAGCCATTGTATGGCATTATTTAATAAAGACTCAAACATTTGTAACGACAAATTCATTTATTTATCACCTTCTATAGTGATTAACCAAACAGTATTATAACCTAAGATTTTGTACAAACGAGGTAGCCGTGTTACTCCATGCACAAAACTAAAATGTGTCTTAAGAGTATTTTATTTCAGTATTCTTAATATTACCTTATAAGTCCTTTAAAATATTATGCATAAATACGCATATAATAAACATTAAAACTATACTAATTTTGATATTACAAATATGAAATAGCGTCAACCTGAACACATAATCAATCTTTTTATACTGCAATAATTGAATTAGTTTAAAATCACACATTTCATTAAATAACATCTATTTGACCACTAATGGAAAACTATATAATTATGATTAATTCGCAATATATAACAAACAATCTTTGTTATGTGACTAGTATAAGTTTGCCCGCTCACTCTTATCAGACCGCTTCTTTCTAAAAGCGTTTATGAGAAAGTCATCTGCAAATATCTTTCTTTCACCTTTATAGAAAGCCTCTATTTCCAACAATGATTTGGATTCGGTCTCTGGTAAAAAGAAATAGAGGTACACAGTGCCGATGACTCCAAACGCGGAGTACAAAGCGAATGTTCCACTAAGGTGTAATTTAGCTTCGAGATTATAGTTGGTCTTTGTTGATAGGAAGAATATTACGTAGCTTAAGGCGGCTGCTAGGCCAGTGGCGACACCTCGACTCCTGAAATAATAATTCGAAAAGTCAAACACTGCAACTTACAGTTTTTTATAGAAAATAGTACTATAGTTAACTTCGTCATAAATATGGTATTTCATGGGCAGAAATTGGACCGGTTTGTGTCAAAATGATACAAGACACATGCTTACTGGTGTAACTTATGTAATAGGTGACCCAACTTTTTTATTCGTATTCTTTTAGGAAAATGTAAGCAGTGATTCTTGAAATGAATTTTTTCGTTTTGAGTGTGTTCGTGAAAGCTATTTTGATGACGTGTGACTTGAATCATTCTAGCACACCCTGTTCAATTGTAATCTATTAAACTACTACCGAAAAATATTATATGATGAATTTAGCTATTTGAAAACTTTAGACCATATTTCTATTTACTTTAAGTAATCACGTTTCACAATCACAACATCATAAATTACCTGAATGGAAAAACTTCTGACAGTAGCACCCAGGGTATCCCTAGACTGCTGAAACAGACGAGCAGCATAAACAGCAACACCGGTAGCAACTCCTTAACTCTTGGGAAGGTAGTGGTTTCATAGGAGAAGACATCTTGCGGCAGGTGGGTGCCTGCATAAATGCTGAGGCCCAAGCTACAGCAGCTGGTCGCGAAAAGAGCACCCAATATCAGCTTGCGTTTGCCAATCAGCTTGACTATGACGGCGGAGAGAAGGTTCATAACGATGAACACTGCTCCAACAAGAACCTGGCAATGAGAATTAACTCCAATTTAATAGGGTTTTAAGAGATTCACGTAGTTTTAAGCAATTTCGTCAGGGTTCGATGATAATTAAGAAATAAGAATATCGTTATTCAATGTTTTACGATCATCATGTTTATCATCAGCCCATAAATGTTTATGATATCTCTGCTCAGACTGAACAAAATTTATCACATGAATAGCCCATAGGGAGATCGATACGATACCCACGACGTGGCACAAGGCGGATTTTAATTACTGCCTTATCTTACTGTCAACAAATGGGAACAATGGCTAAAGTGAGCCTTCCGAGAGAGAGCAAGGAAAAGTTCTAGATATATTAGTGCAGCTCCTCTTTCTTAGCTAGTAAACGTTCTTAAAAAGTTACTATGCATGGTGTTATAATTGAGCAGGAGCTGGCGCAGTGATGTACGCGCTCGGTCGCTCGGCCGGTCGGCGGATGGGTGACAAAAAATTAACGGCACGTAAAGCCGTTGGTCCTGACTGCATTAGCAGTCGTTAAGAACCACCAATTCGCACTGCGCCCGCGTAGTGGTTTGTGATCCTTTCTTGCTGAGGTCAATAGGGAAGGCTCGTGTCCCAGCAGTGGGGACATAAAATAAGCTTGTTATTATGATGATGTTATATTTATATGAAGCTTTTTATTCACTTACCACTATAGCTTTAGAATCATACTTCATGCCCAACGCTCCACAAAGGTTCACCATATTAGGCCTCATTGGTATCAGCCCGCTCATTGCATGAAAGAAAAAGTAGGCCATGACTAGAACGAACGGTCTCAGAGTTTCCTTCACTAAGAACACATGCTTCAGTTTCAGAAAAGACTTTCTGAAGAAGTTCGTATTGTCGTGTTCGCAAGGTCGCATTTCCGACTTTCCTTCTTTGAGGCAGATGACGCATTGTTGGATAACGTCATTGTAGTTGACCAGTTGGTCGAATTCCTCCTTGACGTCTTCTGGTTTCGCCCACCCGCGGAGACGGCAGAGAGAGCGTTGGGCCTCTTTTTGACGACCTTTGGAAAGCAGCCAGACCGGTGTTTCTGGCACCTGCAACGTAATAAAAGAATGTTGATGTAATACCATCTAACGTACTAGACGGAATCCGATAAAGTTTCGTTATAAGGTAAGAGTTCAATCATTAAAAATCACCTTTTATTAACAGTGGTATGGTAAGTACCGACAACAAAAGATTTCCTTTCAAAATAGACTAATAGCTAACTGGAGTTTTATACAGCCTTACTTGGTACTTCTTATTTTTACCACCTTTAGCCCAGAGGCACATATTGTGCTCTGTGTAGTTGGGCTGCTCCTGGACAGCTACAACCATTTCCTATGTCTCTTAGAAATTTGACTTTGTTTTAATGTTGTTGCTGTGGAGCAACCACATTAAAAAAAGTCAAGTTCTGCCAGAGACTCTTGTAAAATAGCCAGTTCTTAAGTGGTTGGTAGTTATTGCTAGGTGTCCGGTTGAAGTGCGCTTCCGTCTTTGGTCTCGTCACTTACCATCAGGTGAGATAGTGAAGCGTTTAATACAAAGAAAACCAATTCTTAAAATACTATATCGCACTATAACTATTCGCACGGTCCGCAATAAAAGTTGTTACCTACCCAATGATGTGTAGTACAATGTCATAATAACTTGACAAGAGCAAGCGTCCCTTTTAGATTTCTTTGCTTGCTTTGACAAATTACTACAAAGTGTCATGTGACTTTCGTTGCTGACTGTACCATTCGAAGGTTGGTCCACTGGTCACGTCATGATACGATAAATTGAAAATGTTAATATATATCATGAAACAAAGCTAGCTTTCAATGTCGTAACTTTTAATATACTTTAAAGATATCATTTTATTATCACGCATCAATCGACCTTTGATTATGATAATCCACCAAACAAACACCATAGGATAACTATCTTATATTAGATTTCAGTATTTATGATCATTCCTATATCTTTTGTTTGTCCTGACCATGGACACAAACGGTACTTACTGTAGTTAAGTACAATCAGCATCAAAGTTATCGAAACAACATCATTATCATATATATCAAAAACATCCTGGTGGACGTAGATTATAGATGAAGACCTGATATTGCAAAAGTGCTTATCCCAACTTAGTGTCAGGGTCAGTTCCAACCCGGTTAACACGGTTGGGACTTACAAATAGGATCAGATCCACATTAGTGAAAGATAAGCAGCATCAAACCAAACAATAGTGGATGATATTTTGAAAGTGCTGATGGCAGCTTAGATAGCTTTTCTTCTTACATACAGAACTACCACGGTACGAGGAGAACAGAACAGGAAGAAGGCAATGACCATCCCAGTGAACGTGGTAGATGAATAAGCTATTGCTATGTATTAGGTTCCAACCTAATGTACAGATGGTGAACTAAACATTTTTCATTTCATTTTCGTTTGATGCGAAATTGCTTACGTCAGCTTGGTGTAAAATTGAACCAGCACCATCATGGCTAAGGGTACGGTAAGGGCAGCCAATACTGTTTGCCTCCACTCGCTGAGATAAGAAGGCCAAGAACATCCAACGAACGTAGTTGATAAATTAGGACCAGCTATTGCGAAAGTGCTTACGGCAGCTTGGTGTAAAAAGATGATTTGAACTTACAAACAAAACCAACACCAACACAAAGAATAGACGAGAATAAAAAATAAGGACCAGCTGTTTAAAAAATGCTAATGACACCTTAGAAAGAATTTCCATGAACATACCAGTAGATATGGATGAAGGATAAGATAAGACTTGATGTTGCGAAAGTGCTTATAGGAGCTTGGTGTAAAAAGATGATTAGAACTTACAAACAGAACCAGCACCATGGTGGCCAAGGGTACGGTGAGGGCAGCCAGCGCGGCCTGCCTCCACGGCAGCACCGACCCCAGGAGGTACGCCATGAACATTCCGGTTGAAGTGAAGCTGTTCGTCAGGGTCGTCAGGATCCCGCGGACTGATGGGTCACTGGAAATTGCGAAAACAATTGTTGTCAAAACCTGTACAATTGTCAGTACTACCTGCTGTGTTTTAAAGAATTTCTGGTTAACATATAGCCTGTAATACAGCGCCATTTTGTATGAGATAGGGTGACCTTAGGGGTTTTAACGACTGCGGGGCGAATGATACATTATAGGTAGGTAGGATTTAGATAACCGTAGTTAGACCAAAAAGCTTTTAAATTAAAAGTTGTTATTTAACATTCACTATGCTATAAACTAATAAGCACTTGAATAAATAATGGATGCACCTCCAGTGAGAGTAGCGATAGTTTTTCCAATAGAGGTACAAGAAAGATGGAATCAAATTCATATTGATTATTATTATCCATATTGTTTGTCTTAAGAGAGAAGCTCGATGGCGCACTGAATAACGCGCCCGGTCTGCGATTGCTGACGTTAAGCAACTTTCGCAATGGCCGATCTTCGGATGGGTGACCAAAAATTTATCATCTCGAGTTCCTTCGTGTTTCGGAAGGCACGTAAAACCGTTGGTGCCGGCTGCATTAGCAGTCGTTAACAACCACCAATCCACTGGGCCCGCGTGGTGGTTTATGGCCCGTTCTCCCTATCCATCCATAGGGAAGGCTCGTGCCCCAGCAGTGGTCGACATAAAATGAGCTGGTGATAGAAGTGTTAATAATAATAATAATAATAAAACATTTATTTCAGACAACAACAGTCCATAGTGTTAGTAACAATGATCTTATGGCTATGTTAGTATTACAAAAAATATAAATAAAAAATTGCAATTGAAGATTTCAGGATTAATTAAATAACTTATATTTAATTAATCCTAAAAACATCACTTGCCCTAGGGTTTAACAGGGCGGATACCCAACGCCTTTGCAAGATACTATCAGGTCTGCCAGCGAGTGAGCCTATTATGCCGTTGGAGCTGCCCAACATTCTGTTCCTCACTGACACTATCTTTTTGCGCATTACTGCATGAAAGTCATTGACATGCGCATCTGCAAACATGCCAGAAGCGCTACAGTACCTAGGCAGCCCCAACAACACTCTGAACAAGTTATTATATAGAATTCGCAGGGCGCTGTATGCTCTTTGGGTAAAGCTGGACCACAAGCCGCCTGCGTAAAGGTTGCGTTAAGATTACGAAAGTTTTTTGCCACGTGTGGAGCTCGAAACCATGTTTGAGTTAAGTTATCTTTTTACAAGTGCTATTTTAAGTTATAGCTTAAGAAAAGAATAATAATGCCTTTTTTATTATCATCATCATCAGCTAAAAAACTCCTCATCTAACTTCGCCACCCATGTTATGACATTAGTCAATATAATATTTTTATAACATACACACTATTCTAGAATGTTTTAATAGTTTTACCTCTGATCTTACAGTTTATTAGCTCTCTCCATCCAACTGGTTGTCTTGAAGAAATCCGATAAGACCGCCAAATTGTAACTTTGTAAATTATTTATATTTATTTGTTCATATTTATGTTTCATAGTGTTACAATACAATTAGTATCTATCTATATATCTATCTATTTACTTTGTTACAATTTTTATATAAGAAGGCGCTGCCTGTGATCGAAAGTTCTCTTAAAGTCACTTTACCTCGGAAAATTGATCCCAGTGCTCTTGTTCGAACTACTTTGTGACGTATATCAAAATGTAATGTGTTTCGATTTATTCGATAACACGTGTAGCGCCTAATGTCAGTTTGTCGTAATATTGTCGATTGAAAACTTAGAAACGAATAAAAACTACAGGCACTTAAATATTTTCGCTATCACTACACAACAAAGTACTTTTTAAGTTACCTACTTTTTGTCTGTTTGGAATTATGCATGCCGTGGCAGCCTTTAATTAAAGCAGCGCCTGTGTATTAGTTATAGGGTTTTAATGTAAGAATGTTTTGGTGTATGCTTTGCTGGATGTCCATAATTACATAAATAAATAAAATAAAAACCAACCTCATTTTGATTCTGATTATCTTGCTATGAAATAACTTTACTATACTTAACTTAATTTTACTTATAAAAGAATTCCTACGAATCCCATATAGGAATAAATTTATTGTGATATACAACAGAATTCACGAAGATTCAACATTCAAGAAGAATTCACAATACAATAGGTAAGCCTTAGAGCATTAAACCAACAATGCTCTAAGAGGTAAGTACATCAAATATACAACGTGTAAGAGAAAGGTTTAGTAAAAATGAAAACATCCAAACAATCCAAATGGTATCCAATCTTGATCTTGTATGTGTTCTTATTAAGACACAATTATTCATTTTAATTTGTCATGCAATTGTAAATAAATATTTATATTAGTGAAGTCATGCGCGTCAGGCGCGCGTAAGCAAGCAGCAGTGATCATAAATGTAAGTACACAGAGGGTACTAAACCACTAGGGCTGTGACCTGTTTATTACATTACAAAAAAAAATTAAGTTAATAAATATGTCTTAGTAATAACACATACATTATCATCATCAGCTCATTTAATGTCCCCACTGCTGGGGCACGAGCCTTCCCTATGGATGGATAGGGAGAACGGGCCATAAACCACCGCGCGGGCCCAGTGCGTATTTGCGGTTGTTAACGACTGCTAATGCAGCCGGGATCAACGGCTTTACGTGCCTTCCGAAGCACGGAGGAGCTCGAGATGTTACATTTTTGATCACCCATTCAATGACCGGCTTTTGCGAAAGTTGCTTAATCTCAGCACTCGCAGACCGGGCGCGTTAACCACTGCGCCATCGAGCTCCTCTGGTACTACTAATAACACATACAATATCCAGAAAAGGTTCGGATCGGATCGGAGATATTTAAACTACCTACCTATATCCTTCGCAAAGTTAGTTTGTGCCATACTTCACAAACACGATAAAGTTACAAACACAAACAAAGACACATACTTCAAAGATTAATATCTATGCTTTAGTGAGTCGAATAGAAATCTTGGTTCAATTCCTATAGCTCATAGTAAGACTACTGAAGTGCACCCATGCGTCAAGCGTAGGTATTACCTTTTCAGGGTAGGACTATTATTAATGTGGCAATAACGCATTAACATAACAATATTATGTAATACAAAAAATCTTATAGTTACCTCACTTCTCCCACATAAGTGATAGATGGCGCTTCCATAATCCCAGTCCCAATGCCCAGCAGTGCGTTCCCAATGAACAGTGACGGCACATTCCATGCGTAGTGGATCAGCAGCCACGCAATAACATGCGGTATGTTCACTATGAATAGAGCCTTCTTTCGCCCGAAGTAGTCGAGCAGAGGGCCGGAGAAGATACTGCCTACGGGCTGGCAGAGGAATGCTATTGAACCTTAAATAAAAAAAGAAAGAAATACAGTTTGAAAAGAGTTTTTGGCAGGTTGGTGAATAGCTTAGCATATTTTAGCACTCTGTCAAAATCATATGTTTTTATAGAAGTTGTATGGGGCGAGCCCCGAGCGAGCTAACTATGACGTCACTATTGTGTTCTATGAATTAGGTGTTCAACCACCCTTTAGGTTATAAAAGAAGTTCGTGTTTAGATCAATACCAAACCAAATCCAAGTTAGATTTTTATACATAATATGAGAGAGCCATCAATACAAATTTGTAGTTAAATTAATTTGAATTGTTTGAATAAGGCTAATAATGGGTTCGTATCTAACTAGTGTCAGGTGGGTTACTTTTGAAACACAATTGCAATAATCAGAAAATCCCAAATCTAAAAATTCAAATGGCACTCTTAAAAGCGATAATAGCGCTACATTGGAATTAAATTGCTAGGAAATTGAGTGAACAATTTATTATCGAGATGGGGCGTTCCGAATATGCGAAACTTATCCCAATATCGATACATATTAATCGCATTGGAATTATATTGAGATTGAGTTTGCGTCAAGAGTAGCTTACCTGGATGTAGTCAAAGAAGTCTCATTATAGTAATCGTACATACACATAGATACTCTCACGTACTCCTCCCAAAATGGGGTAGACACAGCATTATAATTACCACTTTTGAGTAATCTCGCCGGTAGTGACTTCGACGCCACATTTAGCATCAATAAAGTAGACTCCGAGGGTGAATAGGCAACATCTGTGACAGGTTGCTAACCGATCGCCTGGTATGCGAGCATCTTCGAACCCTAATCCCTTAGTCGGCTTTTACGATATGCATACATGACTTAAACCAGCATGAAGGTTTGCCATCTATTTTTCAGGAAATTAAAGTAAATCTATCACTAACTAGTATAAAAAAAAGAATTTAAATTATAAATAAAGTATTCTCCAAATTTATTTATTTCAATGTTTAAAATTATATTTTTTTGTACTCTTGGCACTATCTAATAATGTTTTATTGTTTTTGAAATGGCAATAAGACTTATCGCAATTATCGTTGCGTTTCGTTTCACTTCACCTGAGTCTGAGTATCACTCAGTAGTTCAGAAATTAAGTCAACAGGAATATTCCGTTCAAACGGACGCATTACGTCGAAAATAAAGTATTTTCCATACTTTATTTTTATTAAAAATAATAAAGTATGGGGATGGAAAATAACGTAGGATACGTTATTTTAAAGTATGGTTGGCAACCCTACCAGCATGGGACATAGTAATGTAAATAGATTGATATATTCGTATTAAGCGAACTGAGACTATAATGACCTATGTTGTACGAGTATTATATAATTACGGGTGCTCGCCCAGTGGTCGAAATTCGACCGTAATTTTATTAAGGCTGCACGGATTGTATCCTAAGCAATGAAAAATTAAAAAAATAGAATGTGAATTTGGATTGGCATTGACAGATTTCGGCCGCTCCTCTTCCATTTTTGAAATTTTTGAAAAGAGTATAGGTATATATGCGTGGTGTCAAATATATAGTAGTGTGTGTAAAGTATGTTTTATTGATTTTATGTATGTTTAATGCATAATTTAAAAAAAATATTTACATTTTGCAATCCTTCTTTATATAAACTATAAGTGTGCGAAATTTCATGCTCCTCCGTCCGCGCAATTTTCGTAAAAAGGGGTACAAAGCTTTTGCTTCACGTAATAATATATGTTATAGATATATATAGATATATATTATAGATGCTTTATACTCGAAAGAGTTCTACAACTGGCTTTACTTATTGAGATGTATTATATAATATTATTATTACTTTTTAAAAGTGTAAATATCTGTCAATATTAGAAAACTGTTGTAATTGGTTTGCCGGCGCCATGCCAAAAGAAAAACTACACATTTCTGACCAAATAAATTGTATGCTTACGTCAGCCTTCCCGGTAGCATATAGGTTCGATTCCTGGTTGGGTCGGGCAGGCATTTAATTTTTTCACTGTATTTTATGAATATTTAAAAATATTTAAATTGTATGGATCAAAACAGCACCAAGTTTCGAACATGTTATAACGTTGCGTAACGAAAAGTCGTTAGACCAGTGGTTCGTCGAGTTATAGGCCAACAAAAAGCTGATTCCCGCCATGTTGTCTACAAAAACTATGATTTATTCATCACATCACATCACCAAACACTAGACACCGAAAAAGACATCAATTTGTAAAAAAGTATGCTCTTATTATCATTTTATATATCTTATTATCACTGAATGGGTGAACAAAAAAGAAAGTCTTGAAAAAAGTTTTTTGTTCCACTCGTCTTGTAATTTGGCATTGCGAAACCTTCTTATCATGTAAGGTCGTAACGCAACCCAAACGCGCAAGCCACTGCGAGCACTTCAATAATAATAATCAACGTAATCAAAGTCTATTCTGTCCCATCTCGGAGCCCCACATATCAATGTAGCGTCGAGGTCACTTAACGGCGAGTTTACTCAAAATTGGTGATTTTGATGCTCTGTTAGGAGACCCCTTTTAGGAGAAAGACGTGAGATATGTATATATGTATGTATGTATGTATGTATGTATGTATGTATGTATGTATGTATGTATGTATGTATGTATGTATGTATGTATGTATGTATGTATGTATGTATGTATATATGTATGTATGTATGTATGTATGTATGTATATATGTATGTATGTATGTATGTATGTATGTATGTATGTATGTATGTATGTATGTATGTATGTATGTATGTATGTATGTATGTATGTATGTATGTAATCATCATCATCATAATCAGCACGTATCAGTCCACTGCTGGACGGACATAGGCCTCTCTTTATGCTTACCATGGATTGCGTCAAAAAAAATAAATTTAGGAATTTTTTTTTAAAGAATTTGCTTTTGGCCGTCTGTGACCTTTACAACGTATCCGGGTTTTAGAGCAGTGAAAAACACATCTCGCGTGCTTTTTTCTGCCTAACTTATCATAAATCATTAATGCTTATAAAATGTGTATCATCATGTGTAAAATCATCATTATCTATACTAATATTATAAAGCTGAAGAGTTTGTTTGTTTGGATGAACGCGCTAATCTCAGGAACTACTGGTTCGAATTGAAAAATTATTTTTGTTTTGAATAATCCATTTATCGAGGAAGGCGTATAGGCTATATTACATCACGCTATGACTTATTAACCCCGCGGTTTCGGGGCACAGCTAGTTTTATAATATTACGATAACACACTAAAACATACACGTCACGAGCTTCTCTGAAAATCAACGTTACAGTTTCGAAGCTGCAACTTATGCTGAGAAGAGTCCACTTCTTCATACCATCTTAATTTTATGTGTTAGTTTTATTGTTAGAACCTAAGTTCAATTGTGCTACGTCAAATAAATAAATTGAATTTGAATTTGTTATTTCCAATATTAATTTGTTAACACATAATACTAAAGAGCTAACTTTATTACTATTTATGTACTTGTTAGTACGATAACAATACTAATTTGTTATTAAGTATACAATAAATTTATTAAATGTGAATAATTAAGTAAGTAAACAGCCTATAACTGTCCCACTTCTGGGCAAAGGCCTTCATCATTGAAATCAAGTCATCACTACAATCGATGGGTATTGGCTTACGGCGAAGGGTAAGGCACACTTGCAAAACGGGCTATCGCATTTATTCATAAACAATAGCCTCTGTTGGTGTTAGCGAATGAATACAAAAACAAACCCTAAAGTAGTGCACAATTATTAAATAATAGATGTTTGCCTAGTGTTGGAAGGTCCACAATGTTTGGAAAAAAATCCAGTTCAGCAGTTATCAAATTAAATCCATTAGCGGCGCTAGTGTGCCTTACCCTTCGCCTTAATGGGGATGGGTCTTGGTTTAATAATCTGTCACTTTTTATTTCATAAGCAGTTTTCCACTTTTTTCCGTCAGTATACGGCTAAAAGTGACATACAAAATGTGTATGACCATCAAATTATAACCACTTTTAATGCAAATTAACTATTCTATTCTATTCTAAACTTTACCATTAACTATACCAACTTAGGTAATAAAACTATTGACGTGGAATGGCTGCAATGCGTGAGTCCACTAACACTTCCGACAAAAGGTCATGTAGGCTTATGTCCAGTCAGCCCCCCATCAGTAACAGGATCCGTTGTTTAACCGCACGACGGGATTAGACACCTACATCACTATAAGGGTATGTACCTATATAACTTACTTAAGCACATTTTTTTTTATGCTACTGCCTCCAACATGATCGGAGATCTCATTTTTACAATTCATTATGTCATTCTAGTTCTCTCTTTTACTCTTCTCGTACTTTTATTCCGCATACTACACATTCATTCATTCATCTTTCATTCTTAGCAGTGGGTGGTCTGCTTTAAAAACTGAGATTCTAACTAGCTAATTGTTTTATTTCAATCTTAGGTATATCAGGGTATACTTAAACACATTAGTATCTAACTTACAAATATTAATGTAAATAGTAAAAGAGAAATAAGCGCTAGCATTGATGAGGTATGTTATTATTATAACGGAACTATAAAACAAATTTGAAATTTGGTAAATTGGGGTTGGTACCCATTTTTTTCAAATGTATACAGCTTGAAAGAGGAGCTCGATGGCGCAGTGGTTAACGCGCCCGGTCTGCGAATGCTGAGGTTAAGCAACTTTCGCAAAGGCCGGTCATCGGATGGGTGACCAAAAATGTATCATCTCGAGCTCCTCCGTGCTTCGGAAGGCGTTGGTCCCGGCTGCATTAGCAGTCGTTAACAACCACCAATCCGCACTGGGCCCGCGTGGTGGTTAATGGCCCGTTCTCCCTATCCATGCATAGGGAAGGCTCGTGCTCCAGCAGTGGATAATATATAATATAATAATATAATAGAATAGAAATATAATAAAATAATTAGAATCAACGACGGTACCATAACCAACTAGACCCGATACAATATCGAAAAGTTCGTTTTCGACATTGACTCGACCGGGAATCGAACCTCGGGACCTCAGTTAGCGCCGTCCAAAGTCCGGCGATCGAGCCACTCGGCTACAAAGGTCTTTTATTGCTTGTCGTCGTGGTGTCTAGCCATCCCCGTGACATGAAGGTAAGAGAAGGGACTTTTCTTTCCTATCTTCTCGCCCAGCCACAAAAAAATTATTGAAGGAATTTTAGAGTATAGGCAGTTAATAAAGGAGTGGTTAAAATTCGCTCGCTTTAAGGGATGTTTACGCGGCCGAAGTGATGTAGGATTATTTCTTCTGTGATATAGGATAGTTCGTACTATTGCAACACCAGAAAAAAAACTTCAAAATTATAAATAATTTAACGGTCTTCTCCCCTCAAAAGCCAAACGGATTGATAGAACTAAGAAAATATATCAATATAACATCAACTAACGTTATGCGAGTTACCACTAGTTACAGTCTATGTAACTAGTGGTAACTCGCATAACTTTTTCCACATCCATGTGGAAAAGCCCGAGTTGTGGGACGTTAATATTTTAGTGTTCTCAATCCTACTGCTCATGCAGGATGAATAGGGAGAACGAGCCATAAACCACCACGCAGGCCCAGTGCGGGGCAGTGGTTGTTAAAGACTGCTAATGCAGCCGGGACCAACTGCAATGCAGCAGGCTTTACGTGCCTTCCGAATCACGGAGGAGTTTGAGACGATAAATTTCCTAATTAAGATTAAAATATTACAATACAGTCTGACACATGAGAATTTGTTGGTAAATAATCCGCCGTGAAAGGTGCTAAGTTGCCACAACGGTATCGGCAATCCGGATCGAAGGACCAACTCCGTGTTATAAGGTTTCTATGCGGAAGTAACTCGATACTCGCGGGCGCCGGGCGCACCGTACTCTTTGCGAGCCTGTCTCTTAGGGCTGCTTAGCCACTGCCATAATAATACTAGCAGTTTGCCCGCGACTTTGTCCACAACGATTTAAATTTTTCTACAAAAATATTTTTTTATAATAAAATATAGCTTATGTTACCCACATGGTGTATAGCATTCTATCAGTGAAAGAATTCAAACAAAGTCACAAACTTTATTAGGTAGTTATTAATTAAAGCAAATAGATGCATTATTGTACACCCGTGATTCTAGCGCAGGTAATAATATTAGTTCTAATGTAGAATTATTATATAATATGGACACTCGACCGCCCGTCACTAAATCCGCATTTAGAAATGTATCCCGTGAATCCGAGAGCATTTCAAAAAACTAAAATAAAGCGTTTAAGCGTTCTAGACCCAACGGTTTGGATTGTGCGTTGTTGCTCGTTTTTCTTTCTCTATTTGAAATAGGAATACCTATTATGATTAGCTGGCTCATCAAAAAATCGGTTTCATCATCTGAAACTATGTATATTAGACTAAATAAAAAAGAAAACGTTTTATTTTCTTGTTTCATTTTATTTTATTTTATTCACAATTAAAAATAATTGTAAGTCAAATCCTTTTCTTATTCTTTCTTCTATTTATATCTACTAGTGGTCGCCCAGTGGTCGAAAATCGACCGTAATTTTATTAAGGCTGCACGGATTGTATCCGAAGCATTGAAAAATTAAAAAAGATAGAATGTGAGTTTGGATTGGCATTGACAGATGTCGGCTGCATTAAAGACAAACAATACGTGTGTGTCAAATTCATGGTAGTGTGCAATGATCTTTTATATGTAGCGTGTGTAGTGTTGTTTTTGTTGATTTAATGTACTTTTATGCATAATTTAAAAAAAAATATTAACATTCGGATAACCTCCTCTATATAAACTATAAGTGTGCGATATTTCATACTCCTCCGTCCCGCGCAATGTTCGTAAAAACGGGTACAAAGTTTTTGCTTTACGTATTAATATATAGATATCAGTGGCAGCCCTATTGAGTGTTGAGGTAATACCGCCACCGCTAGACATACCGAATTTGCATCGTTCTAATAAACTTTGTACTTGATCTACTCTACTTACAACTAGGTTATGCTTATAGGGAGGCATGCGATATCTAGGTCTTATTAAACGCCTATCAAGGTATTGAGAGTATAATGAACTAAGAATTATGACGCAAGGTTTTTATTTGAACCTAACTGGTTAGTACCTTGCACATATACCTAATACATATCTGCTGAAACGATACCCGCAAAATTATATCATTTTTTATAGCTGGTTTGTGATTTTAGCGTCAAAGAAAATTTACTAATTCATGCGCGTGACTGTATTTGTAGAAAAAAAAACGTTGGTAAATACCCTTAGGAATATTAAACAAAGCCACACTCTGTTAGGCCTCTTGAAAACAATTTGTGTCCCTTATCATGGAGAACACGATTAAATATCACAAAGATTAATCTATAAACATACATTATAATATTGCGTAACTAAGTAGAACAACAAATTAAACCTTGGACTAGGGCGGCCATGCGTTGAATAATCTTAGGACAGTGCGGGAAATTCTAAATAAGAAAGAATTATAATAACTACTTATACTAACTATACGTACTAACTATACTTACTAGAGTGATCTGTGCCAGTTTTTCACCATTCGATCACACCAAAAACGAGTTTACGAGTTCGAAGCAGCGTCTTCAGGGGACAAACTATTTGTATTGCTATCTGAATTCTGGTTTTAGTTAACTTGATCGTGAAGGTAATTACAATATTTAAGTTGTAGTATTAGTTGTGTAAACGTATTAAAGTAGAGTGTTTTATATAAGTTTTAAATTTATGTATTTTGTATTGTAGCAAACTCTTGAACATATGATATTATTTTATTCTAGCATTTAGAACACAAGGAGCTCGATGGCGCAGTGGTTAACGCGCCCGGTCTGCGAGTGCTGAGGTTGAGGAACTTTCGCAAAGGCCGGTCATCGGATGGGTGACCAAAATTTATCATCTCGAGCTCCTCCGTGCTTCGGAAGACATGTAACGCCGTTGGTCCCGGCTGCATTAGCAGTCGTTAACAACCACCAATCCGTACTGGGCCCGCGTGGTGGATTATGGCCCGTTCTCTCTATCAATCCATAGGGAAGGCTCGTGCCCCAGCTGCGGGAACATGAAAATGAGCTGTTGATGATGATGATGATGATTTAGAACTCTTCTTCCTTCCTCCTTACATCCGTCTCCCTGAGATCAAAACCTGTTACTTATACTGTTACTTATAAATTTCTAAGCATATGCATCTGCCTAGACAAAAAGTCTTTAAAAACTGCAAATTAACAATTATAATGTAAAAATTACTTACCGAACCATGATGCCTGCTCTTTGGTAATGGACAGTCCTTCCTTTGCCTCTAAGACGGCAGGCAGCACCATAGTCACGAAGCTTATGGACATGCCCAGTCCGATCAGCAAGAAGTCTAACGCGAGACATGCTAGCACCTGGCAACAAAGAAAAACAAAGAAACAATTGATTAAAAGTGTATTAAATGCTTTCAAAGTCGGTAACTCATAGGCAACTCTCGAATGCTGCAAATTGCATTTACTGCATTTACAAGCCGCGAAGACAACTGCTGCCTTAAAAAATCTGTAAACGTGGTGTGCCTTGTCAACAGTTTCATAACTTCTCGTACCGTGTCATACCATATTAAAACAACGTACGAATCAATACGGCCCAATGTATTCAAATATCAATCGTCATACTCTTTTTTTTGTGTATTATGATAACTATTGCAAATGACTTCAGAAAGCAAAAAAAAACTCAGTTCAGAATTATCCATTGTTAGGGTTGCTTTTCAATTTGTTATAACATGAAAAGGAAAACTGGATTAACTGTACCGCATGGACACCGTACCCATTAAATAAAAGTGAGGAAACAACTAAGTGTCATCATAAAGTTACATATTCACGGAAGAAATCTTAAAAAACAACCTTGTTAATTAAGTTAACAGATCGTTTGGTCATCCGTGAACCACAAATAAGTTGCCCCAGTTATTTATTGAACCATAAAACGTGTCTTTTGCCTAATTGTATTTTTAAACGTTTTCGATCACGCGTTCGCGGAAGAAACTTTGAATATGAACGAATAAAGAGTAGTATTTGTATTTGTTTATAGTAAGTATACTCCACGTATCGGCAAACGTAGTGTAGCTCAGACTAGGTGGAGCGACGATCTTCGCAAGGTGGCTGGCAAGAGCTGGATGAGAGTAGCCTCGAATCGTGCTCGGTGGCGTGCACTTGGAGAGGCCTTTGTCCAACAGTGGACTAGTATGAGCTGATGATAATGATGATGATAATACTCAATTAACTCTTTACAGGATCCAGTCACTAGAGTAGTGGCCAAGAAATGGTCGTAGATCGGTAGACAGACCTCCAGTTCGGTAGTTAGACGGCCTAGTCCAAATGGCGGGCAAGAGATGAATGAGGATACCGTGCAGTGCAAGGGAAGGGGTCCAGGTATACCATGCAGTGGGTGGAAGTAGGGCTAAAGATGATGATACTCTATTGAAAACAGTCCAATTTGTAAAGTTTAACATAATTTGTTTTCTACTGTACTCTAGATACTAGATAGAGATCTACTAGATAACAAAATATAACATCATTGGGTAATGAACTAAATATCTACATGAATGTCACAATTCTAGTTATTAACTATCATACCTACTATTTTTTAAATATGATTGAGTATGGGGTTATTTTATTCAATGAAGTTACCATCTTAAGCTAAGCAATAAACAATAGGGTTGTATTTTTTTATACATCATCACATACATTGTTCCGATCCCAAGGTAAGTAGCTAAAGCACTCGTTTTGTGGAAATCAAAAACAACGACGGTACCACTACCACCCAGACCCGACACAATATCGGAAAGTTCGTTTTCGACATTGATCCGACCGGGAATCAGAAACACGGGACCTAAGAGTTAGAGCCGCCCAAAGTCCGGCGTGCAAGCCACTTGGCTTCGGAGGTCGTCTAAAGGTCGGTAGTTGACTGGCTAGGCAATAGAGAAACTTTTAGTAGCTATCAAAACAATTTTCTTAACAGTAATTGTATGGGAATGGCAAACTATGGCGTCTATATTGTGTTCCATCGATTAAGTGTATATTAAAAACTTCTTGGTTTACAAAAATTCATTCATAGGTCATCTACAAAATAGGTTAATGTTTTAACGAAGTGTTACGTGATGCCATTCAAGTTCATCCAAGTCAATGTTCTGGAATTAATTACTATTGTCGTCAACTTGGCGCTTCCCGTTGTGAAACCAACGAATGAAGCAAGGAGGTTAACAATTACCGTTCACATCTATTAGCTTTAGTTCAGAAAGGGCTGCCGACATTCCATCGACATGGGAGGTCACGGTGGTAATACGATAACTGTGTGTACAAAGTATTGTGTACTTGAATTGTCTACAGTCACTATCAAATTGATCGAAGCCTCTGAAACGGCATACTAATTGGCAAATAACTCCATTCCACCTGATGTTAAGAGAAAATGGAGTCCAGACGCAAAGACAACTGGTGCAGCGTGAAACAACGCAGCATTGTTTGAAGGACCCCATGTCATGGGCAGGAGGGAAAACGTGTGCTGGTAGACTGTTCCATCTTTTGGAGGTGGTCAATGCTACTTCCTCTTTAGCCTGATTCTAAAACGTTGACAATTATTTGCAATAACTACTTAACGCAAGCACGGCAGACCGAAGGGAAGATATCAATCTCTCGACTCAAATCCAAACGCCTCGAAGAATCTAGGGGAAGAGGACGTTGCGTGATGCCATCCCCTCTTTTTTCGATCCTTCTGAGGATGTACCATCATCATGGCTCGAGAAACAATTAGTCTCTTGCCGCCTACAAAAGCCTGGTTACCAACGCTGTCAAAGCTATCAGACTCAGAAACGTAAAGAAAAATTAAGATGGCGTGACAAGCAACGAGCTAGTTACAGACTCATCAGATTTACAGAAAAAAAGGAAAAGAAAGAAAGCCTTTATCCTGCAGTGCGACAAAATAAGTGGAAAGAAGGAAAGGAAACCTTTGTGGTGCCGGGGATAAAGAATTGCACCACCCCCTCTCTTCCCGTGGGTGTCGTAGAAGGCGACTTAAGGACCATTTCAGAGGACCGGCAGCAGCGTCTCTCTGTGATAATTCTAACCATACTGCGATCGCCAACCCGCCTGCCAAGCGTGGCGATTATGGCAAATTCCCCTTAATCTTGAGGGAGGCCTTTGTCCAGTAGTGGACGTCTGTTGGCTGAGATGATGACGATGATGATGAAGCCTTTGCCCTGTAGAGCGACAAAGTAAGTGAAAAGAAGGAGGCTTTTGCCCTACAGTGTGACAAAATAAGCAGCTAATAATAATTTTATAAAAAGTAAAATATATTGCTACTGACAAGTTTTTGTTTATGGTTGGTTGTACAGGCAGTAACTTAAGAATATCATATCGCTATATCAAATTATTTAATGCATAATCAGATATTGTTACATGTTGCCTCCATTTTAAGTAATTTATCTTTGGACATTAGGAGTAAAGATAATAAGAACGGAAGCATAAGTCATGAAATTCTTTTAAGAATAAGTTTTAAGAATATCCCCATTTTTTGACTCCTAACACATTAGAATGTTTACAAGGTCATATCTGTAAGGTCAGATTGATTATATTGTTACTAATAATCTGTTATTTATATCAACGAATAACAATTTTACTATTACGAGTATTTAGTATTATCAGAAGATTCTGCAAATAATTATTTCTATGGTAATTTGATATAACTCTGAGAACTAGAGAACAGGTTTACGGATTTTCAATCAAGGTTAAATTAGAATATGTATAAAAAAATATTAATTATTCTAAATATGTTTCATGGTACCCATGCCTGATATTAGGAAGCGTGCATATATTAAGACACGTTTAAAATTACCATAGATCTAAAACGCAAACCATAGTTTTCTAAAGTTTTTACGCGAAAACATTGAAATTAAACATTTTACTAAAACTAATATCCTGTGGCCACGGACCCTGCAAAGGGTTCGAAACATCAGGAATAAATATTAAGTATTAAACGCTATAATAATAATGCAGTAAATCACGCACTATTTGGATTCCTTTTCCTTGTAAACAGATCGACAAAGAACTGTTTCATGGTTGCCAACGCTTTCATTTCTTAATTTATTTGTTGTAAATGCCAGAAGTCCTACCATTAACGCCCCGGGTGCCAGGGGTTAATTTTTAAATGTCCCTACTACATCGCGTGCGTCATTTCAAACCAATTTGCATCCATTGAGTACCTAACTCTAAATTTAGATGAAATTCATTTCAGTTGCGTGTGGGTGATTTAACAATTTGTGACAGATTTTTTTGAGGAAACGGTTGACCTTCGTCTCGCCTTATTATTAAATGTTACATTGCCAAAGATCACTTTAAGTAATTCTCTAATCTACATCTTTATATATTTTTGGGTGTTATTTAAACGGTTAGCAAAGTATTCGTATTTTTGTTTGCAAAAAATGCTAGTTGGGCAGCAAAAAAACTAGTTGGGCAGCAACTTATGGTCAGCAAATATTTCTAAATCAGTCTGCAACTTATATCATTCTGAACAGCAGCCTTACGCCGCTCCCCCCTTCCGTGACTGGCCCTCGCTACGCTGTACAGTAAGGATTTCTTATGCTGACCGATTGTATAATTCTGCTAACCAAATAATAATTTTGCAACCAAATATTTATTTTGTAATACAAATAAATTATCTTTATATACTTATATAAAAATCTTCTGTGCATGTTGTAGGTATGTTATTGAACTCCTCAGCGGCTGGACCAATTTGGATGAAATTTGCTGTGTGTGTTCAAGTTAAGATTTACAATTGGACCCGGAAGGTGGCTCTGCTGTGGGGGTCCATCATGGGATACGGGTGTTCTTAAGCGGACAAATGATTTGTTTGTTTTGATGTCATGGAAACGTTAACTGTCAAAGCGGTACGAAGTCCGCCGGTCATCAAAAATCTTCTGTGCGTTTGTACGAAATTGAACTCCTAAACGGCTGGACCGATTTGAATGAAATTTTTTGTGTGTGTTCACGTGGATTCGAGAATGGTTTAGATTTACAATAGGACCCGGTGGGTGGCGCTGCTATAGGGGTCCATCATGGGATACGGGTGTTCTTAAGCGGACGAATGATTGTTTGTTTTGTTGTCATGGAAACTGTCAAAGCGGTACGAAGTCCACCGGTCAGCTAGTTTCCTATATTTTTTATAATTATTTAAAATGCAGATTCGTACTTCTGGTGTATTTAAAATTGTTCATTTTGCAACAACAAATGGCACTCGTTGCTGTTGTGTTTCGTCCGGTGAGTGAAAGTACCGGAGGCTCATCTCTCACCCCTCCCATCCCAATTCCTACTCCCTCCTCAAGATCCAACTCCTTCCTCAAGGCCGGCAACGCATCTGCGATTACTTTGGTTTTGCGAGCGGCGGTGATTACTTTCATCAGGTGACCCGCCTGCTCGTTTGCCTCCTTATCACATAAAAAAACCAAGCAAAACCAAACAAACATAACACCATCGTCCAAAATCAACTGTGGCACTTTAACGCCTCGTTGGCCGAATGGTAAAGCGCTCGACCCGATACCGAAGGTACCCGAAGGTCCTAAGTTCAATTTCCAGGTCGGGCAAAATGTGTTTTGGATATTACTATGCATAGACCGGGTTTGTTATCACCAACCCGTTTTTGGCAAGCGTGATGATTAAGCCAATACCCAATTGTAGCGATGACTTGATTTCAATGATGGAGGCCGTTGCCCAACAGTGGGATAGTATGGAAGAGCTCGGTGGCGCAATGGTTTACGCGCCCGGTCTGCGAGTTCTGAGGTTAAGCAACTTTCGCAAAGACCGGTCATCGGAAGGGTGACCAAAAAATGAATCATCTTGAGCTCCTCCGTGCTTCGGAAGGCACGTAAAGCGGTTGGTCCCGGTTGCATTAGCAGTCGTTAATAACTATCAAACCGTGGTGGTTTACGGCCCGTTCTTCCTATCCATCCATAGGGAAGGCTCGTGCCCCAGCAGTGGGGACATAAAAATGAGCTGATGATGATGATGATGATGATGGGATAGTATGTAGGCTATATATACTATCTTTTGACTTGCCTTCATTCGGTCTATCGATCCTTGACCTATTTTTTGTTCTCAGCGTATTTTCTATTAATAAAATTGTAATACAGAGATATCGGTTAGCGACTGTAGTGCTCTGGGTAGCACAGAACAATTAAATTCTATTGTGTCTTGGCCCGACGGCGGTCAACCCATTAAAGGTGTGTTCTTTTATGTTGTTTAAAACACCAAACATGTTAAAAACCGTAGCCCGGTTGAGGCGTCTCAAAGGGGCACCTTTGACACTCACACAATCTTTTTTCTGAGATATACAACTTTTTTTTTTGCATTTGCTTTGCCGTTTTATGCTACAAAATTGAATCTAATCACCGCCTATGCGGGTTCTACAGGTTTTTTGTTACTGACATAGTGTTTATGTGTCGTAAAGTATTTATTTGCTTGTAAAGTTCAAACAATTACACAACAATCCTTTTATCTTGCATACCTAAACGAATTATAAAGAATTTTGACTGAAAATTTGAAGTACGTGCCTACTAACCAGTCAAAAGTATTACTTTTAACTAAAGACGTTTGTCTAAAGTACTTTGACTTTTTTTTGCAGTTAAAAGTCGTTTTGACTGCTTTAGAGTTTTGGCTGTAACATTATATGTTTTAGTTGTTGTAACATAATATGTGATATGTGATTGATGGCAAAACAAAATATCATTGGGTTTATATTTTACATAAACTTTTACTTGTTGCGATATCTACAAAATAATACATTTTATATATACATATATAATATATAAGATCACTTTTTATCAACTACAAATATTTTGACAAAATATCTGATTATATCAGAGAAATAAGGCCCTAGCATTTAAAAAAAATTCAGGCTAGTTTTTTTTTTACTTTTCATGACATAAAAGTTGTAATATTTTTAAGAGCGGACTCTCTGTCGGCTCTTTTGAATGAAACTAGGTGCACGAGTAAGCAGTGAAGGCATTGCGGCCTCTCTGTTTCGGCTCCTTTGAATTGAAACTACCGAAAGTGCTTTATTTTTCTTTTTAATGGAAATGTCTTTTGGCGTTTTTCTTGAAAACTAGCGTATAAAAATGTAGGTTTCTTCATAAAAATAGTTAATATATGTTGTTGAATTTATCCTCAAAATATTTGCAGTTGATAAAATGTGACCTTATATGTATATATTACCGACATATACATAATAATACGTATGCCTACAAGAGCACTCGTGTTGCCCAATTAATCAATATTGTATGAATCCATCAATCAATTCGATTGTAAATTGAAGCGAATTGCCGATGTCTTTGACCTAATTAAGGAACCATTTTGTTGTTATCACCAAATTGTTCCATAGATTACTCTGAAGTTGCCCTCCCGTCCGCAATGAGTGAATATAAATTAGCTCATTGCTGATATTGTAGGTTATTGAGGATACCTAGCTTAGTAACTGATTGGTTTTTTACTAAATGCACAAAATTATGACTAATATCTATCATCATCATCAGCTCTTTTTATGTCCCCACTGCTGGGGCACAACTCTTACCTATGGATGAATAAGGAGAACGGGTCATAAACCACCACGCGGGCCCAGTGCGGATTGGTGGTTGTTAACGACTGCTAATGCAGCCGGGACCAACGGCTTTACGTGCCTTACAATGCCTTACTAATACCTAAAGTAGACATCATTTTGAGTATTTTGTAAATTTAATAAAAACTTAATTAACAAATGATTATGATTACTGTGATTACCTGTTTTTATTAAATTAAAATGCCGATAGGAAACCATAAATCATATACATATATCACATGAGTCAGACATAATATATTTTATATTTTTAAAAGGTTATACATTAACTATTAGATACAACGTAGCTAAAGTAACGATACATATTATTATAAGGTAGAAAAAGAAAAAGAAATCGTAAGTGTAACCAGGTATGCACGTTTCTATACGAACTGAAGACAGAGATTGGCATAATAACATAATTAAAACAATACAAAATTTGTTTTAAACAATGTGTAACATAATGGTGTGGTAAAAATAAAAATAAAAAAAATACAAAAAACCGCCTGCGTAAAAAATTATAATTGAAAATTAAATATTTGAAGCCGTGCTCGTTAGGCGCGCATAAGCAAGAAGCAGTGATCACAAATGTAAGTACACAGAGGTGACTGAACCACTAGGGCTGTGACTTGTTTATTTTGATGTGACGTACCATAGAAATATTCAATTAAACATAGCATAACAAATTAAAGTTGATAATTATGTCTTGTAACTCTGCATGCAAGATATAGAGCGGATACGCTTTGGATCTTTTCATTTTGACCACACCTTTCTGTTACACGTTGCACGTACAGTCGGCGGCAGATCATCCTACCCAAAACTGTCAAATTTCTACAATCAATTTTGAACTTTATTGTCTAGTCATAAGGATCAATATCGATTGGAGAAATTTGACAGATTTGGGTAGAATGACCTGCCGCCGTGTGTACATATAGGTATAATTACTCGTACTATTAGTTCTACCTCTGTACTTCAAATTCGAAGAATGGGTAATTATATGCTATCAAAAGTATCTAATCATGGTAATTAATTCGATCTGATGGAAGTTATAAATCAAAGCGAGGCAGTGCTGTATCATCTGGAATGTGGTAGAAACGTCATGGAAAATTTGAGATATTTTTTCAAACCAGATTTCGTGCACTACTAGCAAATCTATACTAATATTATAAAGAGGAAACCTTTGTATTGTTTGCAGTTAATAAACTCAAAAACTACTAGACGGATTTAAAAAATTCTTTCACCATTAGAATGCCACATTAGCGCTGAGTAACATAGGCTATATAAAAAACAAAATTAAATAAAATACTAAAAACGACAATTTAATTTTCCGATACAAAATTATTTGTTTGTTTTGTTGTCATGGAAACCATTGATATATATTTAACTCAATGATGGAAACTGTCAAAGTGGTACGAAGTCCGCCGGGTCAGCTAGTCTATAATAATATTCGTCCTACTCTGTGGCTAATGTTTAGAAACCATAAACGGTGCTATAATGCTAATTCAGTAAAAAATAAGTGACAGATATATAACTTAGCTTTGCAGATGTTTATAACCACATACCTAATAGTAATCGTTTTTATTTCATTTCAAATTTATTTTGTCATCTTTTATTATAACTGGCTGTCTTTCTGCATATTATATATATTACAGCGTGACACGACGAGAATCATGTCAGATCGTCAATCCGTGGTGGTCGAAGGAGTTTACCACGGGAGATCGATTCGAGATCGAGATTGTGATTTGCCAAGTCACAATCTTCTGTATCATCATCAGCTCATTTTATGTCCCCACTGCCGGGGCACGAGCCCTCCCTATGGATGGATAGGGAGAACGGGCCATAAACCACCACGCAGGCCCAGTGCGGGTTGGTAGTTGTTAACGACTGCTAATGCAGCCGGGACCAACGGGCTTTACATGCCTTCCGAAGCACGGAGGAGCTCTAGATGATTTATTTTTGGTCACCCATCCGATGACCGGCCTTTGCGAAAGTTGCTTAAGCTCAGCACTCTCAAACCGGGCGCATTAACCACTGCGCCATCGAGCTCCTACTCTTACTTACTTTTAAAAGTTGGGGTAGGCTAGAAACAGCCCTAACACCAATCAAACCTCCTTGGTAGTTCTAAGAATCGAACCCGTATTTATTATTACGAGCTATTAAACGCGTACACGTGCACGCTTGCACCTAGAAGCCTCAGTTCGTGTACCTCTATGCGCTTCTACGCTCTGTAATTTCACTGGATCTGTACCCCTTCAAATCGGAACATAGCAACGCAAAATATTGCTGCTTGACAGCAGAACCTGACAGCAGAAAAGAACCAGGGTGGTCGCCATCTAGTCGAATTCTGTACAGAATCCTCTCACCGCGCAAAAGTATAATTCTTAGTAAGTAAAATATTTAAATAATTTTAACGTAAATTTTGTTGCGAACAAATTACAAAAACACAAATGTTGAAAAAATTTCCACGAGCAGGATTTGAACCTGCACCCTTCTGACATACCGGGTCAGGTGCTCTTCCAATTGAGCTATCGTGGTTCTAACCAGCCCGCCGAAATTATTCAACACTCTTTACTTTTTTACTTTGAAAGTCAAAGGCGTCCATTCAATGTCAACAACTACCGTCACTAACATCCGATCATATTTTTACAAATATTAAAGATCAGTTAAGAAGTAAGCAAGCTATTTATAAAATGTTCAAATAATTTTAAACGCAAATTTTGTCGCGAACAACTGTTGTTTGTTGTTGCTCGTGGAAATTATTTCAACATTTGTGTTTTTTTTTTCTTAGCAAGTACTTAGACTAGAACTAGCTTATATACTGTCCCAATGTTAGGCAAAGGCCACTTTCATTGAAATCAAGTCGTCACAATGTATCGAAAAAATCGAAACACTCAACTCGTCCTGACCTGGGTATTGAATCCAGCACCTTTGGACATTGGGCCGAGCGCTTTACCACTCGGCTACGAGACGGTTAAAACACATGATTCAGAAGTAACCAAGTTCTAATATAGTAAGTATATCTCACCTGTGACAGCACTACTCGGAAGCGACTCTGTGTCTCCTTCTTGATCACCTGATTTGTCATTGTCATCAACTCGAACTTTTTTTTTATTAAACTTAAATCTTGTAGGTATGTCTTCACTTGGTTTCTACACAACTATTCACTTTCTCACGAGATGTACAATGCACTTTTTATTGAAGGGTTTATCACAGATACAATGCATACGCAAAGTTTATTTATGTTCACTTATCTTTGTTATTGTAGACTATAATTACTTTATAACTGTTATTTCAAACAATTGTTATGTTGAGGTACTGTTCAAACAGTTATAAGAATTGATCTGTGCATATTCAGTTTAATACAGATTGTAAATAATAGAGGGATCTAGATATGAGACAATTAGGTACGTTTAGCATTATTATTATATAGTCTGCTTGGTTCATTTGAAAGGGGCAGATTGATTTTACTTACTCGCATCATGAATAGTCATAGAAATCATTAACATAGATAAGCCTTTTTTCCGGGATTTATATACTTAAGAAAATAACTGAATCGAACATTAAATACTTTATATTGCCAAGAAAAGTACATTTAAAGGGTTCGTTACAAAAACAAGGTTAAATTAATATTGGTAAATCGTCAATATTTACTAATATTTTTATTATTTACTAATATATCACGGAATTTTGTGAGTAAGACGAACATCAGTAGAACCGTGCGTCAGTAGGATAGCGGAGAGGTAAGTCCTATATTTCGTCGCACGCACCACAGTAATTATTATTAATAGAATCCTACTTTACGTTTGCTACTTTTTACTCAAGTTTAGCCATGCCATAGTTTTTTTACTATAGAGGGCCGATCACCTACATACTATTAAAAAGACAGCAAAAGGGTTAAACATTTCTTATTCATATTGATGTATTATTTATTCTCAAACTCTCCAACATTTGAAATTCTCTAAAAAAACTTAATTATTTCAAAATCCCGGAATCCCGGAGACATATCCATACTAATATATACGTGCCAGTTTATTGACCCTAAATCAATCTACCTACTCCGATCACTGGTTATTGTACATTTGCCACAAAGTAAATTCGTCACAGAAAAAAGTATCTGTAAATATGCCATACTTCTATTTTTATAAAGTAAATTTGTCATATTTTAGTTTGGACCTGTGACAAACTTACACATAGTTTTAATGCATGTGACAAATTTACTTTCAATGTATGGAGTGTACAAAAATGTGACGAACTTACTTTATAGCAAATGTACAATAACCCTTTGAAAGGACACTTTAAGTTATTTTTGTATACTTGGAAGGATTTGGGAAAGACCTTTGCTCAGCAGTGGGAACATGTAGGTAACAATATTAAATAAAAAATATATTATGAAGACATAATTATGTTTAAAAATATATACAATTTTTGGATATCGTTTATTATAGTAATATTGTTTATTATAATTAGTTTATTGTCACTGTTGACTTCGAGAGTACTATACAGAGTGTTTTTATTTTACTGAGACAGTTTGGGAAAATCTGAAACTATAAGGGATACTGGAAATCTGTCTTAGGAACAATTAGTTCTTTTCTTCTCAAAATAATTTTGGCATAACAAATTATTGATCAAGTGTAAGTTTACAAAAATAAATAGCCAAAATGACCAAAAACTTTTGCACCTCAAGGTAGAAATACCGGTCGTCTTTCCACGAGGCGGTTAGAATGCATAATAAACAACCATAAACACTAAATTAGATCAAGAGATAACGACAAAAAAGTCATTAGTCAAAAGTAATATTAAAGCGTGTTAATATGCCAAGTTCTGTTCAAATTACCTATACTTACCAATTTAAATTTATTGTTTTTTTTACATATCTATACTAATATTATAAAGAGGAGACCTTCGTATTTTTGTATGTATGTATTTATGTATGTTTGACCGATTTAAAAAATTATTTCACAATGGTGAAAGAATTCTAATGGAATGCTATGTTAGAGCTGAGTAGCATAGGCTACATAAAAAAAAATAATTTAAATTGGTAAGTATAGGTAATAACTACAGGTTGACTTTTTTATCACCGTCCAAAACTTCTGAGATTACTCCCGTGATACAAACAAACAACTTTTACTATTGGACCAACTCTAACTCCAAAATAAAATTCAGCTGTTCCATACATTTTGGTCGAATGAATATTGATTGATGTTTTGTATGGAACAGCTGAATATTATCTTACTGAAACCCCTGATATCGATTTTGGTTGCCGGAGAGGTACCTACGTATTTTTTTTATTTTTACAATTATCTTATTTTCAAGTGAAACGAAACGAAAAACAACACCCAGAAAGTAAAAAATAACGTGAAATGAAACGATTCCTGTCAAAAATGACGTTGTTTTTTTTTAGAGAGTTTGCTGATTGCCTCAGACGGCATTTTCAGCTTCACCGGGCTTTTTTGGGGGCGGCGAGGAACGTAAAGGGTCCCTCAAGCAGTGTGAAACGAATCACCTTCGGAGGTGGAGGTTTTTCTTGAGGGAACGGCATCGCACACTAGTGCGCGTCCCCGTGCCTTACTAGACTCTCCGAAGGGTTCGGATCGGATCGGGATATAGACGTGAAGTGCCAGAAACCCGTACCTTTATGACCATACCTTTTAGTCATACTTACAAAAGCTGACATTTGAAATTAATAATAATAATAATAATAATAACTTTATTTTCTCTCCACAAACACATGTATACAGTTCAAAATAACTTTTAAACAATGTACATTATATAATAGTTTGTGTGAGACTGACGCCTGTGATTGATATTAATATATCAGTAGTACAGGTCATCAGACCCCCACCACCTCGGTAATGAACAGAAAGTAGAAAAAAGTTAACCTATAAAGTTAAAGTAGATGAAAGTTAAACACTTTAATTAAAGAAACCTGATAAGGAGTCTTCTAAAACAAAAGAATACGAAAAATAGAAAAAAAAAATAAAAATGGTAATAGCAAGTGCGTAAGAGAGCAGCTGAAGAGCGAAAAGAGGTTACTCTTAACAATTACTCTAAAAATATAATTGTTAATATTATTGTTGGAGTAATGCGACAAAAGATGAAATTGCTATTATTTTTCTGTTAAGCGTTAGCGTGTTTATAAACTTGATGGATTGTAAGTATTAGTTATTTATAATATTTGTCTTTTTATTATATAGGAAACGTTTTTCTGAAAACTAAATCATCTAACATTAATATGTTTATCAAAGGTTGAGTAAGATTTCAAAACGTATAGAATTAAAAAAAATATATATATTTGAAAATCGGATTTTCAAATATTATTTTTTTTAAAACACGATTGACATATTGCTGATCAGCAATATCTCAATCGTGTTTTCGGTAAATTGAAAATATGAAAAACAAAACGTTTTCGGGATAATGAAATTCGTACTAAATAAATTCGGATTTAAAATAGGTAACCTTGTAAAACATATTTTAATTAGCAATGGATACCTTTGTTGCTAATTTTGAGAGATTTTTGACTTGGCTTCAGGTATCTTCTATTATCATCTATCCTATACATAAAAAGGAAAACTGACTTAATGACTGACTGCTGACTGACACATATCAACACACAGCCCAATACTACTAGGATTAGAAACTTGAAATTTTGCACCTAGCTTCCTTTTATAGTGTAGATGAGCACTTAGAAAGGAATTTAAAAAAATCACCGTTTAAGGGGGTAAAAAAGAGGGTGTAAGATTGTGTAAAACTCCGTCAGTTTTGAAACTAAATCGATAAAAAATGGTATTTAGCTATTTGGTTAGAAAATAAGAATGACGTATTTCAGGACTTTTGAAAAATCAACCTCTATGGAGGTGAAAAAGGGTGACAAAGTTTGTATGGTCCATTTTTGTTTAAAGTCAGATTTGCTTGACTTTTACCCTCCTACCCCCACAAAATTTGTAGGGTTAAGAACTGGAGGTAGGTACTATTTATGTTATATGGCAGAACAACGTTTGCGGGGTCAGCTAGTCATTCATATGATTTTTTACTACTTAACTTTGTTTCAATCATTTTCGACTCACTTTGGAATACCTTAACAATGTTCTAATTGAGACTAGTAAAGCAAAAATTCGATTAAAACAGCAATAAATAGCGCGTAGTTGCTTTATCGTAAGGAATATAATAATGTTTATTTATCACAGGTAAACATCATATGACTACTATGATCTGCGTTATTTCCATGAAACATGTTGAAATATTACACGTTACACTTAAATATGTTTTTAAATTAAAACATACAACAAGTCTACATCATCCGACACATGTTTGAATACGTTCAAATAGAGTTATAAGCAGGCGTCACTTTTAAAAAACAAACATTTGATGATAGAGAATCTCAATATAAGGCTTTTTATGTTTGTTTGTAAGTTTTTTGTCAATATGTATTGGCGGAGATATACTTATTATAACGTACTTATATATCTTTTATATATAGATATTTAGTTTTTAAATTGCTATTTATTTATTTCTTTTATTATTTCTTTCATTAAGTTAGTTTTATTATGTATAATATTGTAGAATACTATATACCTAATAATTGAGTGTTTATTTTAATAGACACTTTAAAATCTTTTCATAATGTTATTAATTAACCAATTAACCTTTCTTACATTTTAGTTGCAGCAATACATAATTAGTTTATAAAAAACGACCATTGATTGTCAATAAGAGAAATACCACTAATCACTGTCGTTAAGACAAATAGCTATTTACACTAATTGACTTTTAACGATAAAAAAACATATTTTGTTTTCACTTTAATAAAAATTGTGGAGCAATTTTTGCGATTTCACCACAAATGAACTTGACAGTCGCCCTACGCTTAGGTATGGTCATTGACGACCCCCGATGACCCCCGACATTCACCCATGACCCCTGACGACCCCAGGGATCTTACCATGAGCTTTTAAAACAGTATTAGTTCAGTTGTCAAAGCAAACAACATGTATATGTAGCTATAAGCTAGACCGCTTAACTGAGTCCTCGCATGCGGTAGGTACGCGGGTCGGGAGGTACGTAGGTCCACGAACACAAGCGATTTGCGACGCAGCGAACGGTTTCTAGTTCATTGCGCGCTATACAACGGCAGTCATATTCAACGGTTATAGAAATAACGCAATGAACTAGAAATCCGTTCGCCGCGTTGCAAAACGCTCGTACCTCCCGCCCCGCGTACCTACCGCAGGCGCGAGGACTCAGTTACGCGGTCTAGTAGTAAGCTCTTCCAAGCGCCTAAGAAGCCACACTAATTTAAAGTTGCACATATTCTTGTTGCGAACTATATGATTGTATAAAGATTAACAAAAATCAATTGATCTCAGCTTAAGTCAATGTAAAAGTTAAGTAATTTTGTTTTTAATATTTATTGTATACCCAACCAATCAATATTCTTTTTGAGCATGTGGTGCCATCCTTGAAGTAATGGGACACTTAGTTGTATTAATGTATTATGAGTGTACTCATTGTTGTGAGAGCCTAATTAAATAAATAAATAAAAATAAATGTATGTAGTGGCGTTTATAAACACGTATCACAAGGCCCCAGAGGGAGGATCCCTTCATACTTGCGATGATATCCGCCGAGCGCTTTGCAACTCTGATACCGAAGTATCGACATTTTATTACAGAGCAATTACGTACGGGGTGCCTAGGCGACTTTTGTTCGCTATTCGATCACGTTATAAAACGGGATTTGTATGACATTGAGGAGCTCGATGCCGCAGTGGTTAACGCGCCCGGTCTGCGAGTGCTGAGGTTAAGCAACTTTCAAAAGGCCGGTCTTCGGATGGGTGACCAAAAAATTATCATCTCGATTGCTTCGGAAGGCACGTAAAGCCGTTGGTCCTTGCTGCATTAGCAGTCGTTAACAACCACCAATCCGCTCTGGGCCCGCGTGGTGGTTTATGGCCCGTTCTCCCTATCCATCCATGGGGAAGGCTCGTGCCCCAGCAATGGGGACATAAAATGAGCTGATGATGATAATGACATTGAAGCAACGTATCTTGTGACAAACGAGGACAGAAAAAATCTTGCCATACAAAAATAAGTTTTGTATGGCTAGATTTTTTCTGTCCTCTTTCTCGTTTTCGTTAACTTGATTCAATGACAAATATAACGCGTTTTAGGCACCCTGGTGACAAGCGAGGAGAGCTTAAATTTTGCCATAAAAATCTCGGTTTTTTTTGTTTCCGCAGTAGGCGCCCTGAACAAATTAATGTTTATTTTAATTTCAGACATTATGTCCGTTATTTATGTAATTTAATCGCTTGCATCGCAAAATTTCAAATTTATTACAAATATGTTGTTCTATTATACAAAACAAACATAAATACAGAACTTAACTATAAAAAAAAAACAGAGAAAAATAATTAGAAATTAAAAACTAAAGACCTATAAATAAAAGATGTCCTCCAACTGTGGGCTCATGGGAACGGTCCCAAGAATGCTGGCAACATTGCCCCTTTGGATTGCCAAACTAATACGCTGGCAAAGGTAGCTGCCAGCCTTCCTGTCACCGGAGGCCTCAATAAGGCGAGCACTTAACTCTTTGACCAGCTGCTTTGCCTCCGGCCCCCATGGACCCATTGTTTCCACCGCAAACGGAACAAATAAATAATTTCGACCTAGGTTTGCGTATTTGTGCCGTTTGCTATTTTCAGCGCTTACCGCAGCAGCCCCCACATGAAGTGAAGTGGCGCGAACATGCGAGGGAGCCACGGTGTCAGCACAGGTTGCGTCCCACACCAACGGCCTGCCAAGCTTCCAGGGCCCGATGGTCATTCCGTCAGGTCTCTTGCCATCGCTGCGAGAGATACCAGCTGGCTCTAAGACAGCTGGTAAACCAATGGTGGCAAAAGCACTGCGGATGATGCTGTTAAGTGTCGAGTGACGCATCATACGGCCAGCACTACGAGCGCAAGAGAGGCCGTGATGGCCAAGCTCTTCAACAGCCTCCCCACATATACAGCGGTGAGGGTGGACTAATCTTGCGCCTAAACGGAGGCAGACCGCTAGAGTAAGAGACGGCCCGTCTAACAAGGTACCGACATTGGCAGATGGCAAAGCCTGGAGCCAGTGGCCTGACTCTCTCTCGGAAACGGCAGTGAGACGAGCGAGATCGGCCGTGTCAGCCGATGTGGATATAAGCCCCTCCAATATTTGCTTGCATAAGGGCTCGTCCCATTGCTTCTGTGATTGTGGTAGTAAGGGTAGGCTAGAATTTTGACAGGCGGATAACCAAGCGTTTCTAGCATCTGCCTTGCCCGACAACTCTACGGAACCCAATGATGGGTTGATAATCTTCCTGTAAAGATTGTACGTGCTATGGGCAGAAGACAAAAACGCTGGCAGGGCCACACTGGATAAATTCCTAACTCCTAGGCCTCCGAAGCGTACAGGAAGTGAAGCCTGTAACCAAACGCGGTCGTTCATTGAACAATTTAAAACTTTAATAAGAGTTTTTCTTATCAAATCATCTAAAATTGATAACATTGCTGGAAAAAGCCAAAGTTGGGAGCAACGTAGTACATATGTAAATTTAGGAACAAAAAGACAAAAACGAATGATAAACAATGCCATGTGTGGATTAATTTCGAATAATCGATCTGCAGTTGAATTGAATTTAGTGATCGCATCGTTTATAAAAGCAGGGATGGCAGCATCGAGAAGCGGTGAGCCTAATAAAAATAATGAATCATCGTTGAGAATTTTGATGTTTGGGGCCAGGCGACTGAAGTCAGTAACTATTTGTGCTCTACGGTCTGAGGCCACGGAATTCGAAATGTATAATTCACATTTTGAAAAATTTAGCTCTAAACCTATAGTGCTAAACTGGTTTAACAAAGTTTGTAGGTCCTCGAGAACTAAACCAGAGTTTCCCCCTAAAGTGCCGTCGTCGAGATACCAGATATTAAATTTTGAATTTAGATTTGAGATTATTTGGTGAATAGCCAAAGAAAAAATAGCAGGACCTAGGGGATCACCCTGCTGGCAACCAACGGCGGAATGTAAAAGATTGTTACGGTAAATCAAATTTGTTGGTTCGCCGTAACATTGCCATAAATATTTATAAAATAAGGGAATTTCCTCTTTAACTTTCGCCAGCAGAGCACCCCTGTCTACGGAGTTGAAGGCGTTCTTCACATCCACCTTCAACAGTACTTCACCACCATCATTCAGCAAGAAGGTGCGAGCTGAGTGAACCGCAGCCTCACAGCCTCCCTTCGAGCCAAACCCGAGCTGAACTGGCTGAAATTTATAAGAAAGATCAGAAAGGATGTGCTTGACACAAATTTTGGAAACAATGCGCCGGATGGTACACCCTACGGCAATAGGCCTTATTCCACCATCTTTCTTTTTTAATGCACAAAGGTTAGCGCCGTAGAGTATACCTGTAATGTTCTGTGGAACATTTCCGGCAAGCATGACATTACAAAGCTGGGTAATTTTGGTGAGAAGAACTCTGCCGGCGTCTCCAGAGGTACCAGAAATCAAATCTTTAAAGTGTTGCGGTGATAGACCATCGAGACCACCTGCAGAGCCATTTTTAAAAGAGAGAATGGATTTGAATACTTCGTCCTCGTTGGTCGAAGGCGAAGCATCCGTAGACTCGGGTGGATCGGGGAGACGAAGTGTTGCTGCAGGAGGTGGGTGCTTAGAGAGTAGAGAGGCCACTGTCTCCTGAGAGTCAGGAGCAATGATATCACTAGAAAAAATCAACTTTTTAGGTCATTTTATTTTCGCTTATCTGTGCTATTTTTGTCCAGACCGTTTACATAAATCAAAAAGTATTGCAGAGCCAGCCGGATCTGCAATACTTCTTGATTTTTTGATTTTGTTACGACCATAATTCTAAATAAATCGATTTGGATACGAATATAATCTAACAATTTAATAATTTACCCGTTTAAATAAAGTTTAGGTGATCATTCTAATGGATTTGATCGATATATTTTGTATAAAAAGACGCATTATTCAAATGAGTTGAAAAATAAAGTTGTAAATTAATTTAATATTATATTATTATGCTCAGCTGATGATGGTGATTATGTATATTAGCAATTAACAAACGTTAATAAGTGTTAGTTTAAGCACACTTTATTTTGAACTTTTATTTATTAATAATATTTTTTTTTGCTTTTGTTATTTGTCGTTATCCTCCGTAAAAACGCGTGACTGTATCAGCTTTGTTTGTTTTGTTTTGTTATTGTAACATTTACGAAAACCGATAAGTACTATATAAATATTATTGCATTAGCTTACACAAAACACTGAGAAAATCAGACTGGTTGGTGGTAGGGCTTGTTTGTCCGCCTGACTGGCTACCACCATCTTATCTAAATATGTCGGCATAACATCAATGTTTATAGCGTTGTTGTGTTCCAGCAGCTAGAGATAACATAGCCAGTGCCTCAGTATTTGATAATCCCGGGTGTAGTGCGCTTCCACCATTGGCGATGGCCAACATGGTGTCAACATCAGGTGAGATGAAGGCTTTTTGATCGATTTTAAAATAATGGATGCGTACAACATATGGATACTTCTTGACTTTTTTATACTAAGTTTCGATCTCGCAACTCAAACTTCAGTGCTCCGATTCTGCTATATTAAAACGCTGAAAATAGTGTCTCAGTAGTCTGATGCAGATGACAAAATCAGAGCACTGAGACACAATTATTGTGGACGCAAATGGAAACTAAGGACGCCGAGTCATCGCAGTAATTATACAAAAAACTGAAAATAAATAAATAAATAAATGTTTCCCACACTCACACCAATTATGTAGCCCCAACAAGAGCTTTCTTAAGAAACTCGATAAAATGGTTAACTAGACAACGGATAAACATACTTAATATACTTAAATACATACTTATTATACATAGGAAACACCCAGACCCGTAACAATTTAGAAAAACAGGTATTTCTAAATTGACCCGACCGGGGATCGAACCCGGGACCTCAGAGATGGCGACACCATAAAAAAAAAATAAAAAAAATACAAATTAATGGCCTTAAGTCGAAAGAGTTTAGTTTAACGACGTTTTTTGCGAACATTAATCAACCGCACGAGATGTTTATGCTTACACGAACTAATACAAAAACTATACGTGAACCATAAAACCGTTTATATCGACACATGCAAGGAAAAACATTGTTACAAAAAATTAGGTGATTTAAATTACAGTCACATTCTTAGTATAAATAGGACTGTTACTCAAATGCACCTAAAACTGATTTACAATGTATTTTTCAATGTACCTAGTTGTCGATATCAAAACACGATTGCTCGAATGTTTGCAACTAAAGATTATCATGTGGTTTTTATAATGCCTACAGGTGAAAATGCGAGTTGGGTCTTTTTTTTACCTACGATATATACGACATACATACATACATACATACATACATACATACATACATACATACATACATACATACATACATACATACATACATACATACATACATACATACATACATACATACATACATACATACATACATACATACATACATACATACATACATACATACATACATACATACATACATACATTTTTTGTATCACGTACGCATTGCCGGTACCGATTTTAATTTTACTCATCATCATAGTTATGTGGTCCTTTCAAATAAACCTAGTAAGTAGTTCTATTATGTTTGCTTTTTTATAATAAATATAAACCATCCTTTTCTAACACATGGACTAAGATTATATCTGATTTATGACAGATTATTTGTAAATTTACATATAAAGACGTTTATAAACCAGGATTAACTTAACATAATTTTGTTTTTATTACTTCTATACATTTTAGCACTTGCCTTCACCTCATCCGATATTATGTGATGATAAAGTCAAAGATGGAAGCACACTTCACCCAGAACTACTTAACTGTGGTAATGGCTATCTTATCTCTTACTGTTGGAAGACAACACTGCTACTAACATTGATCTTATGACGAGACATTTAGATAAGATGGTTGTAGCTAACCAAGCGGACTTAAAACAAGCCTACCATCAACCAAACTAAGTGTAAACATTCCCCCGCTAAGAATCAAACCTATATGGATCTAAGAACATATCACTAGTTCACACGGACGATTCGAACTAAAGCTAAAGGCTTTAAAATAACAAGGAAAGAGTTTCCAATACTTACTCTTATATTTCAACTTATGGTATAATAATAATTCTATTAAACTTTGGCAAACATACTAAAGTACACTGAAAGAGTAAAGCATCACTACCTATAGTCTATACTCTATGTTTGAACATGCACCTTAACATTTTTGAACCATTCAACAAAAAGGTCTTATTAACTTTAAAAACTTTATAAAAAGGTTTTATTCCAAAAAAAAACTCGCGACGGAAAGCACGTCCGTCCGATGGACGTATAGCCGTTACTGACTAGTCGTCCAACGCTACCAAGTAACTATTGATGCGTAGACAAAAAGCGGTTAATTAATTGTTAGGGTATAGTGGTAAGTACAGTAAATACTTATGCCATCAAAAACATACTTGTATAAAGAACCAAGCCTCGCAACTCAGTTCTTCTACCGTAAAAAGTTGTGAGATACATGTAATACCAAGTCGGTTAATTTATATAATCCCTACTTAAGGAACCTTCTGTCTTAAGTTATTACGTAATTAGCTAACCTAACAACATCTTATAGTGACCAAATCAATATTAAAAATCTTTTATGTTTTAAATAAACAGATTGACTAACGTTTTTGTTATCCCTTCTCTGCCACGGGGATAGCTTGGGACCACTTCGACAAGCATGGAGTTCCACCCCCGCAACGGCTTGCCGGGAGCGAAGAGGGAAGAAGTATAGTTTAGACGCCCCCTAAACTTTTAATATAACTAATATCTTAATAACTTTACACCAGGTCAAGAAACTTCTAAGTAGTTTGTTCAAAATAATTTTTAACGCAAATTTTGTTGCGAACAAATTACAAAAACACAAAAGTTAAAAAAAAATCCGCGAGCAGGATTTGAACCTGCACCCTTCTGACATACCGGGTCAGGTGCTCTTCCAATTGAGCTATCGTGGTTCTAACCAGCCCGCCGAAATTATTCAACACTTTTTACTTTGAAAGCCAAAGGCGCCCACTACCGTCACTAACATCCGATCATAATATTTTTACAAATATTAAAGATCAGTTAAGAAGTAGGCAAGCTATTTATAAAATGTTCAAAATAATTTTTAACGCAAATTTTGTTGCGAACAAATTACAAAAACACGAAGGGAGCAGGATTTGAACCTGCACCCTTCTGATACCTCATGCACCCTTCACGATAGCTCAATTGGAAGAGCAACTGAGCCGGTATGTCAGAAGGGTGCAGGTTCAAATCCTGCTCGCGGAAATTTTTTCAATATTTGTGTTTTTTTCTAAGTAGTTTGTTTTATTTATTTGTTTTGGGATACCAAACAGCTATTAAACGAAAATAACCATTTTACTAGCCACGGATAGCCAGCTACCGGTCTTATCAGATAGAGACAACATACCTGTAACTGGTTAAATCTAGTGACAAAAATCAGTTTCTGTTTATTTTTATTAACCTTTGCCAACTATTTAACCGTTTTAAAGAGTTTCAGACAAAACACGAAAGATAATGTATCGAGACTATAATTTGTTATGTCACTGTTATTACATTTTATACGAGCACAGTCTATCTAACGTGATAAAAGTATAAAGAGTCACTAAAATATTCCTTTAGAGCGCTTCGTGAGAGTTTTGTAACTATTCACTGGTCAACTATTCAGTTGACCGCCTCTGTGGTCTAGTGGTTAAGACCACCGGTTTAGACCCAGAGGTCCCGGGTTCGATTCCCAGCGGGAGTACATCTTTGTGTACTCGGTTTGGTTGGTGGTAGGACTTATTTGTCCGCCTGGCTAGCTACCACCATCTTATCTAAATATGTCGCCATAACAACAATGTTTGTAGCATTGTTGTGTTCCGGCAGCTAGAGATAAGATAGCCAGTGCCTCACTAGTTGAGTATTCCGGGTGAAGTGCGCTTCCACCAAATGGCCTTATCATCACTTAACATCAGGTGAGATCAAGGCACTGTGCTTACCCGTAAATATATTAAAAAAAAAAAAAAAAACTAATCATATAAGTTTTTTTTTGTGGTTGCAATTGGCCTTTACAGAGTCACCAAGCTTTTTCATAGACAAATTCAAATTATTTATTCAATATAAAACTGTAAGGCGATGCTGCTTTGTTAGTTGATATTTTTCATTATTAATAAATAAAACACATTGATGACACACACAAAATAATTTTATTTAAATATAACAGACTGGCACAATAAATTCAACACCACCTAAGACATACATATTTGAAAAATAAAACTTATAATAATATTGTCCTATGTCACCAATATATCGAACTAAGTAAGTATGTTTATCAAACAAAGCCTCTAAAGACTACATTAGCTAGTTGATATACATATTTATAACATTATATGTGCACTACTAAGTAATAATACTAATTAACGTCCTATTTCACATATTAAATTGATTGAGTATATAGTATGTCTGTTCATATATGCATAGTGACTGAAGTGCGTTTCCACTTTCGGCCTTATTGGCACTTAACATCAGGTGAGATGATGACCAAGGGTGGCTTTTATGTAGAAGAAAAATAACTACTAAATACGTGAAATAGAACCTAAGGAATCAGTCTATCTATTCTAAAAGTATACAATTTAGTAGCAGCCTAAATAGTGATTTTATACATTAACTATAAAAAGATGGTAAATTAGCACCTTAGTTAGTAGGTACTTGACATTCATATTACAATGTTCATCTATACTAATCTTCGATCAACAATTGTTGATCGAAGATACTAATATTATAAAGAGGAAACCTTTGTATTTTTGTATGTGTGTATGTTTGCAACGAATAAACTCAAAAACTACTGGACGGATTTAAAAAATTCTTTTACCATTAGAATGCTACATTAGCGCTGAGTAACATAGGCTATATAATTTTTTTTTTAATAAAATACTAAAAACGACTATTTAATTTTCCAATGCAAAATAATTTGTTTGTTTTGTTGTCATGGAAACCATTGATATATATTTAACTCAATGATGGAAACTGTCAAAGCGGTACGGAGTCCGCCGAGTCAGCTAGTAACAAATATATTCGTAATAGTCTACCATCTTACAATAATAAGTAACCATTCTGCCCGAATCGACGCATTAAACACAATTTATGCAGGCGTTACATTTCTTTTTGTAAACAGATGGGAAACACTATCGTTTACATTCGCGGCTACGATTACAAGGTGTTATTATTCTAAGTCTACAATACCTTAAGTAATTTACAAAACACCATTAAATCATGTGATGAGTAATAAGAAAATAACCCTTTATAGGCACGATGAAATATCTGCATTTAAAGTATGAAAAACAGAAGTCATCATTTGACAATCAATCAATCAATCAATCTTACGTTTGATACAAAAGGCTTTTTAACAGCTGTGAACGCCATTAAGCGTTATATGCCCATAACGAGCCTAAGACACTAAAAAAAATGTAGCACCTGATAAAAATCATAGGCAATGGAGCGGCAATAGAAAATAATCTTTAATCAATAAATAGTACTATTTTAAGGATCCAGAACAAAAATGCATCACAAACGTGGCTGCATTTGCTGACTTTTATCTTATCTAATCTAAATATCATAAAACATAATGTAAAAAAAGTTTATTTTCATAATATAATAAGTAACCCTTTAATCTCTAACATTATGGTCAATTGAGTCAAATATTTATACTCGTACTTAAATTATAATCGAGCTTTCTGTTTAAAATTACGACCACAAAAGAGTATTTGTGGCATAATTCTCAGTCTGTTTGTGAAGCGCTTTAATAGGAAATCTAGTACTACTATTGATCGAAGATAATAATGTTAACACGATTATTATGAATTAATATGAATATAATGATTATTAATCTTTGAGTCTCCTTCCTGATCACCGTTTCATCATCAGTCTACTCTACAGACGTTGGTTTCAGGCCTTCCAGTGATAACTATAGTACATAAACATTTTTATGAGATGAATGTTAAGTCTGACGCCTGATTTTAATAAGTTACCACTTTTTCAAGTTGTTGCTAACAACATTTTAACAGGCGCTTAATGGACCTACAATTCAATGACAAACTACGAGTATGGTAATGTAAATTGTAAGACTTGAGATTGTAAAAAATAACACTAAATGTTTACATTTAGTTGTGACTATACCTACATCAAGTATAAATATGGAGATAAATAGAAATTAAATAAAATAAAAACGGATTTACAAGAAGATTCTACGTTAAAAAATATGTGTTTAAAGTATCAAAACGATTACATTGCAAAAACGCAATCGTGACATGCGGCTCACAATAAGAGAAGAGAAGAAGCAAAAAAAGAGAGAGATAAAATAGTGTTACAGACTTCTTTATATTAAAAGAACATAGAGGCATTGTTTTATTTTCATTTTTTTTGTAACAGTTAATTTTACTCTCCTTCTATTAATTAATGCGCAAAGTGCCTATAGTACGATGTTTTTTCTATTCGATCAAGATTAAGGTAACTAAAATAACATTTAGGATACACTACGGTAATTACACTTACTTATTTATCGTAATTGTAAGTTACTTTGATGCGTTAGGCGCAGCTTCAAAGCCATTAAAAATATCCTTGTATTTGTTAAAAATGTTGGAATGGTAAAAAAAATTACGCACTCGGCACTCAGCACTTTAGTGCGACTATAGGGAAGTAAAAACAACGGTAATTAATTCCAAAACATTAAACGTATACATGACATTACGTAACAGTTCTATAAAACACTAACCTATTTTTTAGGGTTACGTACCCAAAGGGTACCCTATTACTAAGACTTCGCCCTCCGTCCGTCTGTTTGTCTGTCACCAGGCTGTATCTCATGAACCGTGATAGTTAGACAGTTGAAATGTTCACAGATGATGTATTTCTGTTGCCGCTTTAACAAGAAATACTAAAAAACAGAAAAATTAAATATTTAAGGGGGCTCCCATACAACAAACGTCGTTTATTTGCTCGTTGTGCTCGATATTGATAACGGCAACATGTAGACGCTTGAGATATTCACAAAATATTTATTTATATATTCACTTTAAAAATAAATAATTAAATTAAAATAAAACAAATATTTAAGGGGGGCTCCCATACAACAAACGTGTTTTTTTGCTGGTTTTTGCTCGATATTGATAACGGCAACAGGTAGACGCTTGAAATATTCACAGAATATTGAGTTATATTATTCACTTTAAAATAAATAATTAATTAAAACAAAATTAATATTTAAGGGGGGCTCCCATACAACAAACGTGATTATTTTTTTTCAAATTTTTTATTTGACCGAAGCATGAATTTCTGGAATCTAAAAGGTTTTTTATAAACACTCAATTGACGGAACACAATGACTCGGTAAACGTAGTGGGACGACCTGCGGCCAGGTGGGATGATGACATGCGAAAGACTGCAGGCAGATGCTAGATGCGTCAAGCTGAGGACAGGGCGCTATGGCGCTCATTAGGGGAGGCCTATGTCCAGCAGTGGACTAAGATAGGCCGATGATGAATAGTGACGTCATAGTTTAGCATTCCCTTACAATCTCTTTAAACAAATCGGTTTGACAGTTGCTAAACTACCTTAGCATAAGATGGTAACTTCCATAATTACATTTAAAAAATAGTATGACAATTGGTAACTAGAATTGTGACATTGTGTAATAATCAATTACAGTAAATTTATAGTAACAACATGAGTTAAATTACAAATAATTTAAATATATACTTATATCCAAATGGGTTAGCATGGGGAAGATGAAACTATAACATTCATTCATTCATTGTGTAATTATTTAGTTCATTTGCGTCTATTGTTTATATTTGTTTTCTAACTAGTATCTAGAGCCCAGTCATATGTACAATATGTACATATGTACACCTTTGACATGTTATATACCTTATTTCGTTTGAAACATAAGCTACGAATTGTCAAAAGAGTTGTTTTATGCACCATTTTATGAAACGGCTAGCCATATAACAAATAGCTGTTTGTAAAGTTTCGGATTAATATTCAGCCTGAATATCATACAGCTTTTTACTGACCGTATCATTCCGGCTGAATGACAAGCCGCCGTTTTATAAAAGGCTGTTCTTTATGAGGCTAGCTTATATTTGACTGCGACATCTACATAATTTTACAAGTGACCCTGAAAAGCTTATGAGCTGAGCCTTCCACCAGAGCTGTGAGAAGTAGCTAAAACCCACCAATGAGATTACCTAATTTTACAATGCTCGAACGGGGCAAGAAAAATAAGGTAACCCTATTCGTGGACTTTCTTCACGCACTGCTTAGCTACTTCGCACATCTTCGGTAGAAAGGCAGTCGGATATAATCGACAAGCGATAACGTGCTCTGTACACCAACGATAGCAATAATTGCAATACCTTTGGAATCCCTATTCTAGTTGAAGTTTTTTGAAGAATTAATTGCTTGGTGTACAGCGCACGACCACGCATTTATGCTGTGGTAGCCAAATGGTTAACGTCTGCGGACTTCGTTGTCAGCAGCTTTGGGGGCGGCGGTAGTGGTGGTGGTAGTAGTCGTGGTGGTGGTGGCAGGATCCAGGCCCTTGATCTCGAACTGTCCGCGGAAGAGAGGCCGGAACAGACGCAGGAACGACTGGTAGCGTTCAGCCGAGTTCTGTAATGCACCAAAGTAATGTATTAGCGAACGATCATTTAAAAGTTCCTCGTGATACTTAAGAGTACAACCCAAGTCGAGGTCCTAGTCTTTAGTTGTGCCCACGGGTTTTCCGCTCTCGTCTACCAACTAGAAAGCTTCGGATAATCAAGTAGGGTATAAGACCGCAGGCTTATTACAGAAAAAAACAACCAGTTGCTAATTGCACAATGGCAACGCGACTGGAACTAGTTGCGGTTGCTACAATCGGTCGGTTGCGCCGCCGCGCCGTCAGTCATGCACTTTTTAGTTCGTCAATCGCTCGCTTGTGGCGTTATCGTAGCGTTCTACGTTTCGTAATACGAATATGTGTTTAGTTAGGTAGCGATATGGTAAATTGTCGCGATTTCGACTGTCACTTCATCATCATCAGCTCATTTTTGTCCCCACTGCTGGGGCACGAGCCTTCCCTATGGATGGATAGGGAGAACGGGCCATAAACCACCACGCGGGCCCAGTGTGGGTTGGTGGTTGTTAACGACTGCTAATGCAGCCGGGACCCACGGCTTTACGTGCCTTCCGAAGCACGGAGAAGCTCGAGATGATACATTTTTGGTCATCCATCCGATGACCGGCCTTTGCGAAAGTTGCTTAACCTCAGCACTCGCAGACTGGGCGCGTTAACCACTGCGCCATCGAGCTCCTCTGTCACTTAAAGATCGGTAATAAACTAACCTAACCTTTCTAGATAACCTCTATGGATAGTTCAGTCACCACCGCGCCTTTCTCGAGGAAGGTAAGTTTGAGGATCATTTATTTGTTTAGTAGGTTATTTATCATTATGGTACAGCGGCTTGCGCATTAGCGTTGCGTTGCGATCTTATAGGTTTGGCAACTTTCGCAATACCAAATCACCAGATGGGTGACCTAATTCTACCTGACAACCTAACATCACTGCATCAGAAAGTACGTTAAGACCTTCGTCCCAGTTGCTATCGTAAGAGGCTTGCTTGTTAGAACCTATCAACCCACATTATGTCAGATAAGTGAGCTATGTCCAAATCTCCCCTGTGCAATCAATATGCAATCAATGTCGGACCCCAGTTGACCTTAATGATGATATATAATAAAATAAAGAGCTTTGTGTTCATTTCAGTATTCAGTATTTCGGGATTTCAATAGCACTGAATAGATAATTGAATATAAGTATTTATTTGCTGATATATTGTGTAAGAACTCTTTAGCATTAACAATAAGACTTTCAAAACGATTAGGTAGGTTGGGGTTACTGATCGGCGATGATCTAAGGCAAACCTAAGTCTCTTTTTAAGCTAGGTTAGCGTAATTAGTACCTGTGATAAAGGCCTTGCTACCCACAAATGATCCAATAGATTAAGTGGTTTACAACCTCTCACTTTTGTATATTCATTATAGTACCTTTTAGTGCCAATGACATCAGGTTATTATTTATTTTAACAAGTATGTTACTGTCACTAACTCTGGCGAAGGTCGCAGACAAATCTATTATAACTTAACTATGGTAGCTAATGCACCTCTTATAAAATAAGCAGTAAACATATTTTCGTAGCTTTAAGTTGAAATTAACTAGCAATCAAGGATTCAAGTCTTTTCTACGATAATTTTTATGCATTAATTTTTTGTAAAATCTACGTAAATATTTTTAAATCATGGTCCCTTACAATCAATGCTTAGGATACAATCCGTGCAGCCTTAATAAAATTACGGTCGAATTTCGACCACTGGGCGACCACTAGTATAGATAAATCTAGTAAAATTGTATCTTGTAACTACATAATACAGCATTTTAAATGCAAAAATTACAATAAAAAGTTTTTCTGTAGTTTTTTTTTTATATTTAAAAAACGCTCATGTATACCTGTATGACGTCACCGACGATCTTAGTGGTGCGAATCAGCAGCGACAGGGAAGGACCAAACAACCTGCCCGGGAAGTCCAGGGTGACCTTGTTGCGATCGAACACGGGGATGTCGTCCGTCTGGCGCGCCCCTCTGCCCGTACCCGCCCCCGACGACTCCGCCTCCCTCGCCGAGCTCGACGTTACCGACGTTACCGGCGTACCCGCCGATTTGCTTGAGGAACTCGGCGTTATGTTCGACGAAGTCGGCGGTGAGTTCTGCCTCGTCGGCAACAACGATACGCGTGCCGGGCTCTCGTCCGTGGAGCGCGTCTGGCGGTGGGACGTAATGCCATCCTGGATTTGATTAGTCATTAAAGGTAAGTGAAATATAGCCTTTATGCTGTTTCAAGTAAAGTATAGTATAGCCTGTATACTGTCTCATTACTAGGCAAAGAAAAGTAAATTAAAGTATAACCTATATATACTGTTCCACAGAGAGAGCAGAGTCCTCACCTTGCCGCAATTTTCATTCAATAAAAAACAGTAAATAAAGGTATATCTGAGATAAGTTTAGTTTAATGAGTTAATTCGATTATTAACAGCATATTTACGTTATTCTACTTGAATACTTAATATGTTTATTTTTATTTATATATGTAAAATCCATAATGTATAAATACCACCCGTGCCAAAATTTTGCTTGTTATATTATAACTTACATTTTTTAAGGCTTTTTATGTTAACTGATGATTAGTTAATGTTGGATTTGCTTAAAAAATTAAATTATTATTAAGCGTTGTAGCGGAGCAGGAAGAACTTCGTACAATGACCCCGCCCTTATTTCTCTATCGCATGATCTAAAATATGTTGCTGTCGTACTCGCACTGATGCGAAGTCTACCATTAAGAGAGTATCACACAAGTATTGCCAAATGCCGATTATAACAGGCTTATGTTTTAACAGCGTTTGCTTACGTAATTATGACGTAACTGCTAGTTTAAATATCCATAAAAGGTCAGAAAAGTATACCAACCTTTTTAGTTAAGTTTGACAGTTGGTTACTCTGCACTGTGTTATTTTAGGGCGACTTCCTTGCCTACCATACTTAGTCCTTGTGTTGAACATATAAAAATTAACAAATCGTTACGTAGTAACGACGCGACGTGTACAGACGCCAGTACATTAACTTATGCAAAACTGTCAAATTTCTTCAATAAATGTTCAACCATATTCCATAGACATAAGGTTTAAAGTCTATTGAGGAAATTTCAAAGTTTGTGGTAGGTAGTCTTTTGTGCAGGCGTGTGTATATCTTAAGTAATAATCAGCTAACATTGTATTAGTAATTCGCCTTTCAATTAAAATTGGTTATTGCATGTAATGGAATATTTTATAGTAACCTACTTTACTGTAGCTGTGTTAATATTTTTTTTCCTTTAGTTTATGGCTTCGTGCGATTAGCACTTTTAGCCAGTGTCAAAGTAATTTTTGTTACAAGTGAAAATGAGAAATGATATACCCCCCAACCCCTCGAGTATCTCAGTAAACATGTAGGGCTTTACTAAGTCCTCGGGCGGACTTCTTGAGAGAATTTGAAAAGTGACGTTGCACACTGTTTTGTTTCATTTGCCAGCACTCATGCACCCTCACGAACACTTAACGGTTAATAATCCACCATTGTTTCACATTAATATTCGACATAACACAAATTTTAGAAAATAAAACAAAACCGCAGACATGACTCTTTACTTTCCCGCCAAGAATCGTATATCGAGTTTAATAAGATGTTTACATGTTTTTTTCTATAACAATATATAAATAAAAGAACAATAAATACAAATAACACTTTTTATTGATCAACAATAGTACATAAATGAGTATTTGGATTGAAAATATTTTTCAAATACATTTTTTTTGACCAGATCAATTTGGGTTTTATAGGAAAAATGTGTGCTTTATTAATTTTTCTTTGGTGTGATTTGTGAGACTAATTATTGTGATATCTAATAGATTGTTTTGAGATATAGATTAAATTATAGTGATTGACAGTGAATTGTGAGTTATCTAAAGATACATTAAGCTTCAAATAGGCGGTGGTGTACGTTTAAATTGTGAATGACTTAATGTGAAAACAAATGGCTCTAAGGAATATAATTAGCTAATTTAATATATACAAAAGCAAACTATACCTTCTTACTTACTTTACTCAGCCGTGCCCTTCGTATTTATATATTATTTATATAACATTGCATAGTAATTTGTATTAATATTTAGAAGTGATTTACACCAACATGCACAGATGATAAACGTAACACTACAAGTAAACTATATTTGGAAAATTGATAAAAAAAAATATTTTTCACGATTAGGGCTTGAACCTGCACCCTCTGAGTCAGGTACCCTTCCAACTATGCTATTGGATCTCTCCAATCCGTGCAAATTTAACAATGCTATTTTTTTAAAAATTAAATTACAGTTACTGTGCAAGTTACATTTTAAATCTACATAACATACTGCCTATCAAAAATAGGGGCCTAACTCAAAAAATCTCATCTGAATACCAACTGTAAATTTCCTCAATAGACTTTGAACATTATGTCTTAGATTTATGGTTGAAAATTGTATTGACAGTTTTGGATAGGTTGATGTACAGCCATTTTTGAGAAAAAGACAAAATGTGTTGTGATACATCTTTTTGTAAAATTGACGATAATCACATATTTTTTTCTTCGAAAACATAACTTGTAAACTTTGGGAAAGTTCCGAGCTCAATTTTACAATAAAGTTAAAAATAAAACATTTTTAAAATAAAGTATTCATCGATAGGCAGCAATAATTTGGCAAAACATTATTTTTATTAAACTACAAGTAAGTACTGTCCTAAGGAATGCCCGAGATCAGGACAAGTGGAATGCCCCGGAGGAGGCCTATGTCAAGGGGCATTCTGACAATACTACACTGTAAAATTTATATTGTCAGTGAATAAAGGCTATTTTTATTTTATTTTAATTTACAGGTACTGTGTGAGTTTTGATTTAAAGCTACATATTGACAAGACAACTAAACAAATTGAGGTGTAAGAATCATCGCGTGACTAGAAGCAATGGAATTAATCACTACTTTTTGTAAAAAGATCTACTTCAGTGCTACTTACAAAGACATCAGTCAAGCGTCGATAAGTACGAATGATTGTAATAAACCCATTTCCCATGATTTTGACACAATGACTTTATGCTTTTCATATTAAAGACTATTTTGTAAGCAAACTGCGTCCGTCTACCAAATATTTTAATATCTGTGCTATGAGTCATACTCAGTCAATGCTAAGTGTGATTGCTTTTATATTTTGTAAGTTTTTTACTTTTAAAATAGGGTTTCAGCAACATATTTTGTCTCTAGCAACACTTGAATACAGACATACTGCGTCCTAGCTAGCATCGGTAAAATTTCAATAAAATTCTATAAATCATTACGATATTCACTTTTCGATCTAGAAAAATATCAACTACAACTTGTATGGGTTTGAAGTAGGGCCACCTAGTAACGAACTTATAAAACAAGTTGGCAATAAGTGATCTAGCTTCAATCCCATACAAAGTGTAACGAACTAAACTCGATCAAATAGAGAAAAAGTCGCATACTATTGTTGTGTTTAGTGTCATTCCACAAGTGGTGGGAAACCACGTTTTGTTCTGTCAATAGACAATTATACGTAAACACGTTGAAAAAATCACAACTGTCATCGAAATGCTAACGGGCACCAGTGTTCAACACAGTAAGCCCAATGTTTGACATCAGTATTCATAAAATGTTTTAAATAATTTTTAACGCAAATTTTGTGACGAACAAATTACAAAAACACAAATGTTGAAAAAAATTCCACGAGCAGGATTTGAACCTGCACCCTTCTGACACTCCGGGTCAGGTGCTCTTCCAATTGGGCTATCGTGGTTCTAACCAGCCCGCCGAAATTATTCAACACTATTTACTTTCAAATCCTGCTCGTGGAAATTTTTTCAACATTTGTGTTTTTTATCAGTATTCATGGTGAAAAAATAATGTATAATTTCATTGAAACTTTATTGGATAGCATCTAGGAAGCAGGTGGGTCGGTATTCAATTGTTTCTTAAGTAAAGATCTGTTGCTGTGCTGACTCCTTTGTTTAACGATTCAAGAAAAATAGTATCGATTAATGGCGAACATTAACATTTTATGTGTTCTCTCTACTAACATAGCTTTTAAGTTTACTAACAACATGGATCAATGGTCTGAAAACAAAGATAATAATAATTATTATTATACTCCTTTTTTATTTCAAATCTTAGTGTTAGGTTTTATAAAAATTATATAGAAAGTAAAATATAACAAAATATCATACAAAAATACAACTTTTATAAAAACCTAAACCTAGAACGCCACCAGCAGCGGAGCAGGACTCAAGCTACCAGCGATTAAGGCTGCAGAGAAAGAAACCTCCTGACAATGCGTGCCGTGTCCAGGAGTGTTGCCTTCTGTATCTGACCCTTGATCCAGCCATCCAGCGAAAGCTTCTTGAGATGTTGGTCGAGACTCTTATTATCCTACATGACTGAAGGAATAAAGTAATAATTACGAAAAATATCATTTCTTTAGACAGCACAAGAAGAGATTGAATGTTTTCTTTATGGCCGATATCAAAATCAGACAGCGGCAGTGTGATATTCGTGCGAAGTTACAAAATTGTAAACTAAATTATGAGGCTTGAATAATTTGCATTCTAAAAAGCTAAAGTTATATACACGTTATGTGAAGTTTGTATGATTAAAGTAAACTTACACTCTTACGTAGGTACTTTGAGTTTTAGATTATAAGACGTAAGCTTAAGTAATATTTACTGTAGAAAGCGCATGGCTTTTAAAGCATCCTTCAATCGAATATGTTCTAATATTTGAATGAAGACTGATAATTCCATTTAAGTATATATACTCGTTATATACAAAGTATACAAAAGTGGAACTATTATTGTGTAAGGACTAGCTAATGGCGTTTTATTACGAAACAGACTTAGTACTGGCAAATAATTTTCAAGTGTTACTTTCGTGTTTTTTTTTCATATTTAACGGGTAAGCACAGTGCCTTGATCTCACCTGATGTTAAGTGATGATAAGGCCAATCGATGAAAGCGCACTTCACCCGGAATACTCAACTAGTGAGGCACTGGCTATCTTATCTCTAGCTGCCGGAACACAACAATGCTACAAACATTGATGTTATGGCGACATATTTAGATAAGATGGTGGTAGTTAGGTGTCAAATATAATAGTTCTTTTTAAACAGCTAACTTTTTGTGTGGTTTCGACTAGTAAATCTCAATGACAATAAAGCTGACTACATAAACTAAAATTACTGGTCCTGGCTTATTTACCAACGAACCTTCGAACACTACAACACGTTAGACAAACTACTCTCAGTCTATACGTGTTCAATGTTGTTACTGTGGTAGCTGTCAGTGCTTCAACTACGTTTCTTGTGTGTATAGGCAACTGTAAAATGGTGCTTCTGACTACATTACATGTGTTTGATACTTACAGTTTAAATACAATGGACTAAGACACATATTTGCAACGCAATTGTCCGACATCGCTATGAAAAAACCAACATGACAGTGCTCATGGCCAAGTTGATTATTATTTTCAAAATAAACTATTTATATATCTTTTTCTTGCATTGCCAATATGTTCTGGATCTAGCACGAGCGTCTTGCGATGCAGCGAGTGGATTTATATTTCATTCTACGGCAGTCATAGTCAACAGTGATAAAAAGGACGCAATGAAACAGAAATCCGCTCGCCGCATCGCAAAACACCAGTAGTCGTGGTAGAGTGGTAAAAGGTGCAATGTGCAATGTGCAAATAAACAAACATCTGGAAGGAAACGTTTATTAACACCAGATCGTTCTCCTAAATCTATTTACAATATAAATACAGTAAAAAATGTGCGATTTAAAGTATAAAAAGGACACTGTACAAGGGAAGGTCACAGGGGAAAGGATCTTAGAATTATACACGACACTAACATAGACGTCGAAATTTACAACTTATTAATAAGACGTGTGATCACGTGTGGCGAAACTCTGTTTCAACATTGTACAGATTATATCTGAAATATACAGCTTTAAACAAAATGTCAATAGTTTGTTCATCGATTGACAAGGTCGCTCATGTAGGTTAAGTTTGATGACAAAATGAATACGTTTTATGTCGATAATTATTAAAAAATTATCGATATCATCATAAAACTGATATTTAGCATGAAGTTAATGATTAGGAAATGCGACTTTGTTTATCGATGATTTAAAGGTGCTTGTAGACGGGAATTATCTGGTGCATCAAGTGATGTCAAAATGAAGTGGCAAAAATTTAAATCGAACTTAATACTTTTTTGCAACTGCATCTTGTTTTTTCAATAGAAATGCTGCCATCTAAAAACACCTTAATAAAAAAAAATATTATATATACTTAAATAAAGATTTACACTGGCAAAATTTCAAAGGCATTTTAGACAAACTCAAATAAAAATTCACACAATTTTTCAAAATGCAAGAAAGAAAAAATTTACAAAATTTTCTTCATCATTATCACATACCAATGAAGTATATACATAAAAACATTCACTTTATTACAATCATTACAATCTTTGTAGTCAATATCACCAGCTTATAATTAATATTTAGCTTAAGCTAAAACCCCTATGCCTTCCTTGGGCATCTCACTGGCAACCGAATTAATTTCCTATTTACATGTTAGTGTCGCAAATTTATTTTATTAAATTGAGTTAAGTGATCACGAGTCGTCCTCTTCTTCGGAAGAGTCAATAGTTTCTACAGTGCCACCGGCGCTGGCGCCACCGCCGCCGCCAGACGCGGAGCCAGATAGAGACGTCACAAGGGATAAGATCGAGCCGAGCCCACTGCCGCCACCGCCCCCACCTTGGCTTCCAGAACCAGATGACCCTCCGAACAGGGATGACACAGCCTGGATCTTAGGCCCGAGGAGTTGGAGCTTGGGCGTCAACACTTGACCAACGATGCCGCTCAGTGAAGCGAGCCCGCCTTGCGGTGCTTCTATACCGTACTGCTTGTTGATCTCAATGTTTTGCTTGTCTAGATTCTCCACCAGTCTAGTCTTCGCGTCGATTATCGAGTTTATTTTCTAGAAAAAAAGAAAAGAAAAAATTTTGGCGTCAATTTTCTCATATCGCTGAAATTTGTTTAATAGTTACATCACTCCCGCTTTAAAGTGTTCAAAATTTCAATCTACATTAATTTGTAATGGCTTGCAAGCCTATGCTATTTTACAATCTACATATTTAACTCAACAAAAGAAAAAACACTTAAGTATAATCTTATCCAACTTTTCCCAATGCACTTAAAACATAATACTGACCCCAAATACAAAACCGAGCACTGCGTTCTTGATGCCGAACTTGGCCTGGGTGATGCCCTCGAGCTTCCTCTTCTCCCTGGTCTGCTCGTCGGAGTCGGCCTCCTGCAGACAGGACAGACGTCACTACACGTCACACACACCACCTTCGAAAGCACTCCATCACCATGTTACGCAGAAGCACGACCGACGATGTTAGTGGCTATTGTCTTTGCACTAGCTTGAAAGTCAAGCTGTATAGGTCATCATTTTAGAGGATCAAAGTTTATGAAATATAGTGATGATGATACGTGTTAAATCATGTTTTTTATAATAAAAAAGTCGTTTTTAGAAAGTGATTTATTTTTAAAACTGTACACTTTTGCATTTAAATAAAAATCTATTAATTTCGTTTTTAAATGTTTTAACGCATTAATTGTTATAAGAAATAAGGTACTCTAGTTCTTTACTTATAATGAACTATAATTACAAATACAATAAGTTTAAAATTGGAGCATAATATATCCGAAATCCGAATATAAACCAAATTTAAAAAAATAACCTAATTGTGATAATGTAAAGTTCTAAAAATATAAAAAAACAATGTTTTCTGATCTTTCATACAACGTTTCTGTTATATTATAAGTCTGTCATAACAAATATTTTGTTATATTGGATTATGATTACAAATGAACAATGTAGTCGTATAAAGTATTTAATTTTAAAATTTAACATTAAAATTGATTTCCACGAAACTATACTCATACTTCAATGCACATCATGGCCACGTGGAAATTTTAATGACTCTATAAACCAGTATTGATTGTTAGCGGGCGCTATTGGCCACTTAAAGCTTTACATAACAGTGGTATTACAAGAGCGATGTGTTTAAATATTTGTTCGAATATTGGTTGTCTTTAACGCTGCCCGCCCACGACCGACTTTTTGTCGGGCCGACAATCGGACCGATTTTTGCACCTACTTTGTGACCGACTTTTTGTAAGAGAATTTAATTCGTTTCATTTTCACCGACAAAAAATCAGTGACTTAGTTATCAGCCGTGGCAGACGCCTTATTCAGGTTATAGAACTTTATTCTCATAAAAAGACATACATGTCATTTGAGAGCTAATTTTTAAGTACAAATTTGCGTCGGCAATCTAATATTAATTATCATCAGGTGAGATAAAAGTAATTAATGTTATTTTACATTCAAGCTCTGTACATTACCCAGTGTAAGTCTTACTGACAATAACTACTAACTAATTCTTACAGTTTTTTCAGATAGGCTAACTAAACAAATGAAAGTTTATGATTATTTATATATTATTTATATAATTTTACGAAATATTGTTGCAAACAATTTAAAATTTGAATAAAGTCTTTTTTTGTCTTTTTTATTTGTAAATAATCATAAATATAACTTGCCTAATTCTTATCTGATCTTTCAATATTTGTAAAAATATTGTTGATGACGTAATTGTCGACATTGAATAGTGCTCCTTTGGTTTATAAAAAGTGAAAGTAGATAGTGTTGATTAATTTCGGCGGCGAGTTGGATTGAACCACGATAGCATAGTTGGCAGTGCACCTGACCCAGCATGTCATGGGGTGCGGGTACGAATCCCGCTCGTGGACTTTTTTCAACACTTTGTCTTTTTTCAAAATGTAAGTTTATAAAATGTAAGGTTATACATAGTCTATGGTCTTAATAAGGAACTTTTTCGAAGTCGGGGTTATTGTGTATACGAGTAGCGATATATAGTGATTTCTGGCTATATCGTCTAACGTCTGTTATCTTTGAGTTTTTAATATTGGGGATTGTGGTGTATACAGGGTGGCTCATTCAAATCGGTCAGTATGGGAATGTCTGAAACTATAAGACATACGAAGATTTGTTCTTAGGAACCATGTCACCGATTTTGATAAAAAGAAAAACTGCATTCATACATTTGAAAAACTGTACCCAGCTCGGGAATCGAACCCGGTTGTTTTGAAAAAATAAACTTACACTTTTTCTATTTAAATATCGATTGTGTAGGTCTTAAGCTGTAAATGTCTCTAAGAAACATGATGTCTAAAATGAATAAAATGCATTGTTTTGACATACTTTAATTTATCATAGTAGGTGTTCGAAGTGACCACCGTTTTTTTCAATACAATATTTTAATAATTATTTTTTATTATTTTAATATTTTAAAGATTTAATGCAATGCTAATGCCACATGATAAGGTGTATGTAACAAGTAGAGAGGTACATACAAACAGCCATAGAGACAATTTTACATGCCTGAACTTGTTGAATATTGTAACGGTGGTCACTTCGAACACCTACTATGATAAATTAAAGTATGTCAAAACAATGCATTTTATTCATTTTAGACATCATGTTTCTTAGAAACATTTACAGCTTAAGACCTATACAATCGATATTTAAATAGAAAAAGTGTAAGTTTATTTTTCAAAACAACCGGGTTTGATTCCCGAGCTGGGTACAGTTTTTTTTCAAATGTATGAATGCAGTTTTTCTTTTTATCATAATCGGTGACATGGTTCCTAAGAACAAATCTTCGTATGTCTTATAGTTTCAGACATTCCCATACTGACCGATTTGAATGAGCCACCCTGTATAATATATAGTGTATATAAATGTGGTAAGCCCTTATTCATCCAAAATAGATCATCATCATCATCATCAGCTCATTTTTAAGTCCCTACTGCTGGGGCACGAGCCTTCCCTATGGATGGATAGGGAGAACGGGCCATAAACCACTACGCGGGCCCAGTGCGGATTGGTGGTTTTTAACGACTGCTAATGCATCCGGGACCAAAGGCCTTACGCGCCTTCCGAAGCACGGAGGAGCTCGAGATGATAAATTTTGGTCACCCATCCGATGAGCGGCCTTTGCGAAAGTTGTTTAACCTCTTAACTGCGCCATCGAGCTCCGCCGATCACCGAATCTCAACCAACTAGACCGGACAATATCCGTCCGCCAACTGTTTTCGCATACATAGTCGCGTACCGTCCCGCATGTTAGTACCTAGTAAAGTCACTTTTTATTTTGGAATTCACTAAGAAACGTAAGGCTAGAAGGTCAGGACGCTATCGCGGTTTGGTAAGAAGCCGGCTGTGTTGCAAGCAACCTCGTTGCGCAATGAGCACACAGCTAAACATATTATATGTACACACTGCTATCATAGTTTCCTACAATTATTTAAGTTTAAGTGAGATGCGGCTCTGTAATGAAATTCCGTGAATATTCAACTTTATCCAAAACATAAAAGCATTTTTTGTCCTGTCCCACTGCTGGGCAATGACCATATCATGCCAGTCGGTCGGGTACGTCCAAATCTCTCACAACTTTCTTTCTTTTTTTTTCTTCTTCTCGTTTTACAACATTTTTGCAATCCCACCACAATCATAATGCAGAGTACACATTATGATTGTGGTATGCTACATCATCATCATCATCATCATCATCACCATCATCATCATCATCATCATCATCATCATCATCATCATCATCATCATCATCATCATCAGCAGCCCCTCTCCACCCACTGCTGCTGATAATTAACATTTAAAGTAGTGGATTATCGAAGACTTTGTTGTAACAGGGAATTTTTATTTCAATAATGCACACTTTGAAGATGTATTAGTGATAAAGGTGACTTTAAGAATATATTCATTATATATAGCGAATTCTTAAAGTTTTGTTCAGGTCCTAGGCAGTAAACAACTGTTTCCTATGAAATGTAGGTCAAAGTATTTTCAGCTTTTTATACAAAACCATTCGCAAAGACGCTCTATTTTGTATGTGGTTAGGATTTTTGAAATTATCCTTAAAAACACTTTACAAAAAAGAACTTATTGTATATTATATGTATAGCAACTCTATAACATTGACATTCAACATCAAATAATTAAAATAGTTACAATTTGGCATACTTATCGTTGCAAAGCGATCTCTTTCGGGCAACCAAACAGACTAACTAGAGAACTACTAACACTTTAATATAGGAAGTGCAATAAGAAGTAACAATCAGCTTGAAACGTACTAGTTTGAATGAAAATGTGTTAATGTCATAATAAAATTTCTCATGAGACATAAGTGAGACGCGACAAGTCCATAAAAACCTGATGCCAGGTCGAGGCTGCCTGCTCTTAGGCAACCATGACGTTGAACAAGAAAGCAGGCTAAACTTTAAGTTGCAAAATATTAAAATGTTGTTCTATGTTATATATGGTAACCCCAAAATGTTACCATATATAACATAGACTGTTTCATACCATGGTATGAAACGGCCAATATCTTTTTTGTACTTCTGCGATTCATATCATATCCGTCTGAGGAGTGGTCAAATATTTAGGTATTTCTAAAATCACCAACAATATAACCCATAATCCAGAATTAACCCTTTATTTTGAAGAGTTTGCTGATGCCTCAAGTGGCCTTTCCAGCGTCACATGACTTTTTTGGAAGCGGCGAGAAACTCAGAAGCCAAGCCATGTGATTAAATTATCATCAGAGGGTTTCTAGAGGGAATAGCATCAAGCAAGCGTGTCCCCTTTCTCTACTAGAATCCTGTCTCTACTACATATCTGTATCTGGTATAGAGCGCGTGTGAACCGGGACATTATGGAACCCTGCAGTGTCCCTCACAATACAAACAATAGCACGTCAGACATCATCTAGCTATAAACATAATTGGTACCATACCCTAACGGCCTGGCTATACCTGGCCTGGGTATAAGCGGAGGCGCGGCGAGGTGAAAACATCCAAATACCAAATGAACATGGCGTGTGATGCTAATAAGAGTGTTTCGGCCGTGCAATGAATAGGGGATAACCTCGCCCGTCCTGTGGTCAGGTTGTAAGACATTTCTTGAGATTGTCTGTCTGTCTGTCAGCCTGGTGGCCACTGCGATGTATAGACTTATTCATTATGCATCTACGCACTGTAATTTTAATGGATCTAGAACCCTTCAAACCAGAACACAGTAATGCAAATCATTGCTGATTGTCAGCAGGAATAGGTTTTAAGGTCTCTGCCCATTAGACTGTATCATATCATGACCGAGCTAGGAACGTATCAGGCACGGAAAGTAACAGTACACGGAACACTATGCCAAACCACAACGTATCAACAGCGTATCATGCCCGTGCATAGAGAGTTTAATGACAACTGTCAACAATTCATGTCAAGAATATTTTGTCGGTGCCTACGACGGTGTTGATCGGTGCCGGGATGGTCTAGCTAGTGGGCATAGTCTCGTACTTCTCAATACAAAGAATATTTTTTTACCTGACACGTTTTTGGACATGGTATCATCATCACTAGCCCATTTTATGTCCCCACTGCTGGGGGATGGGCCTTTACTATGGATAGGGAGAACATAGGGCCATAAACCACCACGCGGGCCCAGTCCGAATTGGTGGTTATTAACGACTGCTAATGCAGCCGGGACCAACAGCTTTACATGCCTTCCGAAGCACGGAGGAGATCGAGATGATAAATGTTTGGTCACCTATCCGATGACCGGCCTTTGCGAAAGTTGCTTAATCTCCGCACTGGCAGACGCGTTAACCACTGCGCCATCGAGCTCGTCGTGGTATGATACGGTCTAATGGGCAGATACCTTTAGGATGGCCGCTAACCAGTGGCATTCAGTCAGTCTATCTTATATTGTTTTCTAAAGTTTACGCGAACACTACACAACCTGTGACCACGGACCCTGCAAAGGGTTCGAAACGTCAGGATAAACATTAAAAAGCAGTCTATCTTATCTTAGTGGGATCTGGCAAGTTTTTCCTATCCCAGTAGTACACACGCCTACACTTCCGACTGCCACAAACTATGTCCAATTACCTCAATAGGTTTTGAACTTTAATTATATGGCATATGGTTGAACATTTATTGAAGAAATTTGACATTTTTGAATAGGTCGATGTGCAGGCGTCGGTACTTCGATCCCATAAGGTTCACTCTTCCTCTGTAAAGATGACTTTAAGGACAATAGTCTAACTATATAGCTAGCCTAATTCTTAACTGATCTTTCAATATTTGTAAAAATCAATAGGGCTCCTTTGGCTTACAGAGTAAGAGTAGATAGTGTTGATTAATTTCGGCGAGTTGGATTGAGCCACGATAGCGTAGTTGGTAGTGCACCTGACCCGACATGTCATGGGGTGCGTTTTCGAATCCCGCTCGTGGATGTTTTTCAACACTTTGTCCTTTTTCAATTTGTAATTTGTTCGCAACAATATTACCTAATTGCGTAAAATTATATGTAAATAATAAACGATTAGGTTAAACAAAAAGACACTAAAATAAATGAGCAATAAACAATGTTAGTGTGCATGTCGGTCAGCCTGTTAATCTGTGTAGCGAGTAGAGAGGCGGGCGTCCTCGACCCGACAGATAGTATGGCTTGCTTGCTTGATCCTTCTTTTAGCCACTTTATTCATAACTAGCGGCCCGCTCGCGACTTCGTCCGCTTGGTGAACACCCGTATCCTATAGAAACCATAGCAGCGCCACCTACCGGTTCCAATTTTATGCATGTATTATACATATAAACCTTCCTCTTGAATCACTTTATCTATTAAAAAAAACCGCATCATAATCCGTTGCGTAGTTTCAAAGATTTAAGCATACAAAGGGACATAGGGACAGAGAAAGCGACTTTGTTTTATACTATGTAGTGAAGAGACAAATTATTGGCACTCATATTTCCAAATTGATGTGTCTGTGTGTCATATCACCTTTGAATCTATATAAGGTCACATTTTATCAACTGCAAATATTTTGAGGATAAATTCAACAACATATCTAAACAGTTTTTATGAAAAAACCTTAACTTTTTATACGCTAGTTTTCAAGAAAAACGCCAAAAGACATTTCGATTAAAAAGAAAAATAAAGCACTTTCAATTCAAAGGAGCCGAAACAGAGAGGCCGCAATGCCTTCACCGCTTACACGTGCCCCTAGTGTCATTCAAAAGAGCCGACAGAGAGGCCGCTCTTAAAAATATTACAATTTTTGTGTCAGGAAAAGTAAAAAAAAATAGCCTGAGTTTTTTTTAAATATTAGGGCCTTATTTCTCTGATATAATTAGATGTTTTGTCAAAATATTTGCAGTTAATAAAAAGTGATCTCATATATTACTAAAATTTTTCCCGCGACTTCATCCACGTGCATTTCGTATTGTACTTACAAAAGTCCAAAAGTTTGATTCCAAAATTTAAAAAAAAAATTCAAAATAAATACTGCCTATGTTACCCACAAGGTACAAAGCATTCTATCAGTGAAAGATTTTTTGGAATTGGACCAGTGGTTCCAGAGATTAGCCCCGACATACAAACAAACAAACAAACAGAGTCACGAACGTTACCTCTTTACGTAAAGATTTTCAAATTGAAGTGCCAGTGTGACCTGCATACGTAAAATCACATCTGAATCTATATGTAAAGGAAATACTTTGTAGTACCCCACGGGGAGTGTGATTTGACATAGTTAAAGTTCATATGGAGAACTAGTTTGACGTGTAAATATGTGTTACAATTATTTATTATGAAACGGTCGAATTTCGGCCACTGGGCGATGTGACTTGTTAAACAACCAAATAAGATGACTATCATAATATGTTCGAAAATGAAAGTCTGTCACAACAATACGTTACAGATTAAATTACGGCATCCACAATGCACGGTTACAAAACTTTTTGTTTTACTCGGTTCATAACGTTCGTAACAATATACTTAAACAATGGAATAGTTATTTAAACAATACAGTAAGAAACTTCTTTTAACAAAGCCGAGGGAAGCGCTTGATATATATTTTACTTGACCATGGATCATACTCAAAGTCAGAATCAAATCGTTTATTCAATATTGTAATGATGGCATAGTGACATTCACAACTAGTCTAGGCTACTTGTAGCCTAAACTGAATAAATGATAAATGTTTAAATAATTTTAAACGCAAATTTTGTTGCGAACAAATTACAAAAACACAAATGTTGTGACATTCCGGGTTAGAACCACGATAGCTCAATTGGAAGAGCACCTGACCCAGAATGTCAGAAGGGTGCAGGTTCAAATCCTGCTCGTGGAAATTTTTTCAACATTTGTGTTTTTGAATAAATGATTTTGAATTTGAATTTAATTTGAATCAATAAGACTTCAAAGGCACTTCAAAAACGACGTCAAAAACTATCAAAATCCAAATAATAATAAATTAAAATATGATTAAAATTAAACTCCTGAATTTACCACCAGTTTATCATCTCAATATAGTATGTAACGATAAAAATAAGGTGGAAAATTTTAAACTTAAATTTTTATTACTTTATTTTTAATATATAATAATTTGTAATTTATCAGTTGTAATTGGTCAAATTCTTGACTTTGAATAAAAAGTATTATTTCCTTTATTTATTTTTCAACATATTAATTTATATTTTTAAATATTTTCTAAAAACAAAACAAACAAAACATTTAAAAACATAAAAAATAGGGGTTAAGCTACCGGTGGTTTGGGCTCCAGAGACAGGAACCTCCTCATAATGCGTGCCGTATCGAGGAGAACTGCGTTCTGAATCAGGCCCTTGATCCAGTCGCCTAACGCGAGCATGACATATTGATCGAGGCTCATGGACATCAGGCCGTTGGCCATTATTATATATTTTTTCTAAATTCTTAGTTACTTTTTAAAGTTTTGACATCGAAATTGTTATTAATTGTTATTATCTTTCTATTTATTTGTATTGACATCAAAATTGTATTGTGATTGGTTTTATTTTGTTTGATAAACAAAACGACTTGCGATTTTGTAATTATTTCTTGTGTGAGTCTATGTTGCCTAAATAAATGAATTTATTATTATAAAATGAGTTGGTGATGCTTTTGCCATTTGGTAACTGAGGCGTTTACTAACGTAACGAACATGCAACAATGACTAGTGACTAGCCTGCTATACCCGGAATCGAAACGTCATGTGCCAAATGTGATCTTTATCGCAATAAAAAGTGAAATTTTTCCCTCGGCTGCGAATAATAACATTGCTAATCACTGTTGCGAAATATTGAATGCACTGACTATCGCAATTGCTATGAGAACCAATGCAAAAAGCATCATTCAGTTCACAACGCTCCCATGAGCATTAACTTGCTTCTGAGTAGCATTGATGCAAGAGATTTGAAAGAGATCGCTGGTGCCGTGGTCAGTTTGCATTTTGCAACGATCGCAAAAGTTAAGCTACGTTGAACTTGGGCGACCCTTAGATGGGAAGTTTATTAGAAGTACTACGTTGTTAAACTAAAGCCTTATATTATAGTGATGGGGCATGTTTTTTCACGACTTTTCTATTAAAATAGAGACGGACGATGGTGACCTTTTGTTATACTAATTAAGAAGCTTTGGTGATTTATGGGTGTCGACAATCTCAAGAAGATCCTTAATACTGCAACCGAAAACATCCCTCGGTTTTTTATATACAGGCATATTTTTTCCGGTGGAGTTACCCAATACATGCTTGTTATAGAATATTTTTCATCAGCCAAAGCCATGCTACAGTTTATTGATATAGGTTTAAAGTTTATTGCTAATCATGCACTTAGTCAACACTAACTTTAAAGTTTAAAATAGTATCCTATACTCGTATTTTATCAGAAAAAGAGTTTTTCGATGCATAGCCCGGGTGTGTGATCACCAAACTGCATTTGGCAAGACCTTGATTTCAATGATGGTGGCATTTCATTAGCAGTTGGACAGTCATAGATGAATGTAACTTCATTTACATTTGCAGATAATACGTGAAGCAAAAACTTTGTACCCGTTCTTAAGAAAAGTGCGCGGACGGAGGAGTATGAAATTTCGCACACTTATAGTTTATATAGAGAAGGTTATCCGAATTTAATATATTTTTTTTTTATTATGCATAAAAAATACATTAAATCAACAAAAACAACATAACATACACTACCATGTATTTGACACACACGCATATACGCATACTCTTTTCAAAGATGGAAGAGGAGCGGCCGAAATCTTTCAATGCCAATCCAAACTCACAATCTACGGTTTTTAATTTTTCATTGCTTAAGATACAATCCGTGCAGCCTTAATAAAATTACGGTCGAATTTCGACCGCTGGGCGACCACTAGTCTATATATTAATACGTGAAGCAAACACTTTGTACCCCTTTTTACAAAAAATATTAATTAGCTATAGGGGTCCATCATGGGATACGTGTGTTCTTAAGCGGACGAATGATTTGTTTGTTTTGTTGTCATGGAAACTGTCAAAGCGGTGCGAAGTCCGCCGGTCAGCTAGTAATATAGAGAAGGATTGAAGAATGTTAATATTTTTTTAAATTATGCATAAAAATACATTAAATCAACAAAAACAACATTACACACACTACCATGTATTTGACACAAAGGACCTATACTCTTTTCAAAAATTTCAAAAATGGAAGAGGAGCGGCCGAAATCTGTCAATGCCAATCCAAACTCACATTCTATATTTTAAAATTTTTTATTGCTTAGGATACAATCCGTGCAGCCTTAATAAAATTACCGTCGAATTTCGACCACTGGGCGACCACTAGTTAAGAGAAATACATCTAAATTAGTTGCATACTTATTCATTCAACAAATTAAGGCTAAATTTATAAAGTGTGGTTGTTAATGATGGTCTATGTGGCAAACTTGAAGGAACAATGGACATGAAACCTCATCACCAGACTAATTATCTTTATGATATCTTGTAATTGTGGATGTGGCACACGACAATTTGGCACGTTAGGTTAGGTTCAATACACTCAGTAACCAATGTAGCTGACCACTTTAGCCCTTTGTCAAACCAACTAATTTTAGTTGAATGTAACAAATGCTTGTCAACTTCTAATAAAGCTATTATGATATGGTACTAAAGTGGTCAGTGGCTTCCGATGATAGCTGTACCGAAATATCCTACTCAGAGGCTTCAACTAACATAAATGATGATGATGTTAACGTACCTTGTTAGTAAAGACCTAAATGTTTGAAAAAAGACAAAGTGTTGGAAAAATTCCACGAGCGGGATTTGAACCCGCACCCCTGCCGGGTCAGGTGCACTACCAACTATGCTATCGTGACTCAATCCAACTCGCCGAAATTAATCAACACTATCAGATTTTTTTCAAATTGCAATTTGTTCGCCATAATACTTACTTACTTAATACTTACTTAATAAACATGATAAGAATCCCGTTAATAATTACTCGATTGCAAGTGACCATGATAGTTTAAATGGTTATAATATTATTTTGTTATATTTACAAATTACGCGAACACTGCACATTTAAATGAAATACTTTTTACGTATACCTATCCCGTTTTTATCGTCTCCTCGCGACAACGACCCGCGAAAGCTTCAAAATTATTTTAAAACTACTTAGAAAGTATTTAATCACTTTAACATTTGCATATGTATGTTTTATAAAAAAAATATGTCTCAACCTATGACTGAAAAATCAAACCTTAAATATCAAGAGTTATGAGTGTTGCTTCAATAAATTTCGAGCTGACTGTACAATAAGATATTCTGTGCGTGATGCCATAGTGTGCGTTGTAATTGTATAAATTATCAAATCATTGTACCTACTAAGCGAGTTCCCCGGCGTTGTGTAATATAGCGGTCTATTGAAATCTTATATTAAACATAGTCTAACATTACATTTGGAATTCAAAACATATATGTGCAAACCTTTATTCGCTTAATATAGAGGACTTACGTGAGTTATAGTATCCGTTAAACATATTTTTGTAGTATAAATTATGTTATGTACATTGCTACCAGCTATAAAGTATGCATAGCTTATTTGAACGTTACTAAGAATAACATTTGTTTAAGTCTTTTGGGTTCAAAGCTCTTAAATATCCATCTGGGGATTTTACCCATAGTTTATTCGTTTTACATTTGTACATCAAAGGACAAAAATAATTTGCTTTCAGTTAGCAGAAATAATTCAATACTTTTCGTCTTAAGTATTAAAGGAAAATTCTTTGGATGTAATTTTTTGAATATTTTCAATGTTCAAATAATTTTAACGGCAAATTTTGTTGAGAACAAATTACAAAAACACAAATCGGATGTCAGTGACGGTAGTTGTTGACATTGAATGGGCGCCTTTGGCTTTCAAAGTAAAAAGTGTTGAATAATTTCGGCGGGCTTGTTAGAAGGAAGCGGGCTGGAAGAGCACCTGACCCGGAATGTCAGAAGGGTGCAGGTTCAAATCATGCTCGTGGAAATTTTTTCAACATTTGTGTTTTTGTAATATTTTAAAATCAAATTGGCATGAACTAATACTATATCATTATACCATGAAATAGGTATACATTAAGGATGAGAGTAGCCGCGGATCGTGCTCAGTGGCGGGCGTGCAGTTGGAGAGGCCTATGGCCAGTAGTGGACGCGTAAGGTTGATGATGATGATGATGAGGGCTCTATCTCACCTGATGATGCCTACGGTAGAACATAGTAAAGTAAAGTAAAGTAGAAATATTTACTGGTCTATTTACTCTAGCTTAAGATGAGGCCCAAATTACAGACTTTTAAAAGTCGTTATATCTAACAAAAGAATGTAGGTACACAAAAACAAAAGATAATTTGAAATAATAAGCAGGTAATATAGATAAAATCATTTCGCTCATCTCCGATAATAAAGTTCACTTATAAGATTGCGACATCTTTTTGATTACATAAGTGGCATTATTTGTACCATTCGCGGCATTGTTACGAGCATAGACAAGTGGTTATTTATGAAAATGGTATCATAGCATTGATGCTCATTTTGAAGTCACGGAAGGGAAGGTAATTGGTTATGCTCGCGAACATTCTAGAGAACGATTGCAGAATTGATGTGTCTTATGAATCACAACAGCCGACAGTCCTCTAAAATTTGTTTTAGCCCCAGAACTAATGCCTAAAGCAGTAGTGTTGTTATCCCGAATAAAATATCATAAAAATGAATCACTACGCTTGCTAAATTCGGCTTGGTGTTCACAAAGCCGAGCTATGCATCAATAAATTTAAAACATACTTTTTTCGACTTGGAAATTGATCCCTATACCTCTGGACATTAATTAGGCTTTGCTACGTGACCACCGAAGCGTGCGAAAAGAGAGCCTCCAAATACTGGGCATAAAAACGCTAGGACCATCATCTTGCCTGATAGTAAGTAACAAAACGACCAATAGCAGAAGCACGTATCAACCGGTGCCACAAACCAATGAAAACTCCAAATAGTGTTGTCAATGCTACTTTCGCTGTGCTGTATTCTGTACCAGCGCGCGCGCACCCAGTCGTCATTACCCAACCAGCTGTTAGATAATGGCCGGTAAACATTCGCGGCGGCCGGCGAAAGCCGAGCAGAGATACACTTGACCGGATTCACCGACCTATGTTTACGAATTCACCTATTTTTTTTAAAGAGGCGTCGTTGTTGATGCCTCGTTGTATTATCTTTGGTTGTACGCTCAATGTAACAACTGTAGATAGATTTTCAAAATTACGAAGGTGGTTGGCAACCTCACTAGATTCACGGGTTCTTTTTATTCTATGGAAAATCTATTACCGAGTAACACCGCGGCCGGGAAGATGTGGATGGTTTTATGGCAAATCTGTTAGCGTAATCCTAAAAACTATTGGTTTCATAAGCCTCGTTAGGAGCTCGAGCGCGCGAATACCAGGCACAATAGAATTTTAATCGTTATCGACCACCTGGTGGTCGATCGACGCTCAAGGGGTTAGCCTTGTTTGTTGTTGCCTTTAGTGATTCCGGTAACATTCTGCGAAACACGCCCACGTATCTTTACTTTACATGTTTCTTTTTATACACCAATCTACGCTAAATTATGTAACAGAGTGTCTAATATTTCATGATAATCACGTAAGTATCATTACTCTACGTAATTTTAAAGAAATCCTTTAAACTAAAACATACGTTGAAGAAACATTATTCGTTAGGTTACTAGGGGCAGGGACGGCATATAAATGTGCTATAATTGGTCCGGCTATACAAGTAGACACTGCATATGACCAACTTTTCAAAATGGCTATGACCTTGCACGCGAAAATCGTCTTTAACTACATATACATAAAGGTTATGAAGTATATCACAAGTCTAATAGAGGCGAATGTCATAAGTCACATAAAGTAGGTTATTTTAATGCGATTAGAAGTAAAGGGAACGTTGTATTAAGTTAGACTTTTGCTCAAGTCACTCATACGCCCCGAATCGACTCTGACCTTGTTCTAGAAACCACCAAAGCTCTAAACAAGCTAGGTGGACATAACAAGGTGCGATTGATCTGGGTCCCAGGCCATATGGGAATCCACGGCAACGAGATGGCCGATGCACTTGCTAGGGAGGGCTCGGAGACCCAGCTTATTGATCCTGAGCCGTTTGTGGCACTCGCACCAAGTACCATTAATAAGGCCTTAAAAGATTACATCGAAAATAGACACGGCATCAAATGGAAAGAGCAGCCAGGTAGGCCTTAGGGCGGAGTAAGTTCATATGCGGAGGCAGTAGACGGCAGGCCCGATTAACCATCGGTGCCTTGACAGGGCACTATACCACAAAACAAATGCTTCACAGAGTGCATCTATCAACTAATTGCTTGTGTAGGGCATGTGGGGAGGAAACGGAGTCAATGCAACACTTACTGTGTGACTGCGACTCTCTGGCTCTGAAAATAATGGGACTCCTGGGGTCAGCCTATTCGAAACCGGAGGACTTCAGGCCAAACTTATGGCATCTATCTTTACAGAGGAAGAAGAGTAAAAGGATGGGGTTGCACAAAAGATCCCGATGGGTCGAAATGTTACTGAGAGAGGGAAACCTCAGCAGGCCCCACTAAGATAAGATAAGATAGACTTTTGCAATTGATCTATCTGTTTTATGAATTACTTTTGAATTGGCTTCAAAAGTAAATTCATAAAACAGATTAACAATCAAGACGTAAATCTGTTTAAGATTTATTCTTTACATTATTATTACCTATAATTCCATCGAACATAATGTAAGTTAACATAATAAATGTAAATACATAAGCATAGCGGAAGGCAAGCTTGAACCGAGGTCGGTCGTTTAACCAAAATTTAAAATGCCTTCGACAAGGTTCTTTAAACACTCCACGTTCACTCAAAACAGGCTTAAAATCAGTCACTTGTAAATTGTCAATTGCCATCGATATAAATAGACTAAAGTGCGTTCCATAATTCCATAATTGCGCGCAGTCCAAAAATAAATATAAACAAAAAACTATTTTGTTGATAACTTTTTAGTGTCTTTTAAAGATAAATTTTAAATGACAAATGATTAGAAAACAACTTATTTTACACCTAATGGATTAAATTCTACAATATCAAAATATCAAAACCAGCCCTTACAGTACTACGCACTTTAACACTACACAAAGCTATTACAAAAATCACTTTAAATTTCAACAATATTTAATCATCAGATGATGATTAAATATTGCTCTCTCTAGCTCATTGTATGTTCCCGCACTGCTGGGGTACCAGCCTTCCCTACGGTTGAGAACACGCGGATTAGTGGTTGTTAACGACTGCTACTGCGGCAGGGACCAACAGCTTTACGTGCCTTCCGAAGCACGGAGGTCAAGATGATACATTTTTTGGCCACTCATTCGAAGACCGGACTTTACAAATATTGTAACTTCAGAAATCGCAGATCGAGCACGTGAAAAAATTAAAATGTGACCTTAGAGGGCGGCGCACTTTTAATCTAAATAATGTTAACTAATGTTCATTAACTGTTATTTACTTTAAAATTTAGGCAAAAAAACTTTTTCTTTATATATAAAAACAGCCCGAAGAAGAATTCAATAGACGCTATATTTAACACGAAGCTATTACGGAAATCGTTTTCCATTTCAGCAATATCTATTAAACTTAATATGCCTACTTTGATACTGAATTCACTGATTATGATTAATTATCTTCTGCCATTATAAACAAATAATGTCGACCGATTAAAACTTGATTCACACGACCCACTAAACCGAATCAGAGCATGAACACATAACCGAAGCGGCCAGTTCGCGATATATTCAGACCGCTGCAGTGTTCGGTTACATCACATCATCTCGGGGAGCGGGTGAATATGTGCGATTTGCGCAATTCTACCGGTTGTAAGTTGCACCCCAATAGAGTGTGAGCCATACGATAATTCATACAAGGTCACTTCACGAAGCTTCTGTTTCGGTCACGATCGGGGACTTGACAGACTTACAATTTAAAATTCGTGCGATTTGCGCAATTCTACCGGTTCTAAGTTACATCCTAGTGGAATGAGACCAACAATTAGTGCAAAGTCACTACAGAAAGATTCTAAAGTTAATATTTTAGTTTAAGTTATTTTTTTTTAATTCTGTAGCTTAAAAAACGTTTAAAATCGCTATGCGCTAAATACACTGTCTTGTCCTGATACGCGGACTGCACTTTAAACCATGTTTAAAACTGATGTCTGGTGTGTATGTATGTATGTAGATAGATACAGAGCTTGAAAACAAAATCAATAGTATTTTACATTACATCTCTACAGCCTAGAAATAGTAATGCTTTTTTATAAATATTTATAAAATACAGTGAAAAAATTTCAATGCCTACCCGACCCAGCCAGGAATCGAACCTGGGTCTCCCGCAACCCGGGCGGCTGCACTGACCATTATGCTACCGGGAAGGCTGACGTAAGCACTGAATTTTTTCACTGCTTAATATAATATAACATATAATAGTGTAACTGTAGAGTAAATAATAACCAAGAAATGTCTGTGTTATGCCAGCCCATAATACCTCTCTCAGTATTTGTATTGTAGATTAAGTGCGCTTCTATTTTCGGCTTTATCGTCTTTTACCATAAGGTAAGATGAAAGGTAAACGCTTTTCAGTGGGGGGATAATAAACAAACTGCTATAAGTAGTTTATGTCCAACTAATATAGGCTAATTATGATGATAAAACGATGAAGTTATATTCTTTGGTTGATTTCTATGTGTTTTAAAGTTAACATTACAAATTTACCGGACCCTATTACTAAGACTCCGCCTTCCGTCCGTCTGTCTAGCTGTGTGTCGCCATGCTCATGAACCGTGATAGTTAGACAGTTGAAATTTTCACAGATGATGTATTTCTGTTGCTGCTATAATAACAAAATATACAAAAAAACAGAGTAAAATAAATATTTAAGGGGGTGCAGCGCGGAATTTGAAAATTTACGTGTGTTTAAGTCACTGGTGGTAGGCGCTGAATAGGACTTATACATTAAAAGGACTAGTATAGGTGAGCTTGATCCTTTCACAAGGTCGTGGTTGTCTTGGAATTTGAAACAAATACCCAGAAACTGCATAAGCAATACGTAAAATAATGATATCTAGAAACTTATTTCTTCAGAAACTTTGTAAATATAGCACAAATGAAACAATGATCCGACATCAAAATGTTTGTATTAATATTCCGCAGGTCACTGTTGTCTTATTTTTCAATTAAAAAACATGAATATGAAAATATTAAGACTTTTGTTATTTTTTACCCAAACGCCTACGCTTTTACGAAAGTAAACATTGTTCTAATTAAATCACCAGCCTACTCTGTACATATATTAATGTGCGTGCGTATTCGTAGTCGTGCGCCGTTGTCACACCACTGCCACGCGCCGCTCGCTCGCTATCATAAAGAAACTTGAAACTCGCAGTTTTGCGTCCGCGCTGCACCCCCTTAAAGGGACTCCCATGCAACAAACGTGATTTTTTCCAATTTTTTTCTCGGTCTTAATAACGATAACAGGTAGAAACTTGTAATATTTTTATAGATAATAATACGGAACCCTTCGCGCGCGAGTCCGACTCGCACTTGGCCGGTTTTTTAGTATTATTTAGTTATAATAAAAACCTTTTACATTTGCATTTAACTATTATAACAAATGGATACGTGTTACGTACTTGAATTGTGTTCTTAGTAAAGTAGTAAGGTCACTTGACTAATAACACTAAATAAGTTTAATGACTCAAGTACGAAACGTGTATTAACTAATAAGACATTGTTGAAACAAAATTAGCTAATAGCTATTAAGCGCTAGAAGCTAAACAAGTGAGAATCATATTATTTTTAACAGATACTTATTATTGCGCTTAAAGCAGTTCTGTTAATTTACCTAGAAAGCTAATGCTTGTGTCAGGTATGAGTTTACGTCAATAGCCTATAACGGAGCGATTGAGATTGAAGCATGTTTTCTCGTATCAATCCGAGCATCTACTAGTTCGGCTACCGAACGCTTCAACAGTGCTTTAAAAGATACTCCCCCCAGGACTCAAGGAGCGACCGGACCTATCAAGACGCCGTGGCTAATGAATTATCCACTGACTATTTAAACAACTAATAGCAATAAACTTTAAAAGCAAAGAGCCGCGCTCATAACCTTAAGAAGCGCCCTCAGGCTGTTTCGCTCTCGATGACAATCTGAACGCCTCGGAGAATCTAGTAGAGGATAGAGGACTGGGGCGTATGGAAAACACCAATAGGATTTGTGCTCAAAAAGGTTGGTGGGTTTTTACAACGATTGTTATATTGTCACCGTCGTAGCAAGTAACCAACGGCTTGACGTACCTTTCGAAGGAGTTCAAGATCTTTTTATTTTGGTCAAACCCCCCCCCCTCCCTCCAAGTTTTTTATATCATCTTGATATAGCATCGGTTATATCGAGATAATCACCAGCTCATTGTATGTCCTCTCCTCACTGCTGGAGCACAAGCCATCGCTATGAATCGCTATGAATGGATAGGGAGAACGGTCTATAAACCACCACGCTGGCCCAGTGGGGATGGTGGTTGTTAACGACTGGTCTTTGCGAAAGTTGCTTAACCTTAGCAGACCGGCGGTCGCGTTAACCAATGCGCCATTGAGTTTTTCTATATATATATCGAGTTAAGTTTATGAATAATCTATACTAATATTATAAAGCTGAAGAGTTTGTTTGTTTGTTTGTTTGTTTGAACGCGCTAATCTCAGGAACTACTGGTTCGAATTGAAAAATTCTTTTTGTGTTGAATAGTCCATTTATTGAGGAAGGCTATAGGCTATATTACATCACGCTATGACTAATAGGTGTGGAACAGTCGCTAATTAACGCGGGTAAAACCGCAGGGCACAGCTAGTATTTATATAAAATACAGTGAAAAAATTAAACGCCCACCCGACCCAGCCAGGAATCGAACCTGGGTCTTCCGCAATCCGGGCGGCTGCACTGACCATTATGCTACCGGGAAGGCTGACGTAAGCGCTGAATTTTGTCACTGCTTTTTGATTTTTGCTTTACAAAATTCAGCGCTTACGTCAGCCTTCCCGGTAGCATAATGGTCAGTGCAGCCGCCCGGATTGCGGAAGACCCAGGTTCGATTCCTAGCTGTGTCGGGTGGGCGTTTAATTTTTTCACTGTATTTTATATAAACATTTAATTCAGCTTAAGTGTAGCAATTAACACTTGAAAATAAAAGTAAAAATTTATGAATAATTCAATTTTTTCTTAGTCAGCTTACATAACAACATGTGAACGTTCAAGGTTCTAACTATTGTCGTGTCAAATGTCATCTGCCATTAAAGTTTAATTAAGGTAATTTAGTTAATTAGAGATTTCCCATAATATTCACCATTGCTAAAGGTATGTTGCTTAAAAGTTTAAATGGCGTCATAATCGTTAATGTCAACCTGTTTGACAATTAAGTAATTGTGAAACGAACTCAAGGGCCACCAAGACAATTCAAACATGTTTGGAATACGACAAAAGCTTCATACGACATACCACAAAGTAAATTCTTATTGATGATGATGATTGATGATTATGTTTATATTGTTATTTGATTATATAGGTATGTTCTTTATAAAATAAAGGTAAATTATACTGTTAAAGAAGCATTTGATGGTTTGTAGAAGACTAGTTTCGTTTGCATTTCATTTTTGTTAGATTGTGGATGTGTAATAGAAATGGGTCATGAGGGCCAGTCAAAATAAAAAGTGAGTTCACTTACATTAGTTTTGGTAAAATCTTCGCATACATAATATTATTAGTATATAGTATAAAGATTTAATGATTTTGTAAATATTATGATGTTGATTTTTGTTTATAATAACTATTACGTAATTGAGAATAATGAATAATGTATAATTATTAAATAAATTAAAAAAGCGAGCCTTACAGTAGTCGCATATGTAACATTTGACATCTCACCTTAGTAATAAGCAATTTTAACATTATATTCTGAAAAAAATGGGTCAGGTATTACATCATTTTATAACTATAAAATAAATGCTGTAAATACTCATTAAAAGACATTTGACATATCAAAATGACTTTGGATAGTCAAATGACACAATATGTCACATATATTAATAATATGCCATGTTCATAATATTCATAATAGATTTTAAATTTACAAAATGGCGCGTGCTTGCGCGCTTCCCCGACTTCCTGTTACACTGTTACACATACTTCCGTCCCATTTAACGAAATCACTCCCACAAATGGCTTATATAGAAAGCGAGCGGAAAGATGTTACACATCAATAAACAAAACGTGTTAAGTTGAACGAGAAGATCAACGGATTAAAAGCGTGTAATCGTGATATAATCCTTATCTACAACCACGTTAGACTACTGACGTGAACCTATTGTGTACAGCTGTATTAAACACTAGCTGACCCGGTGGACTTCGTACCGCTTCGACAGTTTCCATCATTGAGTTAAATATATATCAATGTTTCCATGACAACAAAACAAACAAATCATTTTGTATTGGGAAATTAAGTGGTCGTTTTTAGTATTTTATTTAATATATTTTTTTAATATAGCCTATGTTACACAGCGCTAATGTAGCATTCTAATGGTGAAAGAATTTTTTAAATCGGTCCAGTCGTTTTTGAGTTTATTCGTTGCAAACATACAAAAATAGAAAGGTTTCCTCTTTATAATATTATTATAGTATAGATAACATTGATAGATACAACACTGATAACAGCTGTCCTTATCTTGTTTCAGAATAGAATAATTCAAGTATAATAGGAATAAGCCGTAAATAATAAATTGTACCACGTCAAAGTAACTTCTGTTACTTCTGTTACGTCCATGGCAACCATTAATATAATAGAACGATAGAGTATTATAATCATCATCGTCACCTCATTTTTAAGTCCCGACTGTTGGTGGGACACGAGCCTACCCCATCATAGAGAAAACGGGTCGTAAATCACCACGCTTGCCCAATATGGTGCGGTGGTTAACCCACTTAGTCTGCGATTGCTGAAGTTAAGTAACTTTTGCAAAGGTCGGTCATTTAATGGGTGACCAAAAATTTGTCATCTCGAGTTCTTCTGGCTGCAGCTATGCGTGCCTTCCAAACACGGAGGAACTTGAGATGAGTTTTTAGTTACCCATCCGTAGACCGGCCTTTGCGTGTCAATCGCATCGTTATCAATCGCAGACCGGAGTGGGAAACCACTGCACCAGCAAGCTCCTCATAAAGATGTTCTACTGTTGAGATATTCTTGGACTCGACTGATATGTAATGTAATATCGTTATATAAACGCATCCCCTTCTCTGTCAGTAAGCTATTGCTCAAATGATATATTTAACATTTTTATGATAATTAGCTATTGCAGAACTCTGTCTGTCTATTTATACTTGTGTTTTGGAAGACCACTTTTCATTAATTGCACAATACACGCTTTGTGAAATCATCGAAGGTCGGGCTGGTGTGAAATGTCATTTGTCGTCAACCCATACCTATTAGTGACACGATGACACTATTTCAGATTTGACATTGAACTTTATGTGTAAGTTAAGTTACACACACGTCTCTTTAATAATGATAAAGTTTTGGCACAGATGGTATAGATCGGATTTGTACAGTTCAACAAATATTTTGTAATATATATAAAATGGCGCTTCCTGTTACACTGTTACACATACTTCCGTCCCATTTCACGAAATCACTCCCACAAATTGCTTATATAGAAAGCGAGCGGAAAGATGTTACATATCAATAAACAAAACGTGTTAAGTTGAACGAGAAGATAGATATGGTAGTGGCACCAGTGTTCGACACAGTAACCCAATGTTCAACACTAGTTTACATCACAAAAAAATAATACAGAATTTCAATTAAATTTTACTGGATGACATTTAGGAAACGGCTGGAAATCAAAAAGGTGTTGATTACTGGTTCCTGCCAAACACTGGCGCAAATTTTTTAAAATTATAGTCGATGTGGTTTTTCATTTACAGCATAAAAATATTTTTGTACAAATTTAGCATATACATATTAGGAAAACCAGAATACCATTAGTATTATTCAGTACAAACTTTGAAGTATGTATTTTCTTAAGTGACGCCAGACTATGTATGCATACTGATTATAAGTCCATAGATATAGTAATCAAGGAATAGGTAGCGCAATTTTGGGTCAATCAGTCAATGACATCAATCATTGTATCATCAATATTGATTAGACCTTGGAAATCCTATTATAGGTTCTGTATATTGTAAAATGCGTTTAATATACTTTTATCTTGTAATCCGCTTTTTTTTTCATATTTATGAATATATATTTATACATAGGTGTATTTTTAAAACGTTACTCCATTATAGAAATGAAAAATGTATGAATTGTATGACGGTGACTAAAAAAGACAATAAGCAATAATTTGGTCACCAGTTCCAATTACTTTCCAACTCTTAGTTCAAATCAAGAAACATATTTACATATTTAGATGCTATAAAAACTAAAATCGACTAAATTATAACAATAGATATTTAATATATGATTAATGGTAAGCTCTCGTTCCGATCCAAACGCCTCGGAGAATCTAGAAGGGGAAGGGGGATACGCTTCCCTCCCCCTTTTAAGAGGGGATGCTTATTAGGATTGCCAGCCTCTGAGGAAGTTTTGATTACACGGATTTTAGTTTTTCGTCACCTACTGGAAGTTCAACCTTGGACTAGCCTTTACAATGTAACTACGCTGTAAAGGCCATCTGCATTCACCAGAAATCTCTTTCAAGTCTCTTTCATGTATGTCTCCACAGGTCTACCTCCAAACCTAAGAGGTAGAGTCACTTTAAAAGCTTAAGAAACTAGAGGGTTCCTCAAGCCGTGAATCGAAACACCGTCAAAGGGTTTCTGGAAGGAATGGCATCACGCAAGCGTGTCCTTTCACCACTGGTTATTATTATGTCATAAAAGCCCTATTGCACTACCTATTCCTTAACAACACCGGTGCTCAAGCCCTTAAGGCGCTGACAACTGTGAAATGCGCTTCACTTATGCGTGGTTTATATGAAAAGTATACAACATACAACGCCAAGAAAAATATATGTTATAATAGACTGTATTTGTAACAATATTACTGGTTCCAAAAGCAGATTTATGAGATTTTCTCAATAGAATAAATAACCAATGTCACCCCTAAACAGTATCTATTTACATGATTATCTTTTTTATTTAGTACTTCGATGAATTTTAAGTATACTAATTCGTCATACTTATTAGATTTTTTTTTATTTAATAGAACATCTAGATTTTATGTGAATATCGTTTTTCGAATTAACTGACTTGAATCAAGTTTATCACGAACTATTATCATCCATGTTGCTTGTATGCAAATCAACAGTGAGCGCTGTTTCACGGTTGTCAGTGCCGTAACATCACTGGTGCTTAAGCCCTTATCCCTTTCTCCACGTACCTCGATCGGCTGCAGCGCGTCGTCGTCGGCGAGCTGCCTGCGCGCGCGCACCCGCTGCGGCGCCGCCGACGCCACCGCGACCATCACCGACAGAACGATAGCGAGCGTGCGTGTGCCGATCATCGTGCCCTACTATAAACTGCGACTATGGATACTTTGCCGCGTCGTGCGCCCGCCGTGCGCCCGGTGGGGAGCGCATCGCTTGCACAAGCTGTTACGCACCACACGTGCCCGATCGTGGCGTTGTTTTTTGCGTTGTTGGTGCGCGTTTCAATGATGAAATTATTGTTTTTATGCAAATTTTCAAGAAAATATTTATTGATTTTTTTTTAATGTAATTGTGTGTCGTTAATTATTCTCTTGTTAAGTGTTTGTTAAGAGTCAAGGGGAGCTTTGGAATCTTTTTTCTGTAATACTAAATATTTAAATGAAATTTGAATTAATGAACGAGGAGCTCGATGGCGCAGTGGTTAACGCGCTTGGTCTGCAAGTGCTGAGGTTAAGCAACTTTCGCAAAGGCCGGTCATTGGATGGGTGACCAAAAATTTATTATCTAGAGCTCCTCCGTGCTTTGGAAGGCACGTAAAGCGGTTGGTCCCGGCTGCATTAACAGTCGTTAACAACCACCAATCCGCACTGAGCCCGCGTGGTGGTTTATGGCCTGTTCTCCCTATCCATCCATAGGGAAGGCTCGTGCCCTTGCAGTGGGGACGTAATTGGCTTAAGTGGCGATGGAATGAAATTTTAGATAAAGCATTTATGGGTTACAGACTTAAGGAACAATTTCAAATTATCTTAACGCTAATACGGCTTTCTCATTGGCAAATCTTATTTTATACATGTTTATTTAAATTTATCAATCAAATCATTAATTTTTAAGCATATTTCAATAATACATGACTGCAAAATTAGTTAATGTTATCATTGATCCGAACGCGTTGATGTCTTTTGTATGAAACAATGAACAAAAATGAAAAAAAATGAACGAAACTGATAATGATTCCATTTGTTTATTGAAGTAATTATGACTTTTCTTATGAAGTTAGCTCTTAACTCTCATCTCACGGTAAGTGATAAAAGGCCAAAAATTAAATAGGGTAAATAGGGTATTTACTACCCTCACCTATTGGAACATAGCAATACTGTTTACGTTATTTATATGGCAAAAGAATTCGATGGCCATGGTAGTAGCTAGTTAGACGTACTAAAAATTAAATATTAATCACTAACAAACTGAACATGATATGTTATGCGAACCAAGGAGCTCTGGTTCTGTGACGGGTGGTCTAACAACTAGACCACTAAGGTTAAGAAATGTCGGTAGGCAAACGGATAGATGGTCGGGTTGAATGCAAGAAATCATGGTTAAATTTTTTTAATTATATTTTACGGGTAAGCGCAGTGCCTTGATCTCATCTGATGTTAAGTGATGATAAGGCCAATGACGGAAGCGCACTTCAACCGGGATCCTCAACTAGTGAGGCACTGGCTATCTTATCTCTAGCTGCCGGAACACAACAATGCTACAAACATTGATGGTGGTAGCTAGCCAAGCGGACAAACAAGCCTTACCACCAACAAAACCGAGTACACAAATATGTACACCCCGCTGGGAATCGAACCCGGGACCTCTGCCCCCATTAACTATTAATTTTATTTTAATTTAATTACTTATTTTTAAAGTGAATAATATAACTTAATATTCTGTAAATATTTCAAACGTCTACCTGTTGCCGTTATCAATATCGAGCAAAAACAAGTAAAAAATCACGTTTGTTGTAAAATAAAATTTAAATAATTATTTTATTCTGTTTTTTAGTATTTCTTGTTATAGCGGCAACAGAAATCATCATCTGTGAAAATTTCAACTGTCTAACTATCACGGTTCATGAGATACAGCCTGGTGACAGACAGACAGAACGGACGGCGGAGTCTTAGTAATAGGGTCCCGTGTTACCCTTTGGGTACGGAACCCTAAAAAAATGCACTAGGTTGATATTAACCAAACTGACGAATTTTACTTAATGTTTTTAATTCAATGAATTATAAATTGATACAGTTTTCTAAATATTTTAAAAAGGATATAGTGCAACATGACTAGTATTTAACCTTCACACTATAAGTAATTAATTGCAGCGAATACATTAGCGCGCCAACGCAACATGCAAATCCACAAATCAAGCGGTAATTTTATAATCCAGCATATGTGATTATTTACATATAAGTTTACGCAAATATTGTTGCGAACAAATTACAATTTGAAGAAAGACAAAGTGTTGAAAAAGTGACACGAGCGGGATTCGAACCCGCACCCCATGACATGCCGGGTCAGGTGCACTGCCAACTATGCTATCTTGGCTCAATCCGAAATTAATCAACACTATCTTCTTTTACTTTATAAGCCATAAGAGCGCTATTCAATGTCGACAACTACGTCATCAACATCCGATCTTAACATTTTTACAAATATTGAAAGATCAGTTAGGAATTAGTCAGTTTGAATTTTTTCAACACTTTGTCTTTTTTCAAATTGTAATTTGTTCACAACAATATTTGCGTAAAATTATATGTAAATAATGAGGGTAGCCGCGGATCGTGCTCGGTGGCGTGCACTTGGAGAGGCCTATGTCCAGCAGTGGTAGTCCACTATACTAGTGTATAGGCTGATGATGATGATGATGATGATGATGATGAATCGAGCGATAATTTTATAATCCAGCATATAATTTATATTATCCATGGGGGCCGGAGGCAAGGCAACTTGTTAAAGAGCTAAGTGCTCGCCTTATTAAGGCCTCCGGTGACAAGAGGGCTGGCAGCTACCTCTACCAGCGTATTAGCTTGGCAATCCAGAGGGGCAATGTTGCCAGCATTCTTGGGACCGTTCCCATGAGCCCACAGTTGGAAGACATCTTTTATTTATAGGCATTTAGTTTTTAATTTGCTATTTTTATTTCTTTGGTTTTTTTTAAGTTCAGTTAAGTTATGTTTCTTTTTTTTGTTTTAAGTTTTGTTCTGTAATAAATTATATTTGAATAAAGATTTCTACCATTTATATTATTACTTTAAAATAAAATCAAAATCCATTATCATTATCATCATCGGCCCATATGTCCCCACTACTGACATGGCATGAGCCTTTCCAATGGTTGGATAATGAGAACGGGCCATAAACCACCACGCACGCCTAGTGCAGACTGGTGGTTATTAATGACTGCTAATGCAGCCGGGACCAGCGGCTGTACGTGCCCTTCGAACCGCAGAAGAGCTTGAGATGATAAATTGTTGATCACCCATCCGATGACCGGCCTTTACGAAAGTTGCTTAACCTTAGCAATGGCAGAACGGGCGCGTAAATCACTGCGCCATCGAGCTCCTCAATCTACACCACAATAAGAAAATGCTCACTGTAATGTTGCGATACAATTTTTTTAAATTGTAATCTAAAATTTTACTTTTTATTTTTAAGTGCTAATTGCTGCACTGAAGCTGAATTAAATATTTATGAAATATAGTGAAAAAATTAAATGCCTTCCCAATCCAGCCAGGAATTGAACCTGGGTCTTCCGCAAACTAAAAAAACTAAAAAGACCTCGGTGGTCGAGTGGCATAGCGCTCGGCCCTATATCTTTGTTGATGACGTAGTTGTCGACACTGAATAGGGCTCCTTTGGCTTATAAAGTGAAAGTTGATGATGATTAATTTCGGATTGAGCCAAGATAGCATAGTTGGCGGTGCACCTGACCCGGCATGTCATGGGGTGCGGGTTCGAATCCCGCTCGTGGAATTTTTTCAACACTTTGTCTTTTTACTATTTGTAATTTGTTCGCAACAATATTTGCGTAAAATTATATGTAAAATGATCATGTGTTTCGTATTTTCGATGCAAGCTTGGGTTTGATCACCAACCCGCATTTGTCAAGCGTGATGTGATGTAATAAAAAAATACAAATTGATTGTAGCGAAGACTTGATTTCAATGATACAGGCCTTTGGCCAGCAGTGTGACAGAAATAAGCTATTTGCTTTTTTTTTTTTTTTGTGGCAAACAGGAGATTACCAATGAGATTTAAAAGTCGTACCCCTGTTGCGCGAACTAATTTAAGTCGCAAATGAATTGTCGTTCAGTTTCTTACGGACCGTGATCGAGAGTGGTACAGTCATGAATACAACAATTGGCAGTTGTCTGTCCCGCTTATTGAATCAGTAAATACAAAAACGTCATAAAAAAATGTCTTTATTATTACTAGTGGTAGCCCAGTGGTCGAATTGTCACCTGATGGAAAGTAATCACCGCCACCCATGGACCCCTGCAAAACCAAAGTAATCGCAGATGCGTTGCCGGCCTTGAGGAAGGAGTTAGATCTTGAGGAGGGAGTAGGAATTGGGAGGGGGGAGGGGTGAGAGATGGGCCTCCGGTACTTTCACTTACCGGACGAAACACAACAGCAACGAGTGTCATTATTTCAGATTAATTCACTGAATTTGTTTTAATTTCAACTTTTTTATAAACAGTGTAAATAAATTCCTGGCTGGGTCGGGTGGGCGTTTAATTTTTTCACTGTATTTTATATAAATATTTAATTCAGCTTAAGTGTAGCAATTAAAAATAAAAGTAAAAAAAGAAAGTGTAAATAATGTTTATTTTTCTAAATGTTTTCTCTATATGAACTTTTCCTATGCTTAATTTCACACTCCTCCGTGCGCGCTAAGTACAGACGCCTGCTCATCAGCTTATCCAAAACTGTCCAATTTCTTTAATAAATGTTCAACCGTATGCCATATTCATAAAGTTCATAATCTATTGAGGCAATTTGACAGTTGGTAGTTGACTGATGTGCTGAGGTACTTAAAAAAACCGGCCAAGTGCGAGTCGGACTCGCGCACGAAGGGTTCCGTACTTTATGACGTATTAATTTACATATTTTACCACTTTGGAAGTGTCTCTCGCGTAAACTATTCAGTTTAGAAAAAAAATATATTAGAAACCTCAATATCTGAGCCATACCCGTAAGCCTAAGACCCCACACGTATGGGTTTGATAAAAAAAATATTTGAGTTTCAGTTCTAAGTATGGGAACCCCCAAAATTTATGGATTTTTTTTCTATTTTTGTGTGAAAATCTTAATGCGGTTCACAGAATACATCTACTTACAAAGTTTCAACAGTATAGTTCTTATAGTTTCGGAAAAAAGTGGCTGTGACATACGGACGGACAGACAGACAGACAGACAGACATGACGAATCCATAAGGGTTCCGTTTTTTGCCATTTGGCTACGGAACCCCAAAAAGGGTTCACAGTTTTCTATTATAAATTGTCAAGCAGGCAATTAAAACACCAATTTGTATTTTCGCGTCCTTGTTTTTACACAAGTAAATCATTGTCGTTATACCAAAAGCATGGTCAAAATCGAACTTATTGCTGTGACGTCAATTCGATGTACATTAAAGAAACAATTTTCTTATTACTCGCTATGTAAACTTTAATTGTATTTTAGCAGTTGCGTAAAACACACATCATTTGTTTGACATTCGTGTTAACCATTTGGCATTGCACAGTACTTAAATATGTTTATTTTTAAACTTATACAGAGCGTCTAAATGGAAGTTTTATTTACTATTCCAACAATGTAATTGAAATTTTATTAATTTGTACACAGTTTTAACCGCCTCTGTCGTCTAGTGGCTAAGACCACCGGTTTAGACCCAGAGGTCCCGGGTTCGATTCCCAGAGGGGGGTACATCTTTGTGTACTCGGTTTGGTTGGTGGTAGGGCTTGTTTGTCCGCCTGGCTAGCTACCACCATCTTATCTAAATATGTCGCCATAACATCAATGTTTGTAGCATTGTTATGTTCCGGCAGCCAGAGATAAGGTAGCCAGTGCCTCACTAGTTGCGGATCCCGGGTGAAGCGCGCTTCCATCATTGGCCTTATCATCACTTAACATCAGGTGAGATCAAGGCACTGTGCTTACCCGTTAATATAAAAAAATAAAAAATAAAAAAGTTTCCGATCTGATCCCAGCCCCTCGGAGAATTTAGTAGGGAACGGCGTCACGCACTATTTCCCTACTAGATTCCCCTCTAGAAAATATCTGACGGTGTTTCGTTTCACACTGCCACCTGAAGCAATCAGCAAATTCTCTCAAAAAAATGTTCACAGTTATTTTATCTTATCTTATCTTAGTAAAGTCTGCCTAGGTTTCCTTTTCTCAGTAGCACTTTGACCCGTCGAGATTTTATATGCAACTTTCACTATTTTCTTTCAACAAAGATGGCTGCCATAAATTTGACAGTGTTGTCAATTAAACTTTGGATAGAAATAAATTTTCATGATAAGGTCTCAGCTAAGCATAATATACAAATCAGTTTAGAGTGTGTGATCTATACATACAACGCTGTAAAGAGTTTCCACGAATATATAAAAGACATTGTTACACTTATGAATAAGAAAATTCTAACAAGCGCAATGTGGTCTAAAGTAATGGGTTCCGTATAATAATAATTTGTTATATATTTTGCAATTTGTTGGTAACTTTAATAAAAATTTAAATGTACATAATTGTAACAAATGTTGATACTTTGTATTAAAAATTAGAATCTATATAACTACATTTCTTATTATACCTACAATTTGTTTTTTTTTTTATGATTAAAATTTTACCGTCAAAGTTTTTCTGTTATTTACAAGTGTATTTGAAGCTAATTGATTCTCCGAGGCTTTCAGGTTGAAATCGAGAACGGAACCACTCGCGCTTTTCGAGTCCCCGGCTTGACTATAATTATGACTATGATTTTGTTTTGGGTGGCATACCAATTCAATATTTTGTATATCTTTATTTTTGTGATGTATTTTTGGATGCGACCTGTTAATGTACCTAAGTAATAAAATCATAAAAATATAAAATGAAATAAATAAAATTTGAATTCTAAAACTGTTTGGAAATATAATTTGCAAGCAACGTTTTCTTCTTATTTTTCTTTTTGTTTGTGTATTTGATTAAACTTGATCATTTTTATTTTTAAAAAAATGCTATTGTTTCTTATTTTTAAGCACTTTAATTTGTTTTATTCTCTGCAATTGTCATGATCTTAAAACTATTAATAGAATGATTGTCTCACAGAGACTAGAACACCCACAGTCTTACGAAGAGAGTTTAAATTAAAATGTTGCACACGGAACCCTAAAACAGCAAATCTGTGAGACTAACCAAAGGATAATTCCCTAGGGAAAGAATAATTAACGTAGTTGCTTCATAGATTGTTTCATACATGAGATTGATCCCCACATAGATTTAAACTAGTATACTACCTTAAAAAATAAGTCTTAATATTTTACCTATCATTAAAGGTGTACGTCCCACGACTAGTTATGGCTTAAGTGCTGGGTCTTAAGACTTAAACCATCCCAGAGTGCACAGTAGCACATGGTAAGGTCATATCTCAGTCAACGCGTTGACACAGTGAGGACTAATGGATTAATGGATGTGAGCAAATGCTAGATTCCAAAAACACACAACATCAGTAGGCAGGGTGAGACTACGTGAACTCTGGTGATTGCATAATGTGGTACCGGTTCACCCTGTTGGCCAGAAAGGAGAAGTCCGGAAGTTTTTAAAGGTTTTGTCTCCTTCCCTTTCCCTGATGAGACCTTTAGGACTGGGTAGAGCGTGAGACGTCAAGGGAGTCATCTGCGTCTCTTCGGTGGTAGTGTTGCGTACAAAGCGTTTTCTCCAGATAAAAAAACAGGCGACCTGTATTGCGAAAGGTTAGAGTCCAACCTAAGTTTAGTATTTTTTTAAAAGCCATTTTTAAAAACAAACTTAAATTAAAGTATTGTAAATGCAAAAAGTATTTATTAGAGTTAAAAAAACTATTTAATATTTGTACGGAGAAAATAGCTGTTTCTCGGTAACGATTGTTAAGTGTCAGTACAAATATTGTATTTCGCGTGTTCAAGGTGTAATACCTAAACATTGATGCAACAACGCTGGCTAATAGCAATATTAAACAAGCATTTGAAAAGTTCGCACGAGAAATCAGTGTGTCAGTCAGTAGCTTAAATGTAAGAGCTGGCCCTGGATTGTGTAAATGATCAAGTCCTATTTACTCAAGTGCTTATTTTTAATCTACTTTCTTACTACTTCTTGAACTTGAACGAATGTATTGAAAAATGTATTAATAATAATAATAATTCATTTTTTATTCAGGTAACTTACACCCATACAAATTGCAATAACATGTCACATTAACAAAATAAAAATAAAATTAAATCAAAAATCAAAATTAAAAATCAAAATAGAAATTAAAAATGCTGTCAATACCGTATCTCCGGCACCGGGACGGCGACATGCCTACCGGAACAATGGCGGATGAATGGATAGGATCTTTCAATATTTGTAAAAATATTAAGATCGGATGTTGATGACGTAGTTGTCGACATTGAATAGGGCTCCTTTGGCTTATAAAGTAAAGTAGATAGTGTTGATTAATTTCGGCGAGTTGGATTGAGCCCCGATAGTATAGTTGGCAGTGCACCTGACCCGGCATGTCATGGGGTGCGGGTTCGAATCCCGCTCGTGGAATTTTTTCAACACTTTGTCCTCTTTTTTCAAGTTTGTGGTAATCTGATGTGCAGGCATGTGTACATAGCATCTATGTAAAATTGATAGCCTTGGACTAGTAACAGTCTAGACACAGATGTTATAAGAAGGCGACAATATTATTTTCAACTTCTAACCGCCTCTGTGGACTGTCCCTCAGTCCGCCGGTCTCAAACCCAGAGGTCCCGCGTTCGGTCCCCAACGGAGGATACATGATTGTACTCGGTTTGGTTAGTGGTAGGGTTTGTTTTAAGCCCGCCTGGCTAGCTACCACCATTATCCAGATATGTCGCCAAAACATCTATGATAATAGCATTGTTATGTACCAACAGTTATGAACAGAGCTGCCAGTTCGTCATTCTTTAAGGATTCTGGTTGAAGTGCGCTTTCCTCTTCGACCTTAGAGATAAAAGCCAAGTAACCCCTTGAACATCGATCGACCACCAGGCGGCCGATAACAATTAAAATTCTATTGTGTCTGGTATTCGCGCGCTCGAGCTCATATGGAATAATAAAAAAAGTTCTATTTGGGATTGCGAAATTCGTGGGGTTGAGTCTCACCTCCGGCAAGTCATCAATAAATATAAATATAACACCCTTTTAAAAAACTACACAACAAGTAATCAGAAACAGATTTAGAACTTCTCCTCTATTTTTTAAGACAGATAACTTTTAGTCCAGATTATTACAGAGTCGTACACACGCATGCCATCAGATTACTACAAACTGTCAAATTTACTCAATCGACTATGAACTTTATGTATACGACATATGGTTGAACATTTATTGAATAAATTTGACTGTTTTGACGAATTTTACGAATTTGGATAGGTTGATTCTGTGCAAGCATATGTACTTCCATTAAACTCAAATTAGTAGTTGTGAAACTACTTAATGTACTTTGAAGGGTAATAAAATCAATGGATAATTGGTACGTGTTTACATCTTAGCAGATATTTTAATGTGTAGTGACCTCCAATCCCTGCAACTATTCGTGAGTGTGCGTCGACATTGCGATCACTTGCTAAAATAATCACGATACTAATTTAATTGACAGCATTCTTATTGCTTAAATATTAGTTCTTTTAGAATGGTTAGATTTCCGCTAGGCTAAGCCAACATATAGTCTGTTCAATACAGCTTGATACCCGTGACAGATGTCAAATTGGCATGCCTAGGGTTGAGACAATACTGAGGAATTTGCATCAAATGATAATTGAAGTTATCAATCGAATATCATTATCCTAATGATCCTAATTATCCTGTTCCTATTAAATGTGCCATTTCATTTTCATTTCAAATTTTTAGAAGTTCTGTAAAAACGTCATATACTCAAGAAAAATAAATAAAACTTAACAAATAAATTAATACAGCTAGGATGAAAAATATGAAGTTAAATTTAATCGATTGGTTATTGAATATCAATTGAACTTCACTTGGTGTCCTATCCCGACACTAGTATTTATTTGTATTGAAATGACCTTGTAAAGAAGTACGTTTATTTTATTGTAATGTTTTAAAACTATGATAAATGTGTTTCTTGCGGAAGTTTATTGGGATAAATGTAATCTAACATATAAAACAAAATCACAAAGTAATTAAGAATGGATTATAAATAATAATGTTATTTTAATATAGTCAAATAATTACATACGCTTTTACAAAATCACGTCTTCGATTTTGATGACTTCTGTCACAGGTATCAAGCTGTAATGAACAAATTATAGTAAGCTGTTCCGATACACTTGCAAATGACATTGATATTATTTTGAAATTGTTATTAAAGCATTTACAATGTTATTGAACGAGTACTTATATATGTATACTAAAAATAAAAGTGTTAAGCATTGTAAATGCAACATTCCAAATAATAGAAATATTAAGGAATTACGTCTATATCGATTGTTAAACACTTGTGTGTGTAAAGTTTTCTTTGAAACTGTGAGGTCCGAGTTGGAGAAGCTGTCGCACGGATTGCGAAAGGTTATGGATTCGAGTACCAACTAAGGCATATCATCCTTTTTCAAGTACAATATTCAGATTGATATAATGTTCTTACTTTGCAATGAACATTTAAAATAGTTTGTTGTTACTCTTTGTTGTAAAACATAGTAGCTCTTTGAATTTTGTGATTATCACGACATCTATTTTGATGATGGTGAACTAGGCATTTTTAAGAAAACGCCTTATTTATTTGTCTTTTCAGACGACTTTATATTACGACTTTATTTGAAGTTCTAGCTAGAGCCATAAAACTAAAGAAAACATCGCTACAAACGAAAGCTAAATTTTCCATGACCTCATAATATCTATTTCCATTATTACATAAAAACATTTAAAACCTGTTATTGCTAAATATTTATAGTGAATTTCGTACCATGAGTGACAAGATAAAAAGATGTGGCCCAGATGATCCGCGCTTAGTACTGAGCATTACGAGACATGCACTTTCGTTATGTAAACACATTTAAATGTTGCGCTTATAGTGAAAAGTAAGGCTGCGGGTTGACTGTCTCTTAAAAAATATACATTTCATAATATTTTGTTAAGAAAAAAAAAACTTTAATAAAACATCATTATTTGCCTATAATGTTGAGCTAAAGTTTTCCGATACATACAAAATCATTAGCAAATGAGGAGATGGGTTATTCACTTTGTCTTTTAATGTCTTTTTGTATGGTACCTACAATAAAGTATATTTTCATTTCATTATTCAATACAATTCAATTTAAATATTTCTTTCAGACACATAAGACCATACAGCAAAATAATATTTTTCTTACATGGATTCCATTTAGTTTTCAAAATATATTTTATAATTATAACCCATGTAGCCGGCCCAAAACTAGTCCTTTGGCTTACAGAGTAAAAGTAGATAGTGTTGATTAATTTCGGCGAGTTGGATAGGGCCACGATAGCATAGTTGATAGTGCACCAGACCCAGCATGTCATGGGGTGCGGGCTCGAATCCCGCTTTTGGAATTTTTTCAACACTTTGTCCTTCTCCAAATTATAATGTCACTGATTTTTCACTGAGCCATTTTTAGCACTAATAGATAAGCTAATGTGTCTATTCCGGTGTGACTACCCATGTTAAGACTCCACAATAAATTGTCTAAGTAAAACTGTCATCCATTGCTGGACATAGGCCTCTCCAAGTGCACGCTACTGAGCAAGATCTGCAGGGGACCATCTACGTCAGGTCATAATGCACTGCCGTACATCAAACTAGTGATATTATCTGATATTACCTGATGGAAAGTGTCTTTCTATGGCAGGGTGGACATTTTTCAATATGTGACGCTGTAAATGAAAGGGAGCAAAGAAATGCCCTTACACAGATTTTTACCGGTTCAAAGTCAAAGTAAAAGTCAAAAAAAAAATTCAAATAAACTTAAGAAAAGTGCTTTTGAATCGTCGAGATTTTTTTTACCTACTACCTATTCAGGACGTCTTTGTGGAGATGGGCGCAAGAAACTCCGTTCTTCTTAGTACTAGGTCTCCCGCCCTCTGTTAACTTACGAGCTTACGATGACATAGTGACATTAATAAGAGCAAATTTTTGTAGCCTAAGCTGAATAAATGATTTTAAAATTTGAATTTTTATTATCATGCTCTCCATAAATTTGCCTGGGTGGATGAGCCTTTCAAATCTCCCAGACGCAGTTAATGCCACCGGACGGAGAATCACTACATGTATAATACAAAGTCGCTTCCTGCTGTCTGTCTGTCCCTATGTATGTATGTATGCTTAGATATTTAAAACTACGCAACGGATTTTGATGAGGTTTTTTTTTAATATAGAGTGATTCAAGGGGAAGGTTTATATCGACGGGAGAAAACGTAATTGCTGTAAGTAGCAACAATGTCGTATGTGGACTAAATACGCAGTCGAATCAGAAAAAAATCTGCGTCGAATGGTCCGGGTCACGTGTCGCTACGATGACAAAAATTTCATATTGATGGATAGTTTTTGAAAAATTTCTGTGTTCAAATTGACGTCTGTCAAACAAAAAGTCAGACAAAGTCTGTCAGAAAATGATGTTTTTGAAACTAATTTACTTACAGCAAAACTCAAACAGGTATTATTATTGTTATTTACGTCATTTGCGTTATTATCTTTTCTTACCATACCGTCTAGCTGAATAATAGGTATATAATATTTAAATACTTATAGAGTTTTACTTTTCAAAGTTTGACTTCTAGAAATATCCTCATACGATTCAATGAAGCATTAATTTGTTTAGTGTAGATTCCGAAAGTCTTTTATAATTGTCTTCTTAAAGGTATTTTAATTTATAATGATGTTAAGTATGATAAAACTTGATCTCATTTATATTCACTGGTGCCAACATTATTTTTTAATAGATAAAAATAAACAAATTAATTAATAACAGCATTTTATTTTATTGCCACATCCAGTATCTTCTTTGCTTACAGCTGTAGTTTGGTATCATTTTGGTATCAATACTATTTCTGAGCTAGATGTACATCTCTTTTGTGCTACTTAATTATTACAATACTTCAAATACATCATTTTAAAGTTCTGGAAATGTAACTAAATCATAGAAACCTATAAATTATTTACAGCGTTCTTAAGGTCGGCAAATGAAAAGTCACTTGCTGTAAGTTGTGAAAAACCTGTTTATCATAACTTTAGAACTAAATTGATCATTGCTTTGTATGCATAGTAAGTCAATAAAATTGTGCACAAAAAGTATCTTTCTATTACGAATAGTTAAAAAGTTATGATTTTTTTTTTCGATTTTCAAATTGTTAGTTGTAGGGTGATGTGCAAGCGTCAGTAAACAAATGGGAATGCACTGTAAGCACGATACACTTTATGATTGCTTCAACTTTTAGGTTATTTTTATCAAATGTGTAAATATGGATATATTTTAATATTACGCAAATTTTTCGTGACGGTGCAGGTTGACTTTATCCGAAAATATTTTTATTCTTTTTCCATTAAAAATTTACGTAAACATCGACTAATAAGTAACTTTTAAAAAATGCGCTGTTTTGTCTTTTAATATAATAATATCTTATTAAACATTCATCATCATCATCATCGTCTCAGCCAAAAGACGTCCACTGCTGGACAAAGGCCTCTCCCAAGGATCTCCACAACGACAGGATTTTGTGCTGCTCGCATCCAGCGTATTTTATCACGACTATGAAAGAGATAATCCAAGTTTTACGAATAACGACAAATAATCTATCGACCAATTACTCTTCTCTGGTGTTCAAATAACAGCACGACCTCAATTTTCACATCATAGCGTAAATAAATATACATTTCACAATCCGGATATTATCAAACTAGTTAAATTATTTGTATAATTGCAGACATTTCCTCAGCAAACATAATGTTATCTGTACCAAGTGTTACCGACTACCCCATATCCTTCCGTTAGAATATTTGAAACTGGCTTCTGCCTTATTGTAACAGATTTAAGGTCGAGTTTTGATCACTGCTTTTTTTAACACTACAAATGTCGAACAATACTTGGTATTACATAAGTTTTTAAGTAAGAGACCCAGAAATGACGTACGGAATTTTATTGTGCACAAAGATAAATACATGTTTGAGTTGAGACCGTTTTTTTCAGTCATTTGATTAAAAGATAAGTAAAGATAGCAAAATTGCGAGAAATAAAACAAAAGAATGATGTTAATGGATATAGAATTCACAGGTGTGAATGGAAATGATGTAAATTATGTGAGTTGTGTATAATGTTTACTGTAATTCAATATGAGTGCAACTACGTAACGTAATGTATATAATATAAATAAAAGTAGTACTTGTTTAATAAAAATATAGTAGTAACAATATGGATACTATTTTGACACTTATTGATGTGTAACATCTTTTCGCTCGCTTTTTATATAAGCAATTTGTGGGAGTGATTTCGTGAAACGGGACGGATGTATGTGTAACAGCGTAAAAAGAAGTTAGGGAAGCGCGCAAGCGCGCGCCATTTTGTAAATTTAAAATCGATATTATGAACATGACATATTATTAATATATGTGACATATTGTGTCATTTGACTATCAAAGGTCATTTTGATATGTCAAATGTCTTCTAATGAGTATTTACTGCATTTATTTAATAGTTATAAAATGATGTAATACCTGACCCATTTTTTTCAGAATATAATATTAAAATTGCTTATTACTAAGGTGAGATGTTAAATATTACACATTATATTATGTGACTACTGTAAGGCTCGCTCTTTTTTTTTACACTATCATATAGTGTAACTTTTTAACTTTCATGGTCACTACATTAGAGTAATGATTGACGTTATTATTATTTTTTATTGTGAATGTATTTTTGTTTTTTCATACATATATATACATATATATATATATATGTTTCACATGTTATTAATTTTTGTTGTAGTGTGTGCCAATAAATGTGTTTTCTTTCTTTTTTTCTTTATTACCTTGTATTTGTGCTGTTTAAGTAGGTAACCTATCTGATATGCTCTATGAATAATCGCGGATATAAGTCGGACACGGTGATAGCCTCGTTAATAATTACTAACATGAATACGTATGACAAATTATAAACGGATAAATAAATATTTTTCAATATAAATTGGATTATTTAAGAACTCTTTCCTTACATCGATCACGATGTACATTCGGCCACGAAAGTCCTTACGATACTCATTTAAATTAGTTAAGTCTGGACTACATTAATTGAAGCCTTAATAAACGGTCAAAAACAACTTCACGTTTAAACAAATAAACTTTATTGCGTAAGTTTTCTTTGACTTGAATTTCGAACTCAAATCTTTAGCTCTAGCTTTAGCTTCAAATCTTCAGATTTTTATATCATTGTAATTGCTTTTTGCTGTAATACCTCTAATTTTTCGCTCAGTGGTCCTATGACTCAAAGCTCACCTGAAAGAGATTTATATATATCGCTTTAAGCGATAAGACCGCTTTTGCCCATCTCTGTATTAACATTTTTGTTATTTGTTATGTATGTTTGTTTGCAATAAGGTGTGTTATCTATCTATCTATCTTTATTGCCTGTCAAATGGTGGTAAGTTGAAAAAACCAAATCAAAAATATGTTGACAGTGTTATTTCAATATCTTGTTCAAATCATATTTTATCACTATTGTAGGTTTAATCAATTCCATGCTGACTTTCAATAGTTTTATAAATTCGTTTACTACGGAGAAAAGAAAGTTATTAAGATAAGTTACTAATGTGTTCAACATCTTTTTTACCCGACTGTACTCAGTAGTTCGACTTCAAGTCGAGTACACTTGCCACAGTGATATATTTATCCTCGTCAATCTTTAAACATACTAGTCACGTCAGTGTGCCAATCTTAGAGTTAATCCAATGATATGAATGCAAGTACAATGAACTATGACACTTATCACAACGCCATAAGATACATCTATTTAGTTTACAAATTGAGTGCTATATCTTATTTGAGATAAAAAGAAAGAAAAATGAAGTGCAAACCTTGATATGTGATTGTGAATGTGCATTCTGTTTTAATAAATTATGATAAAGTTTGCACTGAAGCGTTCACTTAAAGCTTGCGGTTGACTTAATAATTTGGAGTAGAAAAAAATATACAAAAGTTTTGAACAAATTATCTATCGACAATCTCTTTTTATATAAATATATGGAAACGTTGACTGCGAGCAAATTACTGAGTTTTGTTGAAATAAAATAACCTCAATTAGAACTCGAATCTTTTAAAACCAATTAGACTCTTTTTAAAGTCTCGGTGACCGAGTGGCATAGCGCTGGACTCGATATCCGAAGATCCCGGGTACAATTCCCAGGTCGGGCAAAGTGTGTTTCGGATTTTTCGATGCATAGCCCGGGTTTGTGATCATCACCAAGCATTTGGCAAGCGTGGTGATTAAGCTATTACCCATCAATTGAAGCGATGACTTGATTTCAATGATGGAGGCGTTTACCCAGCTTTGGGACAGTATATAGGCTATTTACTTTACTATACTTTCGTCTCGACCGCGTTATTGCTAAAACCTGGGAGGTGTGAGGTGGGGTTGGGCGATGGTCTGCCCGACCGACTAATCCACTTGATACCCGTCTTCCGCGATTGCGGCTCCGATCACTCAACAGAGTCTTTCCCCTTCTAGAAACTCCAATACGACCTCTATGAAAGAGCAGAACGCTCCGGGGGTGCTTGGTGTGGTGTCCTCCTCCAAAGAGTGAAGCCCCCCTTCACTCTTTGGAGGTTATGTCGCAGGGAGATTGGGGAAGGTGGTGACCAACAACTATCCTATGTATACTATGTATACTCGAAACTGTATCTAAAATCTAGTTCAGAATAAAGAGTGAACCTTGATTTGGATTAGGCAAACGACCGTTACATAAAAGTAATAAATGTAATTGTTCTTCACAGTACGATTGCAACAAATGAGCAGGATCTAGTTATTATGTAGGTAGGACAGAGTCGACAAAGTAATGGCCACAGTTGAGTCAGTGAGAACCGGATTGCGTTGCGAGACCTACCGGCCGCTCTGACCGGGAAAATCCGTAACACGAGACACATTCACCGCAATTGGGGTGTTTTAGGTAACAGTGAAAGGACTTGGTTCCGAGATACCGACGATGCAATATGTAATTATTGACGCCTCGATGGCGGAGTGGTAAATCGCTCGGCTCGACCCGAAGGTCCAATTCCCAGGTCGGGCAGTGTGTGTCGGACCCGGGCTATGCAACGAACAATCCGAAGATTCCGGGTCAGGTGCTCTTCCAATTGAGCTATCGTGGTTCTAACCAGCCCGCCGAAATTATTCAACACTTTTTACTTTTACTTTGAAAGCCAAAGGCAAAGTGTTGAATAATTTCGGCGGGCTGGTTAGAACCACGATAGCTCAATTGGAAGAGCACCTGACCCGGAATGTCAGAAGGGTACAGGTTCAAATCCTGCTCGTGGAGATTTTTTCAACATTTGTGTTTTTGTAATTTGTTCGCAACAAAATTTGCGTTAAAAAATTATTTGAACAATCCGAAGATTGTTCGTTGCATAGCCATAGTGAGTACATCCGTAAAAGTTGTTTCGTTTCAATATAAAGTTTAATTATAAAAGTGTGGTTCCCACTGCGCTTAATCGTTGTTATTTAATAAAGACTACATTACGCATAAAGAAATACGCAACATAAGGAAAGCAACGCCGCCGACGCGATTGTTCTCATTCAGAAAACCCGCCGAGAACTCACTTTTACCCGTACTACGAGTCAGTGTTGTACTGTACACTTCTTGTTCTAGACTTTAAACGGGCAGTTCTTTTTTTTTTATATAAGAAGGAGGCAAACGAGCAGGCGGGTCACCTGATGGGAAACAATCATCAATAAGATGTATCATCACTACCAGCTTATTTAAATATCCTCACTGATGGGGTACGAGGTGTCCTTATCTATGGATTGGTGGTCGATTACAACCACTGATGCAGCTGGGACTAACGGCTTTACGTGCTCTCTGGAGCACAGAGGAGATCGAGTTGATAAGCTTTTTATCACCCATGAAACGAAATGAAATGCTTATTGTCATTATTATTATAATCATTTCAGCCAAAAGATGTCCACTGCTAGACAAAGGCCTTCCCCAAGGATCTCCAGAGTACGTCCCATTTGGTAAATTTGGTAAACTTCCCATTTCGTGGACCTCAAACTATGTTTATCAAACGCAACTTTTAAGTAAGTAAAGTCTGAGGTTTACATCGACCGATTTTGTGCTGCTGGCATCCAACGGCTACCCGCTACCTTCACCAAATCTTTGTTCCAAAATGCTTAAATGATATGGAGGAGCTTGATGGCGCAGCGGACAACGCGCATGGTCTGCCAGTGCAACTTTCGCAAAGGCCGGTCATCGGAAGGGTGACCAAAAATTTATCACCTCGAGCTCTTCCGTGTTTCGGAAGGCACATAAAGCCGTTGGTCCCGTCTGCATTAGCAGTTGTTAATAACCACCAATCCGCACTGGGCCCGCGTGGTGGTTTATAGCCCGTTCTCCCTATCCATCCTTAGGGAAGGCTCGTGCCCCAGCAGTGAGGACATGGGCTGATGATGATAATGAAATGATATGTAAATAATAAATATTGGTTTTTTAAATGATCGTAATTAACTTTTTTAAAAGTGGTTGGTGGTATTACCACACGAACTAATTTTTGTTGTATTTTGTAATGTATTACTATTATCGCGACACAATGGTTACATTACCGTGACACATAAGCCATAGCGTAAATATATTGATAAACACTTACACGATCTCCAAAAAATGTGTCGGTATCGCGAAACACCCTATACACCGCGAAATAGCTTTTACAACGTCGCCGGAGGTTCAAAACATCCTAAACAACTTTATTAAAATTAGCCAACGGTACTATCACAGAGTAAATATATTATATTTACTCTGTGGTATTATACCGCGATTGCGGCATATAAATCCAGACAGTATGACGTAACGGAAACTTTGTGTTTAGTTTATGCACCGATAACATCATTAAGCTGTAACACCATTATCAAACACGCTTTAACCTACTTTGAAGATGTCTAGTCATACGTCCGTAATGTTAAAAATAACCTTCTCTGATGCTTTTTTGTTAAGCATGTTTTTTTTTATATACGGGTAAGCACAGTGCCTTGATCTCACCTGATGTTAAGTGATGGAAGCGCATTTCAAAATTCAGAAAATTCAAAATTCAAAATGATTCATTCAGTTTAGGCTACAAATAGCTTTTATGAACGTTATTACGCCATCGGTTCGTAAGTCTACTCTGGGCGGAAGACCTTTTACTGAGAAGAACCGGCAAGAAAGGCAGCAATTGTTAAGCTCTTTTCTCCCTTACAGCGTCAAAAATATTGGAAAATGCCTGAATCCTCAACTAGATGCCAGAACACAAAAATGCTACAAACATTGATGATATGGCGACATATTTATATAAGATGGTGGTAGCTAGCCAGGCGGACAAACAAGTCCTTCCACCGACCAAACCGAGTACATAAACATGTATCCCCCTGCTGGGAATCGAACCCGGGACTTCTGGGTCTAAACCGGTGGTCTTAACCGCTAGACCACAGAGGCGGTAACAATGATCATATACAAAAGTTATTTGCAACACTGTTCATAATTATCTTATGTCTAAGGGGGGCTGCCGAGGTTTCCGTCGCCTAGTATATTTTGTGCAACCCCATCCTTTCACTCTTCTTCCTCTGCAAAGATGACTGCCGTTCCAAATAAATAATTATTAAGGTTTTTCATTTGGATACAATTAATTGATTTATTCATAAATTAACTTACAAGATAGACAGACAAATGTTTTGAATAAAGTCTACACTATTAAATATTATACAATACTAATAATGATGATATACAATACTAATAGTTATACAACACTAATAATGATGAAAAAAAAAATTGGACAAACATAGTTTATAATTTGATTATTAGTATTTTGTCATTACAACTAATAAACTATATCATGATCATCATCATCATGATTTCAGCCCGTGGGCACCCACTGCTGGGCATAAGCCTCTCATTTAACACGCCAACTTAGACGGTACCGTGTGTGTTATTAAACTGTATAATAAAGTTAAAAAATACTAATAGAGAAAATTAATATCATGTGCTTGAATTAGTTTTTTACAAAATAAATAAATGGACTAGTAAGAACAGTACGAACAGGTAGGCTACTCTTGACGCAAACTCAATCTCAAACCAATTCAAATACGATTATTATGTATCGATATTGGGATAAGTTTCGCAATTTCGGAACGCCCCATCTCGATAATAATTTGTTCACTCCATTTCCACGCAATTTAATTCTAATGTAGCGCTATTATCGCTTTTAAGAGTGCCATTTGAATTTTTTAGATTTGGGATTGGAAATTGATTATTGCAATTGTGTTTCAAGAGTAACCCACCTGTACTGTAATGTACTGTAAGTACTGTGCGAAGAGCAAGAAGAACCAGTAAGGACCAGGATTCTCAATGAACGACGCATAAATAGTAATGCCAAACTTTTTCCTTTCATAAATTATGTTAAAAACTTTCAATTCCTGTTTTTTGTTTATAATTACAAACAGTTATATCAATAGATTAATGTTTAAGCTAGGATACCTACTAGGTCTACTGCCATTTATGTAGGCAACGAACGACATTATCTACAACAGACTTTTTTTTAAATTCCGATCGAACATTCAATTAGTCTGTAAAAGCAGTATTTATTGACCAACAAGCAGTTATATTGCAATCATTAGTCCTTCACCCTTGTTCTTTTACTATCAAGGTTGCAATCAAAGTATAATTTAAGGAAGTAAATGCAGAAAGGACAGTTTAAACAAAGTACTAAATTTAGTCATCATCATCGTCATCATCATCATCAGCTCATTTTATGTCCCCTGCTCATTTTATGGATAGGGAGAACGGGCCACGGATGCGGGCCCAGTGCGGATTGGTGGTTGTTAACGACTGCTAATGCAGCCGGGACCAACGGCTTTACGTGCCTTCCGAAGCACGAAGGAGCTCGAGATGATAAATTTTTGGTCACCCATCCGATGACCGGCCTTTGCGAAAGTTGCTTAACCTCAGCACTCGCAGACCGGGCGCGTTAACCACTGCGGCATCGAGCTCCTCAAATTTAGTCGCTCTCTAATAAACAATTAAAATCAGTAAAAAAAATTCACGAGTATACTGTCCTACTGTTTGACAAAGGCTTCCATACTGAAATCGAAACATCACTACAATTAATAAGTATTGACTAAATCACCCACCACGCTTGCAAAATGCGGGTCGGTGACCACAAACCTGAGTTAAGCATCAAAAGATACGAATCACTCTTGGCCCGACCTAAGAATTGAACCCAGAACCTCCGAATATCGAACCGAGCGCGTTGCCACTCGCCATCGAGGCGTGGCCGAATTAACAATAATCGCATAGAATGTGCAAGAGTGGATTTGTAAGTGTACACAGATTATTTAACATCCAAACCTACCGATTGGTTTACCAATAGATATAGCTACGCCTGCGGCTACGCTTGCAACAAACCTTATGTTAGGTTAACGTAAACGAATTATCTTAACGAAAAAAACAAAAAACATTAGAACATTTCGATTCGTAATAACAGGCTTGAAGCTATGTGAAGATACTTTCGACGATAAAATTGCTTCATTATTTTGCTTCAGAAAATGTAATTACAGAATAATAAGAAACGGGAGGATTACAATCAGTAACCTAAAAAATACTTATAACTAAAAAGTCATTCATTTAAAGTCCACTATGGAAAGTTCGAAATCAACAAAATTTTGCCAAAAAAAAAACATCCTTAAAAAATGTTTTCTACTCATTATTAAGATCTTAGTATTTTCATTTAGCATAGAAAGTTTCATTAAAACAGGATTATTGGTTTTAAAAAAAAGGAACTTTGAAGTTTGTATCGGGTACCGAAATCTAGAAACGTGCACACACTTTTGAACTTTAATTCCAAAATCAAAGGGAGGGTATGCCTATGATACATGTACTAGTCAAGTCATCACACCATCCTCACCAGCTCATATTATGTTCTCACTGCTGGGGCACGAGTCTTCCCAATGGATGGATCGGAGAACAGGCCAAGTGCGGATTGGTGGTTGTTAACAACTGCTAATGCAGCCGGGCCCATGGCTTCACGTGTCTTCCGAAGCACGGAGGAGCTCAGCATAATAAAGGAGGTCACTAATAGTCCATACATCTTTGGCCATGTTTGTACCTTGAGGTACATAGATACCAAAATGTAGAGAAAAAAATCGAGGATTCCGAAAACCGTATCATTTTGATTTTATATTTAGATACAACTAGATAATAAATTAATAAAGTTGTTAATTACTTGTAACACATTTTTATCATGTGGTAACATTGGATGTTCAATTGCGTTTAGTATCAGACTTCTCCAAAACCTGTAGTGTTAAAAAAATATTTTATTTGCTGTTAAATATTGCTAATGCGTCTACTTGTCGTCCATTTTTATCGATACGTAATTAAGTGGGTGTAAAACAATAAAAAATTGAAAATAGTATTATTAAAATCAGCAAATAATTGTCTCTCTGCAAGTAACAAAACGCTACAAAATGTCAAAATACAACAAATGTCATAAATGTCATTCCGTTCGTTTCGGCGTTTCGGGGTGCTTCGTTTTTTTCGTTTGTGATTCGTATTTTTATTTAATAACTTGGCTATTCCCTTTGGTATTCCGTTTTTCCTCGTGATTTTGTTTCCTGTTGATACTCGTATCACAGATTATTTAACATAGACAAGGTCTAAAATGGCGTATTTTTCAAACCGAAATTATTATTTTTTGTCTTTTTCAAATAACTAACTAACAAAGTAGGCCTGCTATATTATTTAGCGTTTCATAGAGTATTTTGTTCCATAAAGTGTACCTCGGTACATTAACTGGCCAGATTTTAGTGACCTCCTTTTTGGCCACCCATCCGATGACCAGTCTTTGCGAAAGTTGTATAATTTCAGCAACCTCAGACCAGCCCCCCAACCGCCTAACTCTCTCGCTTTCGATCGCTTTGAAGGCGAGGCCCTCGCCTCGCTTTCTAATATAATATCGAAATCTAATATCGAATAATATCGAAAGCTATAGCCTATAGCTTTCGATATTGCTTCCTTTCGAAATGACAAGATGACGCGTCCTCTTCGCCTCGCCTTCAAAGCGATCGAAAGCGGGAGAGTTAGGCGGTCGGCCCCCAGGTGCGTTAACCACTGCGCCATCGAGCTCTTCTAGTTGTGTAGTTAAGTAGTTGCGTTAATACCCGTTCTAAAACTGAGATTCTTCAATGTTTATTGGTTAACATTTTTGATTATTCAGATTGCCACAATCAACTTGTTGCTGACTGTACCTCAACTTTCCGTTATAGTCACGCTTTAATTGATTTCGTACAGGTATTTAAGTTAATTATGTCAAGAGAGCTAGATTATTTTTAGTATTCAATTGAAATATAAGTATGATTGTGTCATTACAGTTGCCCTAGACCCCATTCGAATTAGCTTAAACAAGTTTGAACTAATCAATTACGTTAGAAATTTTGTTTTTTCATTGCGAACGCAGTGCGTTTAGTGTATTTTTTTAAATTTACCCTTTTTCTGTCAAACTTTTTCTTCGCATTGAACCAATGTTTGCTGTCTATTGTGGTTTTATTGTTTTCGATATGGATGTTATTTAAGTTTTTAGTCTACAATACTTTGATGAAGTTCTGCCCTAATTATTAAATTACCTTAGTTAATTGCAATGTATTAATTACCTTATAATGTAGAATAATGGCTCAAGAGAAAAATCTAAAACAAGTTTAATATTTAAGATAGTTATAAGTTTCTCATGTAAGTGAATTTACTAATTCTTATGAGAAATAAAGATTCTTAAACCTGAAAATAAATTAACATAAGGTTTCTATTGTTTGCCGATATGACACTTCATTCATATTAAATATTTGATGAGATTATGTCGTAAATTTATTATCAAATTACTTATTTAATTACATCATATACCTAGTGGGAGAGAGTGTGAGTGTGAGAGTGAGAGAATTAATATTAAGAGAATCACACTTTTGAGGAGCGCGATGGCGCAGGAGTTCACACGCTTTCGCAATGGCTGGTTATCGGATGGGTGACCAACAATTTATCATCTCGAGATCGTCCGTGCTTCGAAAGTTACGTAAAGCGTTGGTCCCGGCTGCATTAGCAGTCGTTAACATCCCCCGCCCCGCACTGGGCTCGCGTGGTGGTTTATGGTCTGTTCTTCCTGTCCATCCGTAGGGAAGGCTCGTATCCCAGCAGTGAGGACATAAAATGAGCTGATGGTGATGATGATTTCTGACACCAAAATGTTGAGAATGAAAATTTATAGGAAGGTTAAATAAGTTTGCCGTTGGTTTGCATGTGTGCAAATTCTACTGTGTTTTATTAACTTTTGAAAGAGATATAGAAAAATCTTTTTTATAATACAAAACAAACACACATATATAAATTTAAAACACAGGAACATCATCATCATCATTGTTAAGAATATGTGCATAAATTTAAATTAATACTAAGATTATCTTATCTTTTTTTTATATGTTAACGGGACAGTACAGTGCCTTGATCTCACCTGATGTTAAGTGATGATAAGGCCAATGATGGAAGCGCACTTCACCCGGGATCCTCAACTAGAGAGGCACTGGCTATCTTATCTCTGGCTGCCGGAACACAACAATGCTACAAACATTGATGTTATGGCGACATATTTAGATAAGATGGTGGTAGCTAGCCAGGTGGACAAACAAGCCCTACCACCAACCAAACCGAGTACACAAACATGTACCCCCCGCTGGGAATCGAACCCGGGACCTCTAGGTCTAAACCGGTGGTCTTAGCCACTAGACCACAAAGGCGGTTAGGGCTTAGTGGGGCCTGCCGAGGTTTCCCTCTCCTAGTAGCACTTCGACCCATCGCCGTCAGGATATTTTATGAAACACAGTAAGTGCCTTACAAATAAACAAATAATAAGCTCCGAATAGTTATTCCGTGTCAAAAAGCCAAAGCTTTAAAAGAGCCAAAGCTCTTTACTCTAATTTGAAATGACGTTTACATGACGGTAACAAAGTACGGAATAACCATTCCGACTTTATTCTTTGTTTATTTGTAAGGCACTTAGAATAAAAAACCATGACCGTAGGTCGTACGTCGCCAACATTAAGATAATCGTCTACTTTATAACCTTTCTTTAATTAAAATGCAAAACACCTCCATGATTTGTAAAGTTCATTCGTGTTCAGTTATCATTGTCTTGTTGTATTTTACCATATCCGTGATAAATTTCGAATACACAAGGAAATTTGCTATAACGAAAGGTCCTTGCACAAAAAGTTTAAAGGGTAAACAGACAGTTCAAAGTTTTCCTGTGTAACCGGTCCCCTTTAACCCTAAACTAAGGCCGTGGTGAAACATTACAGCGGTAGCGGCAGCGCGTAGCGGAGACTATGGCCCGCTCTCTACACCTCAGCTACGAGTACGAGTGTATTGCGATACAGCAAGCGATTTACTAGTTCATTTCACGTTATACAATCAAATTCTTAGTTAACGGTAATTGATATATGTTATACAAATGACTCCGAAAACAGTTAAAGCATCTGAAATCTACCTCACTAGCCGTCTGTACCACGCCGAATCGCAAGTAGCGTTCTAGGCAGGAGGGAGTTCATGCTGGGAGAGTATTCCACCTTTGATAGTATGACAAAGTAATTATTCACCAAATTTTTTCGTTCTTGACGGAATAGTTGTCCCGGTAAATCGGTGACACCGAAGACCAGCACGCAAGGAAGAAGACAATAAACAAATTAATCACGCTATCTAGTCTAACTAGTAAAACAAACGTACGCATTTATACGCCACCGCTCGGCGAACCGCTACCGCTAACTCTCCCGCTGTCGTCCAGCCCCGGCCTTACACAGAATGACCACGACCACATGCAAGTAATCACTCATTCGTCCGTTACACTAAACAGCCTTCAGATTAACGACGCGTTACGCCATATGACACCGGTCGTGATGTCTTGAGGTTTTCAGTTACAACTTACATTTATGAGGACTTTACATGACACGGACATCCGTTGTTGCCAAAATTTGGAGTATAGAGACTTTTTTGTGGTACATTTGAAGCTTTAGTAGTGTGTCTAAAACATCGGATGTTTCTGATGTTTTAGTACAACAGTTGGTAATCAAATTGTATTATTGGCATTGATGTTAACCGTAAAGGATTTCCTTTACAGTTTCAAAGCAGGTAATGTAAAATTCCCGGGGGTCTACTTACAACATACTTACATCTCTTTAAGAGCGCTTTTATAATTCATTATTGTTATTTATAATGAATAATAATATTAATAGTCAACATTGCACGCTGCCGTGGCCACATGTAATTAAGGTGACACTTAGCTTTAAGTTTATGTTTGTTTCTATAACTTTTGCTTTTGCTTGTACAAGTTTTTATCTTGTTGGTTGTCCTTTAATAAAATAAATAATCAAAACTGGTGCGAAACAGCATAAAACAGTTGGAATGTTTTTATAATATATATACAAGTGAATACGTAATACTACTGTTATAGGTACTATTTAATACTATTTTACATAACCACAAGAGACATTACGCCATAACCCACCCAATTGGCTGGGTCCAATAACGGCTTCAAGTATCTTTCAACAGTTAAATGCTTAATAAGGAGCGCAAGCTAAAATTAAAGTATGATAACAAACCAACTCGGTGGTCCAGTGGTAAGACCACCTGTCACAGAACCCACAAGTCTCAGGTTCCGATTTTACAGTTATTAACTCTCTCTATCCGACTCCAGGCAACCATGTGGAAGAAATCGCTAAGAGCGATAAGACCGCCAAATTATATCGTAACTTTGTAAATATGTTCAATGTTTAATATTATATTTAATATGTTTGTATGATTGCAATAAAAGCATTATCTATCTATCTGGATTTGGATTTGAATTTTAGTGTACTCTGAAACCCATCCAAACGGCCGACAAATGCAATAATTAGCTTAGCTTACGCGATTGTTACCCAAACGCGCTAGCCACTACTTTAGGTGTAATTTGATGTTCATTATCATTGTAAGTGTAGACAGAGATTCGGTCATCCGACAGCTGATATTACTTACATTGCATTGCATCGGAATTATCACAGATTCGCACATACACGTAACGTGAAAGGAGCTGGGCATTAATAAACCAATTGGTGAACCGCTCGCTTGTTACTGAAAATGAAAATAAAAATTGAAAGAAGTAAAGTAATAATAGTAATAATAAATCTTTATTCCTTTCAATACATTTCAGTACATAATACAATATAAACCAGTACATAGATTGCACCAAAAAAATATAATAAGATTGAAAATTCAAGTGAATGCGAGCGGAGAATACTGTATTAAACTATTATAAGAAATACTGTATTAAACTATTACAATTTTTCTTTAAAAGTACTAATTTATATCTGTTTTACTGCACAAAAAGAAACAAACGAAATAATAATGACAAAGTTTGTTAGCATTTTTTTTTTACTTTCTATATAGTTTCTATCGTATTGGTTCAGTCCGTACAGTCTATCGATTCAAGCATCGCACGCGCAGGAGAGTGTGTAGCCTGCGCTGTAGCTTTACGAACAGATAGTCAGATCATTGACCTCCCTCGTGATGTAACTCGGTCAAATGATTTTCAGCGAAGTTAAGACGGAACAATAATAATTATAGGTAATATTAAATATACTTAGACATAAAGTGTCATCATCATCAGCATACAAACGATCCAGTTCTGGACTCAGACATTGATTTATAAACAAAAACACATAGGAAGATTGGCGTATTGGGTAAATTCTAAAATTTAATGACTCAATTAGTAGCTCATCTTGCCGTTTTTTTTTCCAGGCATATTTCGGCATTGTTTGGTATTTGATAATGTTAGGTGTTAAATAATGTTTTTTATAGAACTAATATTCTGTACTTGCGTATCTACCGTAAGCGCGCGCGTGTCCGGTTTTACGTTTCCTTTTTTTTTAAAATAAATACAGTTATTTCGGAAAATATGTCAAACTTTTTAAAAAAAATATGTCATTTAACTAATTTGCTGAATTGTGTTATTCTCAACCGTGTTAACCATTACTCTGTTTTCCCTTCAAAATATTTTATTTTCTTTGTCTTTTCTCAATTGTCACATTTTGGAATTTACTAAATTATAACCGTTTGTTAATACAGGGTTTATATTTTATTCCTTGCTAACGGGCTAGCAGGTAACTTCTGTTTATAATTAGCACGTTATAGCGGGTTTTAATGACTGCTATCTTACGACTTTACGCCTCGGTGGCCGAGTGGCAGAGCGCTCGGCTCTATACCCAAAGGTTTCGGGTTCAATTCCCAGGTCGGGCTAAATATATTTCGGATTTTTCGATGCAATTACCAACCCTCATTTGGCAAGCGTGGTGATTAAGCCATTGCCCATCAATTGTAGCGATGACTTGAATGAAAATGATTGAGGCCTTTGTCCAGCAGTGGGACAGTTATAGGTTGTTTACTATCTTACGACAAAAACCAGTAGGTACCAACGACTTAACGTGGCTTTCGAAACAAGGAGGATCTCAAGGGATCAAGGAGGAGGAGAGGAAAAAGAAATAATACATAACTTTGATCGAAAATGAGTATTATACACAGTTTGATAGGATTTTTTTACTCTGTCTATATAGGAAACAATCAATATTTTATTCATGCGAAACATCAAAGGAAACATTGATAAATTTTTAAAAAAGTTATTTTTTTCTTATAAATTTTTCGAACTTTGAGCAACTACCTATGCTGAACAGTTTAAAATTCGTGATCGTCGGATACATACAGCTCGACTTTTTTATCACCATCCAAACCTTCTGAGATGACTTCCGTGATACAAATGAACAACTCTTTTTATTGGACCAACTCCCTAACTTGAAAAAAAAATCAGCTGTTCCATACATTTTGGTCGAATGAATATTGATGTTTTGTATGGAACAGCTGTTTTTTTTCGAGTTAGGAAGTTGGCCCAATAGTAAAAGTTGTTCCTTTGTATCACGGGAATCATCTCAGAAGGTTTGGATAGTGACTATACCCAGAATATTTAGAGATACAGAAGTCACTTAAATATAGAAACTTATTACCTGTAAGTTTCCGGGTACATTTATGTGTCATAAAAACTAGGGGACAATTATTAATAAAGAGACATTGCGACAGTACGAAAGGTCACGTCGAAGGCTCCATTGCAAAACGTTTAGCGTCCGCAAGCTAATCTAATTAAAACATTTTTATTATGAACGTTTCACCGACCACGCCTTGACTCGGTTCAGAAAGATTTTTTGTAAAAAAAAGTGTTAGTCGTCTGCGGTTAAGTCCGTCTTAACGTGACGTGATCATAATCATAATTTTATACTTCTTTATTTATTTATTAGGACTTAATAGCACTTTTTGAAGCAATCTCGGTTGTAATCCTTAAACAGTTTTTTACTTTTATAACTACTTAATCTATGTACCGCCATTGTAGCTCCATACCAGGTAATTACCAGTTAAATTTTACAGGCAAATACAAGCTTCAAAGGGGGCTCCGACAACTGTTGTATACAACTGTCTTGAAAAGTAATAAACAATTTTTAATTTTTGATTTTTGATTTGACCAGGTACAGACATGTACCTGGGCACTTCTCTCCGCCCTTCATCATCATCAGCTCATTTATATGTCCCCACTGCTGGGGCACGAGCCTTCCCTATGGATGGATAGGGAGAACGGGCCGTAAACCACCACGCAGGCGGTGCGGATTGGTGGTTGTTAACGACTGCTAATGCAGCCGGGATTAACGGCTTTACGTGCCTTCCGAAGCACGGAGGAGCTCGAAATGATAAAGTTTTGGTCACCCATCCGATGACCGGCCTTTACGAAAGTTGCTTAACCTCAGCACTCACAGACCGGGCGCGTTAACCACTGCGCCATCGAGGTCCTCTCCGCCATTACGACCCGGTTAACCCGAGCCGAGGTCCTAGCCTATAGAGGCACCTTAGAGAATATAGTAAAGGAACACGCACTAGTGCGTCATTAACCTCACTTGCGTGATGCCATTCCCTATAGAAAACCTCTCTCGGTGCTTCGTTTCAGACGGCTTGAGTAACCCTTTAAGTTTCTCACCGCCCTCAAAAGTCCGGTGATGCTAAAAATGCCAACTGAGGCATTCAACAAACTATTTAAAAATAAAATCATCATTGTAGAAATTTAAATTGATACCTTATGTAGATTTGTTTTGGATGTCGTTGATGACTTTTGTAACTTGGTGTTTATTTGTAATGGAAAATGTCCTTCTCCTGAAAGGAAGGACATTTTTCAATATTTGACGGTGTAATAGAAAGGGGAGAAAATGCCCTCCACTTTATGTAAAGTGAAAATGGAGTTCAGACGCGGAGAAATTGGTAAACCATCTGCCACCCTTACCCTGCCGGCCAACAAGGTGCCCCATGTCACCCATTGTCATAGGTGAGAGGAAAGGCTTTTTACCTGTGTCGCGTCTTTAAAATAGAAGAATCCAGGCCCTGGTGTTGAGTGACCTAATATTTAGCCCGCACACATATCCCAGGAAGCAGCTGCCTCTCGTCCGGCCGCCCGCCATTATGTGCAATTATTTATCTTTTGAATTATGTTTCGTCTGTCTTACTTACCCTTTGAAAGTAAGTTCGTACTCTAGGTGAATGTGTTAATCTCTATTTCGGGGTTCATTTTTTTTTGTTTATTATTATTTAACTGAAGTATAAATTATAAATTAGTAATTAGTATTTTATCATCAACATCATCATCATCATCATCATATTATATTTTTGGTATATATACATCTTTCTTACTACTTTTTTCATCAAAAATTCAAAAAATTCAATTCTAAATTCTAAATAATTTATTCAGTTTAGGCTACAAATAGCTCTTATGAACGTCATTATGCCTTCGGTTCGTAAGTCTACTCTGGCCGGGAGACCTCGTACTGAGAAGAACCGGCAAGAAACTCAGCAAGTGTCAAGCTCTTTTCTCCCTTACAGCGTCAACAATATTGGAAAATGCCCTATCATAAAAGGACACTTTACATCACAAATAAACATACAAAAATAAAGGACAATCACAACACACAAAAAACATCTCTCAAAAAAGACCCGGCATGTCATGGGGTGCGGGTTCGAATCCCGCTGGTGGATTTTTTTCAACATTTTGTCTTTTTTCAAATCTCTCAAAAAATATCACATTCACAAATTATTATATGTTTTTTTATTATTATTTTTTTTTCATTTATTTTTATTTTTTATTTTTTACCTTTCATTTTTCTTTTTTCTTTTTCTATAATACTCGTTACTTATTATGCCATTTATATTCTTTACTTTTATTTTTGTGTCTGTCTGGAATTCAAGGTATTGCAACCATAATGTTAACAAAGATATTATTTAACATATATACGAGTATTTACAAATTATGGACACTGTCGCGCATCGCAATTGAAATATGAGTGAAGCACGTCCCTGTTCTCTTGTGTCGCGTCTTTAAAATAGAAGAATCCAAGTTCTGGTGTCGAGTGACCTGACATTTAGCCCGCACACATCTCCCAGGAAGCAGCCGCCTCTCGCCCGACCACCCGCCATTATGAAGCTGTTGCGCAATTAGGATATATCGCTGCGATGTACTTTCGAACAGGTATCGATTCACGTTGCACGCTTGCTGGTACACGGCTTAGCCGTAGTCAACGGATAGACAGTAGTTTTACCTTGTCGTGTTAAATATCTAGTACCTTATGAACATAATATTTTATTTATTTATAGAAAACGTAATAAGTCACAAACAAAATGACTTTTTTTTTTACTTTGCTCGTGACCCAGCAGTGGGGACATAAAATGAGCTGATGATGATGAAAATGACTTTATACAAAGATAGCATACCACATTGTAACCCTTAATTTACCTTGAAAAAATCTACTTATACTACTAAAATTCCATAGAATTAGGCGTTACTTTGAGAAAAATCGTTTACTAAATTTAACTAAAATAATTATTTCAATTGCTGCTTTGAATACTAATAGTGAAAACGACAAAGATTAATGGGAGGAACTAATGGAGAGCAACTAAAAATGATCAAAAAACAGGAAAGAAAGTGGGATTTAACTATATTTTATATCACAATATTATAACTAAAACACACTTTTACACCACACGATACATGAACCGCCAAGACGACAGACAAACCAAGCAAATCTTTAAAATTCTTATTTTAAAATAAGAACAAAAAAAGTATTAAAAAGGTTTTCGAAAGAGTCTGCAACAAATAAGTTTAAGTTACAAAGAGTAATGAACTTACTAACACAACAATTTTATGTATATTTAAATGTCTATAAAAACTGGTATTATTAGGTATATTGTGTTTTTAGTAAATTTTAGAAGGTTTCGATCATTCATCCTGATACTGACCGCGCTCAAAGAAGCTTTACTTCTACATCTCTTACATCATCATCATCATCATCTTACATGAACTAAATTACTGCAAAACCATCATCCACTCCAAACGTCAAAAAAAATGCTATAACATTATCTTTATGCTTTTACTTAGAACTCACTTCACTGTGAACTGTGTTGGTTTGTCGTTTTGTGTGTATGATATAATGAATGCGCTTTTTCCGTGTCACCTATGACACACTTATTTGCCACATTCGCTATGACCAAACGTTTTTTTAAACATGATTTATTTGAGTGTTTAGTTAATGTTTAAGTCAATTGCAGCATTCCCCTATTTGCTGATAATTTTGAGTAAGTGTCTAATTTGTTCAAATTATTTAAAAAACATTCTAGCTCTCTTTACAAATACAAATATACTTTATTACCAAAGCTGTGTTACAAGGGGTCTCAAAATACATAGGTGTGCAACCAATAAAGCTAGGTTATTCGTAACAACACAAGATGCATTGACTATGGGTCCCGCACTAGGAAAAACTGTTTCGTGGGCACCCAATTAAGATAAACAGGATAACGACAGATCAAGCTGACCTTGGCACTCCAGACAATCAGTACAGCTAAGTGGAAGTAAATTATTATTCATATAAATAAATTATATTATTATCAAGCTGTCTTTAAACCTTAATACGAGTATATCCTAACAAATCTAGGACTACGTATATAGAAACTACGTAGATTATGTATTAAGCGTTTATTTGTGTAATATATTTCTAAAAGTAATTTATATAATAAAATTTAAAATAATATTTGTTTATTTAAGTATGTATATCTTATATACATATATAGTAATTAATTCATTAATTGTATTTGTGTATTATTTGTTATATATTTGTGCTATTTAGAATACATTATTTTTATCTCTAAAATGTTTGTCTTTACATAATTGTACCTACCATATTAAACTACTTTAAAACTTTTGGTCATAAAACTTTCTCAATATACATTTTTCTAATGTTAGTATTTTTAATGACGTTTTATATTCAAGATGCCATATTTTTGCATATCGCAACTGAAAGTATAAATTGAAGTAGTTAGAAAAGTTCAATAACTAATAAACATTATTGCTATAAAAGTTGTGACAAAATTACTCATTAAACACACCAAAGTTTATTTTTTTAAATACAATTTTCTATTTTAAATTTCGGTGTTGGTTAGTTATTTCATAGCACGTATGTTTTTATGAAAAAATAGCAAAACACTATTTCCGCAACTCGATCTAAAGCCTTGAAAGCAAAGGTTATAGTTCCCATTAGTCAAAGTATGAATATGTCTCAACCTCATGCATATTCGTTGCGAGCGTGAACTTTGGTGTCAACGTGCCCCCAAACGATGGGCCCTTGATCTCTGACCGCTGTTACATTGTGCCTAATTCGCCGTGTAATATGGTGGTTAATAGGACTTTTGATAATATTTCTATGTATGTTATACTGTGTAAAAAACAGGCACACGATTTTGCTATTTTTAATTTAAAAAAAAAACAATTGTTGAAAAAAATTCCACGAGCAGGATTTGAGGATTTTTTTTTTTAATAATTAAAAAAAAAATCCTTATGGGAGAGCACTCGGCCTTTATCTCACGTGACGTTAAGGGATGATAGGGCGAAGGTGGAAGCGCACTTCCCTGGAAATCCTCAACTACTTAGGCACTGACTAGCTGCCGGAACACAACAATGCTACTAACACTGATGTTATGGCGACATATTTTGATAAAATGGCAGTAGCTTGTCGGGCGGACAAACAAGCCCTAGCTGGGCCACTAACCAACCCCTCGCTGGGAATCAAACCTGGGGCCTCTGGGTCTGAAGTTTTAAGCACTAGACCACAGATCGTTTAACGTTCACATTTGTCGTAAGTTGGATGTCATTAAAATCCACCAACCCGCATTAGATCAGTGTGGTGGATTACGGACTGATCTTCTTTTTTTACTTATAAAATTTACTAGCGACCCGCTCCGGTTTCGCACGGGTGCAATGCTGATATAAACCTTCCTCTTGAATCACTCTATCTATTAAAAAAACCGCATCAAAATCCGTTGCGTAGTTTTAAAGATATAAGCATACATACATAAGGGACAGACAGTCAGCGGGAAGCGACTTTGTTTTATACTATGTAGTGATTTGAAACAAAATTTTCGAAAAATTATGTGTTACCATATTTATTATAATTTAGCTTGCCTATCTTCTTATGTGCTAGTTCAATATTTCAAACGTAAAATTACCCAAAATTGCGTTCTATTGTATGACTTTATTTTTACCAAATACATACATAATATAAACAATGTCCTGTATCATAAGAGGGTCAATGTAACGGGTATCCTATTCAATCACCTGCCCACAGAACAAAAAGCTTTACTAGATGTACCTACTTGTAAGTGGTTTTAAAATAAAATAATAAAATAGCTTTATAGTCAACAGCTTCATTGAAAATTTCGATATAAAAACATCATCTGTAGAGTTTTAGGTTGTAATTAGTAAACATATTACTACTAAAATTGAATGCCCATATAGGTTTACCCTATGATTGGTTTACATATGCTATTAGAAATTACGTACTTACACAATTTTAATGGCAATAAAATTTATATTACCTTAGATTCATGTGCGCCTGAGACTAGCTGTGGAATGGCTGTATTTAATAAATTACCTAATTCAAAAATGCAATTGTAGTTTTAAGACTACGTTTGTACTGAGGTAGGCAGCAGTAAAAAGTAAAGTGTACTGTCCCACTGCTAGGCAACGGCCTCGATCATTGAAATCAAGTCATCGCTACAATTGATGAGTAATGGCTCAAACACCACGCTTGCCAAGTGCGGTTCGTAGTCAGCAGTAGTTTGTAACCACAAACCCCGGGATATGCATTGAAAATTCCAAAACACATATAGATTACTTAATTTTAAGGTACCTATTGCCGTAATAAAGTATTGTATGAGTAGATTTTTTGTTCAATGAACTGGTATTGAACTTTGAACTCCCTTTAGAAGGATAGCTATGTGTGCATTAGTTTGGTGGTAAAACTCTGTCCATTTTACTTAAAAATATTATAATGCAAAAATGTAAAGACTCGTTCATATTTGCGATAATTTTACTTCATCATTGTTCAATATATTATTATTATTATTATAGTATTCGTAATAGAGTATTATTGATATTGATTATCGTTTTAACTGTAAACTGTATTTATTACTCTATACCTTACTTACATGTAAATGAGAAACTCCTTTTGTTTGTTGAAATGATTTGTTTGTTTTGTTGTCATGGAAACTGTCAAAGTGGTACGAAGTCCGTCGGTATATAAAGATAAAAGCTTGTCGCGAGATTTAAGTACTCGTGTTTACTAAGATTTAAAATTTTAATAGTTAAAATCAATCACATCAACATGTTTATCTACACAAATAAATCTCGCGACAAGCTTTTATCTATACTTCTATACTAATATTATAAAGAGGAAAGCTTTGTATTTTTGTATGTATGTTTGCAAAGAATAAACTCAAAACCTACTGGACCGATTTAAAAAATTCTTTCACCATTATTAAAATGCTACATTAGCGCTGAGTAACATGGACTATATTATAAAAAAATGAGTTTGTTTGTTTGTGTCCTTTCACGAGTAAATAGTTTACTTAGATTTGTTTGTTTTGTCGTTATAGAAACTTTCAAAGCGGTACGAAGTCCGCCGGGTCAGCTAGTAATATGTAAAGATTTAATACACTTTAAATTTGATTTTTTTTTTCACTTTTTATTTGTAGGACGACCTGCGGCCAGGTGGGATGATGACCTGCGAAAGACTGCAGGCAGATGCTGGATGCGTCAAGCTGAGGACAGGGCGCCATGGCGCTCATTAGGGGAGGCCTATGTCCAGCAGTGGACTAAGATAGGCCGATGATGATGATGATGATGATGATGAAATTTGATAAGAGTAGGCAATAGGTTTATCTTAAAAGCAAACGTTATCGTTGTATACAAGTGTATACAAAAAAATACAAATGTTGTGCATACATAGAAAAATATGTGTCTTGTGATAATTCATATGTAAAAGTCCCGTCTGATACACTTTACACTCTAATATAAAGTCAAAGTCAAATTCAAAAGTCAAAGTCAAAAAAAAATATACCTACTGCCAAGAGGCCTCAGACCGTAGTCTAGAACATGAGTACGAAGACTCGGTTCACACACGCTCTATACCAGATACAGACATATACCTGGGCGCTTCTCCCCAACCCCACATACCGGTCAACCCGAGACGGAGTTCTAGCCTTTGGAGGCGCCCTCGGGTTGTTCCGCTTTTGATCCGATCCGAACCCCTCGGAGAATCTAGTAGGAACGGGGATACTTGCGTGATGCTATCCCTCTGACGGTGTTTCGATCACACGGTTTGAGGAACCCTCTAAGTTTCTCGCAGTCCTCAAAAATCCAGTCACGTTGTAAAAAAAATCCAAAAGTCATTATGTCTACAGTAGTAGTACAAAATGTAATTTTATTACAGAACCGATTTAAATATTACATTATTCCCGAGTATTCATTAATGAACATTTCAAACGTCGATGGTGCAGTGGTTAACGCGTCCGAGTACTGAAGTTAATCAACTATCGCAAGGGCCGGTCATCGTATGGGTGACCAAAAATTTACCATCTCGGTGCTTCGGAAGGCACGTTAAGCCGTTGGGTCTCGGCTGCATTAGCAGTCGTTAACAACCACCAATCCGCACTGGGCCAGCGTGGTGGATTACGGCCCGTTCTCCCTATCCAACTATAGGGAAGGCTCGTGCCCCAGCAATGGGGACATACAAATAAGCTCTTGATGATGATGTTGATGATTTGACATCAAATGTGTGGTTACTTAGTATTAATATTTAATTAAACAAGAGATTGATCATGTCCTATTTTTAAGCATAGTAACCGGCTTACACTTATCACTTTAAAAAAAGTTGTTTTTTTTATATTTATTCCTTCACAGTGTAGCATCGGCTTTACCACCCTTGGCCTATGACTAACATTATCACATAATACGCCTAATCTTCGTATTCTTTATCTTGATTATGCAATTAACTGCCAATACATGATTATGTTAAAGGTGAATAATATGACACAATGGGTTAATGAAGAAATACATTTACAACTTATGTTTCGGAAGTGTTTCAACAGTGTTTAATAGTAAAAGAAAAAAAACATAGTTCTTTGGACTGAATTGAGAAGAGAAAGGCGCTATTAAAAGGTAAAGTCGAAGGCAATTTTGCTAACTATTATGGAAAATACATTGGGAAGTAATTGAGAAACAAAACGAACTACGGAAAATATCCATAAAAATCTACCAGAAAATTTACCAACTGCTTGTTTTATTTAAACTATTTAATAAATTAAACAATTTAAATAAATAACTTTTACGGTTCTACTCGCTGTTTGTTTTATCCTGACGATGACGTTGAGAATTTTTGCAGGATACGTGGTCACACGGCCATAAAAAATATTATCACAAAAAAGTTATTTAAGCAAAGCTTACATCTCTTTCAATTACTGTTGTTTCTGTCTTCTGTTGAATATAAACATTTTTGACAATATCAACAGATCATCTCAGCCAAAAAGACGTCCACTGCTGGACAAAGGCCTCCCTCAAGGATAATTAATTTTGAGGGGAATTTGCCATAATCGCCACGCTTGGCAGGCGGGTTGGCGATCGCAGTAAGGTGAGAATAATCACAGAGAGAGCAGCGTCTCTCCGGAATGCCCATCCTCTGGAATGCTTCTACGACACCCACGGGAAGAGATGGGGTGGTGCAATTCTTTACCCCCGGCACCACAATAACAACATATAATAAATAAATATAATAATAGTATTTTTTTTTAAATCATAATAAACAGACTGTTGTTTCAAACAGAGTAATAAATGAAGGTCTTATCATAATTTTAATCCTTACAACTTCAACCATCTTACGAAAACTATGAAATCGAGGAAAGAAATCGTCACAATACGACAGCATTTTTCGGATGTATTACCAAAACCTACTGTTTTTTGTAAGACATTTTGTCATGTAGTAAAAAATAATAATTTTTGCAACGTAACATGCAATCTTGCAATGAGTGATTGTTGTTTAACCTACGACGAAGTTACGTAACGTCATCACTTTGACCAATTCCGTCTTATTACGGATGCGGTCGATACCAAATCAATTTAATGCCAAATGTGTCGATGTAATAAACACCTTCCTATACCGGTTGATTTTTATATCACCGTCCAAACCTTCTGAGATGATCCCGTGATACAAACGAACAACTCTTACTATTGGACCAACTCTCTAACTCGAAAATAAAATTCAGCTGTTCTATACATTTTGGTCGAATGAATATTGATGTTTTGTATGGAACAGCTGAATTCCATTTTCGAGTTAGGGAGTTGGTCCAATAGTAAGAGTTGTTCGTTTTTATCACGGGAGTCATCTCAGAAGGTTTGGACGGTGATATAAAAGTCAATCTGTATAAGTAAAGTGAAATGTACGTGGTTTTTAATACAAATCGAGTTTAACCTTTTAGCTATTGGCATAGTTTTTTTTTATATATATCTTACGGGTAAGCTCAGTGCCTTAATATCACCTGATGTTAAGTGATGATAAGACCAGAGGAAGCGCACTTCACCCGGGATCTTCAATTACTGAGGCACCGGCTATCTTATCTCTAGCTGCTGGAACACAACAATAAGAACGTTTAAAAAGTTTCATGTTACAATAGCTAGGGCTAGAATCTCCTTTTAGGCTTAACACCTGTACAAGGAGACTCTGCTCTTCTAATAAATACAATGTTTTACGTGTACAGTTTACAGCCTCAGTGTACAGTATACAATATTAATTAAACTTATCACTAAAATAAACTTAAAATATTAAACAATGTGCGTTTATATGTGTGTTAGTGTTTATGTGTGTGTGAGAGAGAGGGTGTGTATGTGTGTGAGGGTGTGTATGCATGTGTGTGTGTGTGTGAGGGTGTGTGAGGGAGGGTGTGTGTGTGTGTGTGTATGTGCGTGAGGGTGAGGGTGAGGGGGAGTGTGTGTGTTTGTGTAATGCTACAAACATTGATGTTATTGCGACATATTGCGAGATAAGATGGTGGCAGCTAGCCAGGATAAACAAGCCCTACCACCAATTAAACCAAGTACATAAAGATTTGGGTCTGAGACCGGTAGACCACAGAGGCGGTTAAATGGTGGTTTAACTTAACGATAGTGAATTTTAATAACTTTCGCAAACAAATAAACAAAATTAAATGTGTCTGAGTGGTAGAGCCACGCTGCGTTGCAGCACGAAATGGGCCGGCTCGCCCGGCGTAATACCAACCTCTCACAGAATATCGGCGTGAAACAATGGCACTCGTTGCTGTTGTGTTTTGTCCGGTGAATGAAAGTACCGGAAGCCCATCTCTCACCCCTTGCCCCTCCCAATTCCTACTCCCTCCTCAAGATCCAACTCTTTCCTCAAGACCGGCAACGCATCTGCGATTATTTTGGTTTTGCGGATGTCTATGGGCGGCGGTGATTACTTTCCATCAGGTAACCCGCCTGCTCGTGTGCCTCCTTTTAACATAAAACAAAAAAAATGTTATTAATAATTCACGCACAGAGCTGGACATATGTCCGCCTAACTAAAGGCTTTTTTAATTGTTTTCTATTGTAGATCTAAACACTACTTGCATGTATATTTTTAATCTAGCCTCCCTAGGATCCCAATCCTTTCACACGCAATTTTGTGTCTTTTTTATTTATTTGGTTAACACGCTTACATAAATCAATTACCTGACCAGCGATTAACGCGCCCGGTCTGCAAGCGCTGAGGTTAAGCAACTATCGCGAAGGCCTTTCGGATGGGTTACCAAAAATTTATCATCTCGAGCTCCTCCGTGCTTTGAAAGGCACGTAAAGCCGTTGGTCCCGGCTGCATTAGCAGTTGTTAACATCACCAATCCGCACTGGGCCCGCGTGGTGGTTGATGGCCCGTCCTTCCTATCCATCCACGGGGAAGGCTCGTGCCCCAGCAGTGGGGACATAAAAATGAGCTGGTAATGTAAGAAATAAAAAAATATACGAGTATAATAACAAATAAAAAATCTGAGTAAACTTATTGGATCGTATGAAAAGTTTTATTTCAGATATGGTTTTATTTTCTAGTGTATTGTGGCCTTATGATTACTCACAAATCGTGCGATATGGTGGGTTAACGAGTGCGGTTTCACAACAATTACCAGGAATAGCCTAGTTACCTGCCTTCCGAAGCTCTGAATTTATTTGTTCACTTATCCCAGAACTAGACTCTTATGAACTCCTTTGTAATAGGGAAGTCGACAAAATCAAAAAAAATATTAAATATTTAAAATCTAAAATTTATTTTAGAACGATAAACGTATAAATGATATCATGTAACAGTTATGTTAAACATTAACCTATTTTTTATTTGACTTAGGCATGAATTTCTATAGCCCAGAAAAAAATTATAAATGAAAATTAATGTCCAGCAGTGGACGTGTGTAGGCTGATGATGATGATGATGATGATGATGATGATGATGATGATGATGATGATGATGATGATGTAGATGATGATGATGATGATGATGATCGATAGCTCGCCGATGAGTCGGACGGACCCAATAAAGGAAGCAGTAAAGAACCCCTAACACGCGGGCACAAAGATGGCATCGGTCAGGGGGCAATGGCATCAGCTGGTCAGGCGGATCACTGCGACCGAAGTAAAGAGAGTTGTCTTTACTTTACTTTTCTTTTAAGTCTAACGACGAAAGAAGAAAAAAAATCTAATTAACACTAAATTGACGGAACACAATAGTGAAGTCATAGTTGGCCATTTTTTTTTTTTTTAATAAAAAAGAGGCAAACGAGCAAGCGGGTCACCTGATGGAAAGTAGTCACCGCCGCTCATGGACACCCGCAAAACCAGAGGAATCGCAGACGCGTTGCCGGCCTTTAAGAAAGAAATAGGCTCGTTTCTTGAAGATTCCGAGGTCGTAACGGTCCGGAAATACCGCCGCCGAGAGCTGATTCCACAACACTGTAGTTCGAGGCAAGAAAACGCACAGTAGTAGAACGCCAACCATCAAGAATTATCTAGTAGGGAACGGGGACACGCTTGCGTGATGACATTCCTTCTAGAAACCCTCAGACGCTGTTTCGATAACACGGCGCGGCGTGAAACCATTTAAGTTTCTGGCCGTCCCCAAACAAGTCCGGTGGCGCTGTAAAGGCCGTTTGAAGCCAACAGCACTCACAATAACTACTAACAACAACATAAAATTAATCTTAGCAGGACCGCCATTTAAGGCAATTTATCATGACTACAGTGGTCTGTGAGGTTGATAATGCTAGATCATCCTCATCTCAGCCAAAAGACGTCCACTGCTAGACAAAGGCCTCCTCCAAGAATAAGGGGGATTTGCCATAATAACCACGCTTGGCAGGCGGGTTGGCGATCGCAGTAGGTAAAAGTAATCACACAAAGATGCTGCTGCCCATCCACTGGATTGGTCCATTAGTCGCTATCTACGACACACACGGGGAGAGATGGGGTGGTGCAATTCTGTATACCCGGCACCACACGGGCAATTTGGAAAAAGTAGCTAGATTCCTGGGACTTTTAATTGATGATGGTAGACTGAATTGGAAAGCACACATAGAACATCTTTGTAAAAAAAATAGTAGTTCTGCTTACGCCATATCTTCTGAGTGTGACATTTTCCTTTTTTATTTGGTTCCTAGTTTTATCCCATTGTGTTTTCGTTTTTTAACGGTAATAAATTAATGCTATGAAGTATAAGTAACTTTAAATATCGTCCTATGTTTTAGTTAGTGTACTTGTATTATTTGCTAACTTTACTTGTTACTTAAGATACCAACCAGACCGGGAGGTATGATTGAATTTCACATTATCTATTTTGAAATTATTATAAAGGAGTTATATTATAGGCGATAGAAATGAATTATACGACAATTTTATGACCAATTTTACCTAGTCATAAAGGCTGCAAATAACGTTGCTTATTACGTTGCTATTATATCGTATGACAACGTTTAAAGTCATGTATGTTTATGCTAGCTGCTATTAAACAAGAAGTGTTGAAACTGAACCCAAGATTCACACACACAATTAGTAAGGAATTATTGTAATGTGAACAGTTCCAGCGCATGATTACTATAATGATTTCTTTTGTGTAATGAAAAATAATAAATAATATTTTAAGTGTTTTCTCAGCAATTATCTAAAATTATTTTCTGACCTTCATCAGGCGGCACCTTAGAAGGCACTGTATTTCAGGGCCCAGTGCTTCTCCAACAAATCACAAACTAAACAAGTTACTTAGTCAGTAATGCTTTGACGTGTGTATAATGAAAGGTTTTGACAAAAATAGTTTTTCTTAAAACTTGGTTCCGATAACCAACTTTAAAAAATAATTAAATGTAACATCGACTGGCAGAAACCAATGTCTCACATTTTCTGTAATAATATTTGTTAACAACAAAAACGCTTAAATTTGTATACATATTATTGTAAATAGTTCTTACTCATTTTACTACGAGAAACAGCAAAGTTATTATCCTATAATGTACTAAAAACTATCCCACTGAAATTAGTCACAGTTAATTAATATTGGTTTAATCACCACGCTTACCAATTACAGATTAATTTTTTTATTTTATACGTAGCACGGTAAATGACTCTATTTCACCTAATGTTAAGTGAATATAGAATCCAGATGCGACGACAACTGGTGCAGCGTGAAAACAACGCAGCATCAGTTACCCTCACTCTGCCGGCCCACAAGGTGCCTCTTCACGCCTCGTTTGAAGGACCCCATATCATAGGAAGGAGGGAAAACGTGTGCTGACAAACTATTCCATTCCGATTAAGCCCGGGCTATGCAAAATCCGAACCTCTATGTCCGTCCAGGGAATTAAACTCGGCACCTTCGAATATCCGACTGAGAGGTACGCCATTCCCCAACGAGCCGTCTCAAAAAGACATCAAACAAAATCTACTTCGTCTTCACACAAATTTAAAGTATTCTGGGACTGACAAAAAAAAGTAAAAGCAATTAATTCGAACAATGACCCATAAAGTACGTAAATACTAGGAAGTAGGTTTACTCATAATTGCCCTTTATGGTGTTAAAATGTTGTCACAGAGACTTTAAAGTGAGGCAGAAGATTACGTCGCCACCACGATTATGCGACCAGTTCGTAGAGTAATTCGGCCATTAAGACAGTTTCCACAAAAGTTATAATTGTCTCCGTAACGACAGCCCACTCGCCCTATTAAGCCTTAATGTCAATGTTGACATGCACAATACTTACCAGCGATATAAAAGACGGCCTTGTTATTTTATCAAGAAATAGAGACAAGGATACAATTATTCTGATTACGTCAATTGTCCGATGATATAGCTCAATCGTAGCAGTGATGGCAAGATTCTTCTCAGATTCAGACTGATTTGCGATCTGACTGTCTCTGTCGTCAGTTTTGGAGAGAGTTTGCTGATTGATGGCCTTATACGGCCGTTCCAGCATCTTCTGATATTTTTGGGGGCGGCGAGAAAGTTAAAGGGTTCCTTAAGCCGTGTGATCGAACACCGTCAAAGGTTGTCTAGAGGGAAAGGCTAGAATATTTTACCGTTCCCTATATACTAGATAACTTCGAAGGAATCCGCAAAAGCCTATTGATGGGATTTCACCGCCTCTGTGGTCTTGTGGCTAAGATCACCGGTTTAGACCCAGAGGTCACAGGTTCAATTCCCAGCGGGGGGTAAATATTTGTGTACTCGGGTGGTTGGTGGTAGGGCTTGTTTGTCCGCCTGGCTAGCTACTACCATCTTATCTAAATATGTCGCCATAACATCAATGTTTGTAGCATTGTTGTGTTCCGGCAGCTAGAGATAAAATAGCTAGTGCCTCACTAGTTAAGGATTCCGGGTGAAGTGCGCTTCTATCATTGGCCTTATCATCACTTAACATCAGATGAGATCAAGCTATAAGCATCATGCTTACCCGAAAATATTTAAAAAAAATTGTGACCTAATAAATTCAGAGCTTCGGAAGGCTGGTTACGCCTAGGCTTTCCTGGTGGTTGTTGTGAAACCGCACTCGTCAACACCCACCATATCGTACGCCAGTTCGTGAGTTATCATAAAGTCACAATACACCGTTCCTTACCGAAGACTCGATATCGGTAGATATGCTAGCAAAAGCATTCTCAAAAAAATAACAGGTAAACTTTTTTTAGTATCACAAGAACTTGCAATAAAATGTTTCGTCATCATCATCATCAGCTTATTTTTATGTCCTCACTGCTGGGGCGCGAGCCTTCCCTATGGATGGATAGGGAGAACGGGCCATAAAACACCACGCGGGCCCAGTGCAGGTTGGTGGTTGTTAACGACTGCTAATGCAGCCGGGACCAACTTCTTTACGTGCCTTTCGAAGCACGGATGAACTCAAGTGTTTGGTCACCCAACCGATGACCGGCCTTTGCGGGCGCGTTAACCACTTCGCCATCAAGGTCCTCAAAATAACGCGTTGCCATTAAATAACTTAATTTAAGAGCCAAAGTTGGAGCGCTCTTTAACCGGCTTTCTCAATTTTGACACACTACTGACAGATAATAAGTGATATCTTATTTAACTATCGGAGTGCAACAATGCTATATACAATAAAAATACAACAATTACAACAATGCTAAATAACTGTTATATTTTATTTATGACGGCCAACTTCATGAAATAGTCGACCTGAGAAAACAAATCTTAACCGAACCGAGTACAACCGCTCGCTAACTAACTTCGCTCACTTCGCTCTATATTAGACCCTTGTATAGAATCGGCACCTCTGGTTAAGACTCGCGTTCTAACAAGAGTAAGGTTAGTTATGTTAAAAGCTTGATTATGTGTCGCGTTTCGGCTAAATATTTTATTGGTCGCTTCCTCTTTACTAAATACTGATTTTTAATATTGTAGATTACAAATAATTAGTAACTAAAAATACAACAGCTTCTCATAAGATGTTTTTTTACAAATCAGAGCTCACAGATAATTTTGATATTTTTTTTCTCTAAACCATACAGTCCCACGTTATCTCCAAGCCCGGTGCCTTACCATCAGACAAATATTTTGACTGCCGCAAAAAAACGATGTCAAAGTCATCCCAAAGCGATAACCGCGAAAACCTATCGGAAAATGCTACCACCCCTGCGTCGAGTGGTGGAGAGGGGGCCTCGTGGCTAGCGGCGCCAGCGCAGCCGGCACTCGTCCGCGCGCGCTCTCTACGCCCGCTCGCGTCTGTGTCCGTGCACCGCAGCTCCCCCGTACCACGGTAACGTACCCATATATTTACGCAACGTTTCCGCATCGGCGCTCGTTACGAAACCCGCCAAAAACGCGATGTGAATAAGTTCATCGGTTGGAAAAATCACACACGTGGTGAAGTGATAGCTCCGGGGGTGTACCGAATGATCGATTCCGATATTGTGTTGGTCAATCGCGCCGCAACCTCGCCAGGTTTCGACACCTGAGCGATAGAAAACTGATTTCGATAACATTGAAATTGTACGGTCTTCGGCGGCGCCGTAGCGGATCTGTTGCCTTTGATTTGTAAGAAAGTGACCCTAGTTCTAATGACCACAGCAGAGTGTGAAAACTTTCAAGTTCTGACAATTTTGACTTGTGATGACCGTTTGTTGTTGTTTGTGTACTGTTTACTTTATATAAGTATATTGTTGTTGTTGCAACCAGGGTCGTTTTGCTTGTTATATTGTTGCATTTAATTGTTAATTTCATACTTTGTCGTCTCTAGCATTTTACGCCAAGGTGATAATTTTCTTTTAAACTTGAGCAGTCGGTTTTCCTTGATCTTTACGTCGAATCCGACTTTGATTCAGACAGACAGAGTGGAATTATTCATACTCTGCGTTTTTACATTGAACTTTTAGCTTTGGATCACGTTTGCTAAATACTGAGTATTTAATATTTTAATCGTGTTCTTTAACTTTATTTCAATGTAATATATTCAAGGTTATTCAAGGTTGGTTAATTACGTCATCGGATGTACCATCAACATATATAAGAGCGTTTAAGTGCAATTTTCCATATAAACAGTGTTCAGTTACCGTTTTATATAGTGTGAGACTCGTCATTTATAATATATATTTCTAATATCATTAAAATAATTGTTTAATGCGGTAACTAGTTACGGTGAAAACATTTCCATTATACCAAAATTATATTATAGAAATAACAATGATTTCCGTATAAAAATCTGTGAAAAACATATAATAACCTCTTTGAAATGTGCTTAACACTAATTGTTGACATAAACATCTAACATAATATTTTCTTTCGCCGCAAAACGTCATTAGTCTTTAAAATAAAACTTTAAAGATCAACGTGTTCTCCCACTAACAGTAATAACCAAATTGTAAAATTTACATTGAATATAGTCATAAAAACCTTACACGCGAGCATCTCAACAGTATTAGCTGATACAACATATTAATTACATACCAATTTTGTACAAAGATTGTGTTGAAAATAACATCAATTATAATTACCCCAGATACTGGAGTAGACGCAATAAAGCATTATATTTTCATATACATACCTACAAGGTACGCTTCGGTGGTAAAGGGCGGACTTCCTCAGTTCAGTTTCCAAGACTTACCCTGGTGGAAAGTGTGTTTCGGATTTTTTGATGCATAGGATTTGTTGTACCAACTCGAATTTGGTAATTAACCTGTCATCTGCCGCGAGCACTGATCAGTGCCATAAACAATTAAAATTCTATTGTGTCTGTATTCACGGTAGATGACAGGTTAATCCGTCGTTTGCCGTGAATACAGACACAATAGGATTTCAATTGTTTGGCGGCTGATCAACGCTCGCGTATTTCAAAAGTTAAGCCAATATCAATTGTATCAGTCGGTCTATCGTAGAGATGTCTTGATTTTAATGCATTTGCCCAGCATTGAGACGCATATAGGCTTATTGGTTTACTACTTCTCCTCGTACATAACATACATATTACCTATATACAGGAGTTTGCGTTAAATCCTTTTAAACATTATTTGTTTTATATTGAAACGCAAAAGTTTACAATTGTAGTTATGTTGTGATTTAAAATGACGTTGATCTACATCTTTAAATGTGTAAATCCTACTAATATTATAAACGCGAAAGTTTGTAAGTATGGATGGATGGATCTTTGTTATTCTTTCACGTAAAAACAACTGAATGGATTTGGATGAAATTCGGCATACATATAGTTTATAACCTGGATTAACACATAATATAGTTTTTATCCCGATATTCCCACAGTAATGAATGGAAACTGTCAAAGCGGATGTTTGTTACTCTTTCACGTAAAAACTACTGAATGGATTTGGATGAAATTCGGCATACATAGTTTATAAACTGGATTAACACGAAGGATAGTTTTTATCCCGATATCCCCACGGGAATGAATGGAAACTGTCAAAGTGGATGTTTGTTACTCTTTTGGGTAAAAACTACTGAATGGATTTGGATGAAATTCAGCATACAAATAGTTTATTACCTGGATTAACACATAGGATAGTTTTTATTCCGATATCCCCACGGGAATGAATGGAAACTATCAAAGCGGTATGAAGTCCGCCGGGTCCACTAGTGTACTCTATATTTGGTAACCCATCCGGGAAATGGCATTCGAAAGTGGCTTGATTTTCACGATCATTACTTATTACGCCTGTTACTATACTACGCTTGTAACCGAGCTTTCTTTTACGTGACCAACCGCTAATTTCGTAAATTTTATCAAATTATCGTTCTCTAATGAAAATATATGCTAGAACCTATTTCGTTGCTATTTTGTACAAACAGCTAACTATTTAGCAATTAAAAGATCTAAAGTCTCAATTTACAGAAACCCAATTGGGTTTTTTGTCGGCAATGACAAGTCTGTTTAAAACTTACGTAAACTCGCACTTCAGCTGAGCGTTTTGGCAAACAATTAAATGATTTCCCAACCGCTGGCTTCCATCATTGATTCCGGTCGTTTCATGGTTCCGTACGGGCAAGGCACGGTCAAGGTTGCCTTGGCGGTTACAGCCGGTCAGGTGGTTTGACAACCATGGTAGGACAGTTAGTTGGTTCTTCCCTTACAATGTAGCTGGTCAACTTTAATATCTCTTTTGTCCCTTAACCCACTTAGTCCAACAGGATATTATAACAACTCTAAAAGTATTATAATAGATGTACCCTATTATGATACTTTTAAAGTTTTTTTTACAGCAACACACAAATTTGTGGTCGGTCTAAATGGGTTAAATAAAGAATTTAAAAAGTTTAAAAACCATATTTTACAGTTTGAAAAAGAAATAATATAAATACGATATGTCCTGGCCTTACCAGCGGTGGATTGATAAGGATTGACAATGATCATTATAATTATCATTAAAAAAAAAGACTTTTGAAAATATAATAACAAAAGTTCACTTTTTAACAAATATTTATCTTAAGTTTTAACTTTTGGAATCACATATATTTTTGTTTCGCCTGTATCAGGTTGGTATGGACCACCTCCTTCTTTATTCTGCCACCGCAATAGTATCTTACAGGATAGGTTAAATAGTGTACAATAGCTATGCATAGAGGAATAAAAAATCATTTTTATGCCTACAAGCTGCTGCGGTGACCGCTTCCAATCAGTCTGATTTTTTGACATCTATTGATTGGACGTTCGAAGTTAGCCGCTACAACAACAGCCCATTTATTGTGCCAACTGTATTACGTATAGTTTCCATTTCACTTTCGTCTGTCACTCCCTATCCGTCGGGCAGCGCAGAATCTCCGACCATTCAAACCGCAGCTCTAACGCGAATGAATAAGGTGCTTAATTTAATTATGCATTTCACAAGTGTAACCGTTACTCAATAACCTGTCTAACTGCGACCAATATTTTCAAGTTTTGTAAGTGGCCATGGAAAAATAATCGAAAACTCTGTTCAGTACTAATTGAAATTATTTCTCAAGCCATATTAGCCTTTATGGTATTCAGATAAGGTGTAAATGAAATGTGATTGTTTTGCCTTCGATTATGATCAGATCGATGGTTGCATGTTTTACTGTGACTGCCGAAAACAAGGTGAATGCATGACTTTATTGAAAGCACTAAGTTATTCTAGGTTAATGTCTAATGTCTATGGCATGGGTAAATGTTATTATGTAAATGACATTATTCAAAATGGATTGAACAATTCACATTCGCAAATTCACAATTCACAATTCACATTCACAATTCATTATATGCGTAGTCCTTTTTAATGCATTTAGTGAAAAAGTGGGATCTAGTCGGGCAAACTTAAAACAAGCCACTTACTACACCGAGTACATTAATATCTATTTATATCCATGCTGAGAATCAAACCCATCTACCTCTGTAAGCCTGAAACCCGTAGTCTAATCACTAGACCGCAGACACAGATAGAAATCAGGTACACGTAGAACTTGAAAAAAACAAAGGAAAAATAACTTAAAACAATTGCGTCTCTTTTTGCATGAATCATTGTCAACCAATTTGCATATCTTCCATGAGAGACTGAGAGTAAAACTCCTACGTGCTATAAGTACGTTGTGTCAACTTCGCGAACTCTAGTGGCGTTTTATATTTAAACTTAGCTGTGTGCCTTGCTAAATGCAACGCTAAGAGGTTGGTCAATAACGTTCACGGAACTATGTTTCCGATGATATAACACTTTCCTAGTATTAAGAATATTTAGAAAAAGATTCTTCATACGAAAAGCTATCACTATTTTCGTAGGATAAGGAAGATTTAGTGTTATTAAGTTCGCGACCTGCATGCATGTCTTAGGAGTGTTACGACATAACATTTTATATCGTAGCATATACTTGTGATAGTTGATCCTTTGTTTTGTTGATATATATGATGCAATTAGTGTATAGATCTAGTTGTAGTAACGTAGGCCTTATTAAAGAAGGTGTGGTTATGAATCCCGCTCGTTTCTATTTCAATAGATTTCGGGAATAGTTCCACTCGTGGAAACACCAACACTCTTTTCTTCTTTCACTTAAGAGCCACGCTTTTGTCAGTGTCCTAGTGGCAAAGCGCTCTCCCTGGTTCTCGAAGGTCCTAGGTTCAATTCCCAGGTCAGGCAAAGAGTGTTTAGGATTTTTCAATGCATAACCCGGGTTTGTGGTCAACCAACCCGCATTTGGCAAGCGTGGTGATTAAGCCACTACCCATCAATTGTAGCGATGACTTGATATCAATTATGGACGCCTAAGCTAATAGCTAATAGGCTACTTAATTACTTAGTCAGTCTTGGTAGTGTTTTCCATTTATTCCTATCTCAAGCTTAACCTTTTACGTCACGTCAGGATACACATCAAAAAGTAATGTGCAAAATAAACGCGAGTAGAAAAGTTGTTTCATTTAAATTTTTCATTTAATTTTGGCAACGCGTCTGCGATTCCTCTGGTTTTGCGGGTGTCCATGGGCGGCGGTGATTATTCTTTATCAGGTGACCCACCAGCTCGTTTGCCTCCTTCTTATACAAAAAAAAACCTTTTACTTCTTTATGATACACGACGTTCGCATTCTCTTTGATTTGTTACATGTAAGCTCTTCTTGGTCTTTTCCTTCCTCTCTCTTCTTCTATCTTACCTTCAATGATGCGATTAATAAAATTGTCGTGTCTTATTAAGTGACCAATTATATTTCCTCTTCTGTTTTTAATAACTTTTAATACGTCTCGCCTTCCTTTACTCTTTTTAGGATTCCGTAGCCAAATGGCAAAAAACGGAATCCTTATGGATTCGTTATATCTGTCTGTCTGTCTGTCTGTCTGTCTGTCTGTCTGTCTGTCTGTCTGTCCGTCCGTCCGTATGTCACAGCCACTTTTTTCCGAAACTATAAGAACTATACTGTTGAAACTTGGTAAGTAGATGTATTCTGATCGCTGTACGATGTATGATGAACCGCATTAAGATTTTCACACAAAAATAGAAATAAAACAATAAATTTTGGAGGTTCCCCATACTTAGAACTGAAAATCAATTTTTTTTTCATCAAACCCATACATGTATCTATGGATAGGTTATTAAAAATGATATTGAGGTTTCTAATATCATTTTTTTCTAAACTGAATAGTTTACGCGAGAGACACTTCCAAAGTGGTAAAATGCGTGTCCCCCCGCACACCCGCATACCCCTCCCAGTAACTACTAAAATAAGAGAATGATAAAACTAAAAAAAAATATGATGTACATTACCATGCAAACTTCCACCAAAAATTGGTTTGAAAGGGAGATCTAGTAAGTAGTTTTTTTTTAATACGTCATAAGGTACGGATCCCTTCGTGCGCAAGTCCGACTCGCACTTGGCCGGTTTTTTATACTTCTTCGTTAGTGACCATTTCTGTCCAGCTTACTTACACTCTTCTAGTATTCTAATATTCCATTTTAATTTTCCATTATCTGCTATCACTTAAAACGTCAACCCTCTCATAAATAACAGTGCATTCCTACTAGTATTCAGATAAATTTCGCAAGATATACAGACCGAGGTTAACCGCTGTTTTGGCGAAAGTTCCTTTTATAAAGAACTTGTTGCATGTTGCATTTAAAAATTAACAAGAACTGTATAATAAATAAGCTGAAAAGGTAAATAAAACAGGTGATATAAGGTGCCTTTTTCAAAATCACATTTTACAAAAATGACAATTGTTGCCTTCTCGATAATTGGTTTAAAGTGTTTTATTGCAATTGGGAAATTAGTTTCCAAATTAAAGTCTTGCTGTTCTTTCATCAACTCTTTTTTCTTAGACCTAAAACCTTTAAAGTCATTACAGTACGTCTTCTTTTCCATTTATCATGCCTGATCGGTATTAATATCATTTAACACTTTCTTTATCTTCATATCAATTATGTCTCATACTATTCTACCATATTTTCGTTGGTATTTTAAAGAAAGGTAAGTCTCATTGACAAATGGTTTTTTGAAGCTTGAAATCAACTAGCCAAGATCTTAGACAAAACAAACTAGATCAATATTGTAAACAATAAAATAAAAACGTGGATTTGTTTAGTAGAACAGATGTTCATCTAAGTAACATATAATAATATCAATAATCACAATAATAATCATAATCGTAGCTTGGATCCTGGTCCCGATGCCAGCGGACCCCTATTTTTTTATATTTTTAAATGTTTTACTTATTTTGTTTTTAGAAAATATTTAAAAATGTAAATTTATATGAGAAAAAATAAATAAAGGAATCATAATCAAAACAAAAATGAATTTTCCCAGCTTCTAACAGTTAAGAACTTAAACACATAATAACAAATTGTAAAGGAAGCTGTAATTTAAATAAACGTAACCTTTATTATATTTTAAAGAATTTTTATTTTTTAACAAGTTTGACCTCTCCAATTTATAATAAATACCTAAATTACTTAAACACTCTATTAAATATAATGTTAAATGATTGGATAAATATATAACAAGAACTCAAGTTGCAAGTCAGTTTTAAAGCACACTTAAAGAGCAGTAGAGTACTCGTATTAGGTAAAGAATACTCAAGGCAAATTATATCACACAGTCTGTGCTGGTTTTTATGAAGAGGATGTTCCAAAATGGTCATATTACCTCAGAGCCGAGGTCGAGCGACGCACTTGACTCGACATACTCCTGTCAATATTTTGACTTCGATTATATTTTCTTTGTTGTGGGTTGTACAACAAAAGACGGGTGTGAGTTTTAGCATTTACCAATTGAGTCATACGGTATTTCGTTTTTATTGTTCTTAGTTACTAGTTATACTTAATAAACGGAATGTCAGAAGGGTGCAGGTTCAAATCCTGCTCGTAGAAATTTTTTCAACATTTTTGTTTTTTTTTATACTTAATTTCTAAAACTTCATAAAACCGGCTTAACAATAGCAATGATGTCGTTTGCTACATTTATGACATAGAGTGCGTTAAAGTGTTATGTTCCTGAGTAAAAACCTATATGATTTTTTTTATTTTATTAATAATAATAATAATAATAATAAATCATTTATTCATAACCCAAAAATGTTAGTTTACAAGGTCAGCTGATACATGGTGTAGGCCGGGTTAGATATACATTTGCATTAGGAGGTTGAATCCCTGACATTGAGACTAGTAAAAACTGTATTATCAGTGTCAGTGATTCCTCGACATTTTTGACTTAATTAATTATTATGTCTTACAGAACAGTTTATAATCAAAATTAATGCTATGAAATATACCCAAAAACGTGAACACAAAAAATGACAATATTTAAGCATTCAGACAACGATAACTTGATTATACCTAATAAAGTACTATAAACATACAAAAACATTCATCATCATCATCATCATCAGCTCATTTTTCTGTCCCCACTGCTGGGGCACGAGCCTTCTTTAGGGATGGATAGGGAGAACGAGCCATAAACCACCACGCGGGCCCAGTGCGGATTGGTGGTTGTTAACGACTGCTGATGCAGCCGGGACCAACGGCTTAACGTGCCTTCCGAAGCACGGAGGAGCTCGAGATGACAAATTTATGGTCACCAATCCGATGACCGGACTTTGCGAAAGTTGCTTAACCTCAGCACTCGCAGACCGGGCGCGTTAACCACTGCGCCAACGAGCTTCTCTTAACATTATATATAAACTAATTATGTATAATACAGTTTAAAATAAGATGCAAATAAAGTAAATTTGCACATAAGTCTCTTATACTCGTATAATAAGTATTTGACTTCTAAGATAACTGACAGAATTACAAGAACATTATGATTTATTAGAATCATTGCAACACGATCACAAGGTCACATGCTAATTAAAAAGTTGCAATAATTAAATATTAAATACGTACAGTCCTACGTACGTACTCCTATATATTTTTTTTAAATTCAGTTTTTAGGTCATAACGATTATTTTATAGCTTAGACTATAAATCTACTAGATGCACACGACTTTATTAATTAATCAAGCTCACAGTCATCAATCTTAGGTTGTAACTAACAAATAGCTAAAATGTAATGCCTATTCTTCTCTTGTTAACAGATTAATGTATACAATTACAGAGAACATCAATCTTCTTGCTTCTCATCGACCTAGGAAACTTGTGATTTATTTTGACATTAAACTCTTGAATAAATTAAAGAAACACATTTAATTTTGTTTTTGTCCTTTAAAACGGACTATTAACACATTATTAATAGCCCTGTTAACCCACTTGTAAAGTTAATATCTTTGATCAATACTAGATTACTAGTACTAGTACTAGTTTCCCGATAAGCGCTCCTAAAACGGTACGAGAAACAAGTTCACAAATACTCTTTTGTGGTCTCATTTTGAATTAGAATGAGATTTTTTCACTCTTAATTGACTTTTATGTTCTGGATTTTAGGTTTACAAAAGCTGTTGATGCTACAAAACTCTTTTTTACACTGTGTAATAGGATATTTTGATGTCGCGGCAATTCTCGTGATGCATTTTTGTGCCAGATCCTTAAATCTAGTACTATTTATTGATCGAAGGCTTATTAATATGCTTATGTTAGATCAGTAGTCTATCATTCTATATCTATCTATGTATTTCTATATCTATCTATTTCTATCTATATCTATCTATTTCTCTCTATATCTATCAGTATCTTTCTATCCATATCATTTTATATCTAGTCTATCTATTATGCTTTTGTTACATCAGTAGCTATGGGGATTGAACCACGATTTCTCATATTCAACCCAACCGTTCGGCTACAGATGCTTTAAATTATTTATCACGTAGTTTAATGGCACAACGGCTAATTCTGGTTGTGATCTTGAAAGTTAAGGAATTTTCACAGTAGCGGAGCACTGGATGGGTGATCTAGTTAAAATAGTCCAAACTCCTTCAAGTTTCCAAAAAGGAAAAGGTCTCGGTTGTTGTCGAAAAATGGTAGTCGTTAATACTCACCAATTCGCATTGGGCCAGCGTGGTGGGTCCTTACCCGATCTCCCCATCTGCTTTTGTTCGTTTGGGGAGATCAGCCCATAGGTGGGACGGTTGACGGCTGACGATGTTGATGTTCCTATGGAACAGCTCAATTTTATCAATGTGTATATTGAATGAGGAGCTCGATGGTGCAGTGGTTAACGCGCCCGATCTGCGAGTGCTGAGGTTAAGCCACTTTCGCAAAGGCCGGTCATTGGATGGGCGACCAAAAATTTATCATCTCGAGCTCCTCCGTGCTTCGGAAAGCACGTAAAACCGTTGGTCCCGGCAGCATTAGCAGTCGTTAACAACCACTAATCCGCACTGGGCCCACGTGGTGGTTTATGGCCCGATCTCCCTTTCCATCCATAGGGAAGGCTCGTGGAGGAAAGGCAGTGGGGAAATAAAATGAGCTGATGATGATGATGATGATGTATGTTGAAACACAATGTTACTATAAACATGTCCTTATATAATTTTAACAATATTTTTCTCAAAAAGTTCAGAACAACAATGACACTTTCGCTTACTTACACACCAGTTTAAAATGTTGCTTAAAAGGCAGATAATTATAAGAGAACAAGAAAATTATAGTGTTGCGTACATATTAACTTATTTCTAAGAATTCCTTTATAATCACATAGTAACATGTGACTTTAACACGCCCTAAAAAGTTGCAAACAATAGTGGCATTTTACTTAATACACGCTTTATGCACAACGAACTCTTAAACGAAAGTAAATTTTACTAGTTTTGTTATATCAATTATTCCTTATGAAAATTGCTTTCTGAAGAATAATGATAAAAGTTAACTAAAATACATTAAACCGCAATAATTTTTAAAAAAATTAAAAAACTTGACGTTTCGTTAACGTCATTAATAAAAGAAAAATTCGTACATTCAAAGAATTGCAATGTTTCCAAACCGCCCCGACTTACGGATGCGCGCGCAGACTCTTTTGTTAACTCGACCACGCAATAGTACCTAGACGCACGATACGGCACGCATACTAATGGCCGGTAAATGATCGGCAGGTAGAGTTTACACATTCTTAAGGTATATACACACCGAACCACCGGCTAGTAACTTTGCCCGGCGGCGCGGCGGCCGGCGCAAGGGTTGCGACTATTTCCAATAGTTTTGACATACGTTTAATACAAGTAAAATGAAGTAAAATTACTGTCTCTTTGAAGACGCGATCTGAAACCCGCACAGAAATTCCTTCCGCGTCTCAAATCCAACTCCTTACTTTATTTATTTCTAACGATTTAGGTTCTGAATAGTGGAAGCTTTTAATTAAATTTGTTTTACAATGTATCATCACAATCATCAACATCTCAGTCAAAAGACGTCCACTGCTGGACAAAGGCCTCCCCCAAGGATCTCCACAACGAACGGTTTTGTGCTGCTCGCATCCAGGGGCTTCCCGCGACCTTCACCAGATCGTCGGTCCACCTTGTTGTAAGCCTGCCCACACTGCGCTTTCCGGTACGCGGTCGCCACTCGAAGACTGTTCTGCTCCAGCGGCCATCAGTCCTGCGAGCAATGTGACCTGCCCACTGCCACTTGAGATTCGATCACGCGGAGAAACCCCGAGCATAGCCCTCTCCATTGCTCTTTGAGTGACCTTGAGCCTTCTGATAAGGCCCATAGTGCCCATTCCAGAGGATGGGCAGCAGCGTCTGTCTGAGGTTACCCTCAACCTACTGCAATCGCCAACCCGCCTGCCAAGCGTTGCGATTACGGCAAATATTGATAATGATTACAATGTAGGTACTCCATAATTAACACCCGAACCCAGATCGTTCGCAGATCCGAATAACGAAAAGGTGTCAGTTAAACAGTAATCTCATTACTTAATAGTCTCTTACATCTCAGATCAGATGCCGTGCTGAATACTGAAAGGGTTTCAATATACGCTGTGGTGACAAGAATATCTGCAGCAACGTGTGCGATTTAAAATACAGTGAAAAAAAATTAAACGCCGGTTGCAAATACCTTTGGATAGATAGCACTAATGTCGCTCTAAAGCATTTCAAAAATCAAAAAGCAGTGACAAAATTCAGCGCTTACGTCAGCCTTCCCGGTAGCATAATGGTCAGTGCAGCCGCCCGGATTGCGGAAGACCTAGGTTCGATTCCTGGCTGGGTCGGGTGGGCGTTTAATTGTTTCACTGTATTTTATATAAATATTTAATTCAGCTTAAGTGTAGCAATTAACACTTAAAAATAAAAGTAAAAATTTATAAAAAAATACAAATGATTATTATTATAAGGTTTAATTACAATAATTCATAGTTTGAAACGTTCCCTATTTGGGATGGCCATTAAACCATTTTTTATCTAAAGAATCCGGAAATGTGATAAAAAGATTAGTATAGAAACCAAACTTTTTACCACATTCCCAGATTCATCATCAACAAAAACGTCGCAATGCTAAGTTTAGGCTTTGCCATATGTATAAAACGTATGGTAATAGGCCTATAATCCACCACATGGGTCAATGTTGATCCTTCCAAACCTTCCAAAGCACCGAGAACCCCGAAATATATATGTGGTCAACCATCCAATACCCGACATTGCGGAAGAGTCTTTTCTTGCAATATTGACAGTAACCCACGCCACTATAAATAAATATCTTAAAACCTTTTAACTATTTCATATTATTAGTCTACACTAATAGTGACAATAAAGTAAGCATCTTTACAACATCACGACTTCAGAAGAGACATAAATAAAACTGTAAATGCATACTGTCTGGGTGGACACTGATAGTATTTATGACGTTAGTAATCTTATAACAATTTGCTGGCGAGCTTTACGAAACCCGAGTGATTTGCGCTTCAACATCAATCAATGTGGCTCTGTCAGCTATTCGATATGTAATTCCGAATGCCTGTCACTTTGGCTTATGTTATTCTGACGTAACACGTCGATAAGTAGGTTATTACTTCGTTTTACATGCTATAATATATAGCCAATATGTTTTTATACTTCGAAACGGAAATGTTTGTCATCGCCGCGCCCCGCCGCCGTGCAGATGGTCTCGTGGCTGTTAAAAATCATGACACTTTACACTTAAATTAGTGAGAGTGACACAAGATCGTAATGGAAGACATTTAATGAAAACCAAACAATTACTTTGATATGTATATGTTCAAAAGAGAAGCCTTGATAAACGAAAAAGACTAAAGAACAATGATATTTTGTTTTAAAACAAGAAGCAGATATGTCATAAGCGCGTGCGTTGTGATGACTCAAATACGTCCCAATTGAGACGTCTTGTAATTAGTCTGCGTCGAGCGCTGTCACGAGAGTGTCGCACCGTAGGTTCTTGTGTCCTTACCAAAAAAATCAAAAATACCATCCTGAGTGTTTTGGAAGTGTACCAATTATGACTTTAAAGTAAACAAAATACAAGGGATCTTTTACCACATGTAACGCAAAGATACTTAGATTATTTAGTACCAGTTGTCGCCCGTGACTTCGTTCACGAAGACTACACTATCCCACAGGAACCTGTTACCGGGATAAAAGTATCCTATATCCTAGTCCGGGTCATGGTCTGTCTATGTGCAAAGTTTCATTTAAATCCGTTCAGCCATTTTCACGTGATGCGCGGTCAAATAAACAGACAAACACAAAAATTCTGATTCTGAGTATCCCCAGCCAACTTTTTTTCGAATATCTTCCATGTACAGACTTTCGACCTTCTGTAGCTTTATTAAATGTATAGATAGATATTTCAATTCTTTTTCCAAACAATCTAATGACTGACACAAAGACGCCATGTCCAGGTGAAGAAAGAGAGAGCGATCTAGTAGAAACATTTGAATCAATCATTAAAATTTTACCTATCTCTTTCATTTGCGTGCTATTTCGTAGCTTTTATTTTACTTATCAGTGAAACTTGTCAATGTGTGCAGTTTTGGACTGCTCGAAACAGATATAACGCAAAATACTATGAACGTGACATATCTATAGTTAATAATATCATTGCTAAAGAACGAACAATCACACGATTCAAACCGCTGGACCATGAATGCGTTTTAGCAGGCTTTCATGACGAAGACCAAAGATAAAAAGGGAAGTTCTCTTAGACTCACGGTATAATACCAAATCGGCAAACGTAGTGTAGGACGCCCTCAGACTAGGTGGAGCGACGATCTTCGAAAGGTGGCTGGCAAGAGCTGGATGAGAGTAGCCGCGGATCGTGCTATGTGGCGTGCACTTGAAGAGGCCTATGTCCAGCTGTCGATTAGTGTGGGCTGATGATGATGATGATGATAAGAAAATTAAAATACCGATGACTGGTGTTATTTTCCAATATTTACGACTGTATACGAGTAATACAGCCTTTGAATGTGCATCGACAATATTCTCAATAAAAATATTCTAAGCTTCAAAAATATTCATATCAGCTGTCGTAGTAATAGACTAATTACAATGATAATCAGTTATGAGTTTATTAAATGTCAAGGTTTTTGGAATACACGTGTAACTTCGATCTTATAAAAGCTGTTTCAATGCAAATTGTATTTTGAATTCATAACATTGATTGACATTTTAATTAGAAGAAGACAGTACCTACCTAATTATAATCATAATAATTGTTTAAAACTCTAAAAAGTAATGTATAAAAATGTGTTTTTATTATTCCATAACAGGGAAGTGCTTGACCTTTATTGCATCTCATGATAAGTGACGATAAGGCTATTGGAACTTTCGAAACAATACTAACATACGTAAATACTTCATGAGAACTGATTTACAATCATTACATCTTCGAAGTCGTGAATGTCGGAACTGTCAAAAAAACGATGTTACTAAATGTTTATTTCTTATAATTTACATAATATAAGTAAGTAAGTGAGTACTTAAGAGTCTTTATACATTTTTATATCAAAGCAAACTTCAAAGTTCTCATTTTATTTAACCAATAAGCCAATCTTGTCTTTTGGTTTCAAAAGGTCGCTGAGTCATCGAAGTAAGTAATAAGGCAATTTTAATAAAACTTGCTGGGGTTAAGGAAAATCATCATCATCATCATCATTAGCTCATTTTCATGCCCCCACTGCTGGGGCACGAGCCTTCCCTATGGATGGGTAGAGAGAGCGGGCCATAAACGACCACACGGGCCCAGTGCGGATTGGTGGTTGTTAACGACTGTTAATGCAGCTGAAACCAACGGTTTTATTGACCTTCCAAAACGGAGGAGCTAGAGATGTTAAATTTTTGGTCACCAATCCGATGACGCAGACCAGGCGCGTTAACCACTGCGCCATCGAGCTTTAGAATAGTTAGTTAAACTAAAAAAAAACATTTAATGCGGTTTGAAACGTTCCGTAATGAGATCCGATTTACAATCATATCTTGTCTAGGATGTGAATGTGACTACAAATAAAACTGGTCTGCGTTCAAATGCGCAGACTTTTATTTTAAAAAGATCCGATGTATGTCAACGGCGCATTATTAAAAAAAACAATAAACACAGTGGGTCACCAAGTGTTAGATTAATTTGCATTCGGCACCGTTACGTTGGCGTTACATCACCGCTTTCGTCGAGCGGGCTTATGTCCGCGCGCCGCTCACTCTGTGTCGACAGATCGCCGCGAAAATATAGCGAAGTGATATCAAATGCTCATATTAAACTCGACGCGTACGAGCCGTGAATGAGAGGCACAGGTATGTTTCTTTTATATACAGGGAGAAATTTAAAAAAGTGAAGATATTTTTAGGTTTTTCATTAAACTGCACCGTGCAGTTTCGAACCAAATTTTATAAGAGAAATATGAAATGAAATGAATGAATGAATGAATGAAATATATTTTATTTGCGCTTGAGAAAGGTACATTTTTGGTCTTAATCTAATTTTCTTCTCTATCTCAGCTGACAATGTAGCATGCAAATAGCTTTTACCTTTTTTTTTTATAAATAACAATGACTATTTCTATTACAACATTACATATAAAAATACAAAATTAATTCTCCAAATTGTCAAAAACCAATTAAATTATATTACAATAAAATTCAAAATTAAACTAAAAATTGTCCATAACCAATAATATGTCAAAAATATGTCAAATCAATATTACTGAGCAACTTAACTTATAATCTGTGGAGCTTGTAGACTTCACTTCTCTATGGCAGTCCATGGAGGAAAACAGAAAAGTTTGTGAAAAGTTACAAAGTTGTCAATCGTTACTATTATTTGCAATTAAATCATAAATACAGAAATAAAATAATAATAAAAGTCAAGTGATTTATCAAGTTTGGTCAAGGTGAACAGTATTTTGCAGACATCAAAAGAAAATAATATGTCGTTAACATAAAAGTAAAATATTTGTTTGCACACATCTAGGTACACGTCTTACATTTATTAGGTGAATGTGTAAGAAAATCTTGCACTGAATAAAATAGGTGTGCCATAAGCCATTTATGTAACTCTGCTAGAAATTGTTTTACAATAAGTTTTCTAATTGTTTCAGGCAATTTATTAAAAATACTTATGCACATACAGAAACAATTCTTTTGCATCCGAGTGCTTTTTGGAACAAAAGCCGGCACCAACCTTTTTCCATTTCTAGTGTTTCGGGGATACATATCTTGTGCTGTTTCAAAATAACGTTGGTTGAGTTTAACAAATTTGGCTATTTCAAAAATGTATAGACATGGCAGAGGTAAGACTCCCAACCTTTTAAATAAGGGTGCACTTGGCTCATCTGGTGCAGTACCACAGATTGCCCTAATACATTTTTTTTGAGCGATAAATGTTTTATTCGTATCTGTGCTGTTTCCCCATATGATTAAACCATAACGGAGGATGGACTCAATATATGCAAAGTATGCTGTGAGTGCTGCACTTTGAGAGGCTACTTTAGTGAGTTTATATAGTGCAAAAGTAAATCTATTTATTTTACCACATATGCTTGTGATCTGCTGCTTCCAGTCCAACTTATGATCAATTTCTATACCCAGAAACTTAGTTATATTTGTGCCGTGTAGTCGTAGTCCTTGATAGTGTACATTTAACGTTTGATAAGGTGTATTATTAAAATTCATGAAATAAGTTTTGTCAATATTAATTAAGAGGTTATTATCTTTAAGCCAATTTATTATTAAGTTGATTGTATTGTTAATTTCATTACTATGGTCATTCAATGTCAATTTCTTATTTGTGGTCACTATGATAATAATAATAATAAATTGATCCACAAAAAAATAGTAGGCTAGCACCTAAAATGCTAAGTTAGCATCTAAATAGTAGTTTAGGTGCTAACTTTGTATTTTTAGGTGCTAACTTAGTATTTTTGTGGGTTAGGTTAGGTTAGTTTGGTGATCGATTAAATACAACCCATTTTATATTATGTTTATTTTTATTTTATTTTTATTTATTTAGAATAACAAACAATTACAAAAATATGTCTTCTACTACAGCTTAAAATATAGAACCTGACTAATGTTGTAACCAACGAGGTTATTCAAGTAATAATAAGTAGTAATCTTAAAAATAAAAGTCTAATGGAACATTTTAATTTTTGTTTAAGATTTATTTTATATAGTTTTTGTTTAAATATCATAATAGTGTAGCATGCATGCATGCTACCATTGCTAGCTGAATAAGATTAGCTTTATGGTAAAGTCACTCAAAAGATAGTAGTGTAATCGACTGGTCCAAAATGACGTTTTCCGTATTAGTGTAATTAATTTGTGGGCCTAAATTTCTTAAAAATGAGCTTATTTTTATATTAAGGCATAAATAACAAGTAGTCATTTTATCCGCACTTGATTTAATGTCACCTTGTATAAAAATGTACATACAGTACAGTGTGTGACGTGTCCATACTAAATATTGCAATGATAAAGTTTTCCACTTGTCGCTGTCATCTGAGTTTTATTCTCATTTAAATAAAGTTCCAAATCCAATCAGGAAGTTAAGTTAAATGTAGTACTGAAACCTTGCCGTTAAGATTGGATCTTAACCTCGCAATTTTTATACTAAAACCTTTTTGATCAATACCACTGCACTTCTTTCCTCATTTCAATAACAATAAAAAAAACATAAAACAATTTGATACAGCATTATAAACTTCGTAAGTTAGCCCAAGTATTTTGACGCTTACGGTAGTAGCGCCAATGTTCGACAGGAACCAGTAATCGACATTTTTGATGTGTAACATCTTTCCACTCTTTATATAAGCAATTTGTGGGAGTAATTTCGTAAAATGGGACGGAAGTATGTGTAACAGTGTAACAGGAAGTCGCGCCATTTTGTAAATTTAAAATCGATATTATGAACATGATATTATTATTTTATGTGACATATTGTGTCATTTAACTATCAAAGGTCATTTTGATATGTCAAATGTCTTCTAATGAGTATTTACTGCATTTATTTTATAGTTATAAAATGATGTAATACCTGACCCATTTTTTTCAGAATATAATGTTAAAATTGCTTATTACTAAGGTGAGATATCAAATGTTTACACATCATATGCGACTGTAAGGCTCGCTCGTCTTTTATTGATAATTTTTTCATTTATTCATTAAAAAATACTCGGTCAGCGACTGATTTTAGTCTATAGCAACAGTTAAATACAGACCACCTGCTTCCGTAGTTTTATCCCCTTGAGCGTCGAGCGACCACCAGGTGGCCGATAACAATTAAAATTCTATTGTATCTGGTATTAAGTAGTAGGTAGTTATGTAATTTTTGGCAAAGAAAACGGTGTCGAAAATTGGGCTTAAAGTGTCGATCACTGGTGTCACTACGATATATGTATTTGTTGTATAATATGTAGTTTTAATACTAAGCTTGCAATTTAAATATTAATTAAGATTTTAAGTTATAATTTAAGAAATTGGTCAAAGTTAATTTGCATTCATTAAGTTGGATGAATAACCGACTAAATGAGTAACTAAATATATAATTGATAGACAGCAGTAGATGCAAGACTTAACAAAGGACTAGACTATTGAAATAACAATTATAATAAAACACCATTGTCTTTGGCAAGAACAAATCCAGTAGAAGAAAATTAAGTAACGAAATTAAACATTTTGTTCACATATGAAACCTTCATGAACCGGCAATTAATAAAAAAAGGTTGTTAATGACTATCTAAAACTACCATTTCCTCTGTAAGGTTGAATCTTGCGTAAAACCTGCATAGTCGAGGAGACCCGCTTTGTGTAACAACTCATTATTGTAACCTTGGAACACGCTGAGTTCAATTAATTAAATAGATACAATCTTAGTAATTTCTTCTTGCATCTTATGCTAATTCACACAATTAGAGTTGAAAATGTTAATTTTCTCGAGTCTGTCAAATTTTGATTGCCCAACATTTTGATGTATCGGTGTCAATACGGCAATAAATAACGACATAATCTCACACGGCAGTTCTTCATTATCGTAACGGCATTGTTTTTTTTTATATATCTGCAGTATTCTATGAATTCCTTCTTTATGATTTTTTTTTTGCAATGTCTTGTTGTTGTTTATCATACGATTATAATACACTGAACAAACTTTACACGGTCGTGTTTTAAACAAGAGCAGTTATTGGATATGGGCATGGATGGCCGAAATCAGGGAAACCAGTATTATTCCGATGTTTCATAGAAGTATTGGAATAGCAAAAACGATATACAGTATTATTTTTAACAATAAAATTTTATAAAGATTTGATTTTAAGAATACAAAGCAAATGAGATGCAATGTGAAAGATTATTGTTGAAGAATTCTTCCTAGTTTAAAACTACCGAAAAATGAGTTTAACAAATTCAGCTATGCTCTATTTTCATTACAAAAACAGATCATATTATTTTAACAAAGTCATAATTAATTACATGAAATCAATATTGCGGTCCGATTAAAACCTATAAAAGGATTGAGTTAATTGTGGACGCTGATTGGTTGCGCAGGCGCCGGTGACGTCAGCGCTTTCGCCGCGGAAGGAGGTCGCGAGAGCGAAAGGGGAAACACGCCTGGCCGAGAACAACTTACGTACCGACTACGTCACTTGTTGCGAAATACTTTGAGTCTAGACCAAAACGCTGAGGTAGGTTTAAAACTTAAATCTACCCTACCCTATCTCTTTGGGACAGTGGGACTGGGTGGAGCGTCAGGGGGTTGGGGGGAGAGTCCCACATAACTATCTGCGTCTCCCGGCCGTAAAGGTGTTATCTCCAGCTTATCTTATCTTAAAACGGAGTCAATGCAGCACCTACTGTGTGACTGCGACTCTCTCTGGCTAGGAAAAGAATGGGACTCTTGGGGTCGGTCTATCCGAAACCGGAGGACTTCAGGCTCTTCGCTCTTAAGGACGTTGCCAAACTTATGGCATCTATCTTTACAGAGGAAGAAAAGTGAAAGTATGGGGTTGCACAAAAGATCCCGATGGGTTGAAGTGTTACTGGGAGAGGGAAACCTCAACAGGACCTGCTGAGGTTACTACCACTAAGATAAGATAAGATCTCCAGCTAAAACCAAAAGTTTTTAATAGTGACTTCTGAAAGTCGTTGTTTTTTAAAACAAAAGAGAAATTAACGCCTACGGATAATTTAAAAAATAGAACACGACTGTCCGTGAAGAACGGATTCCGCTACGTCTTTATTGCAAAACTGTTTCTGACAACATGAAAAAGACATTATATATACTAGAAAAAATCTCACTAATATTCTGTTCGTATCGCTTCAAGAATGTTCCGAAACCGCTCGGCATGGTGCTGCAAAGGTCTTTAACATCTTACGGCTTTATTATATCATCTTAAGGAGGTCGCTCATCGATAGCGAAAGGGGAAATACGGCCAACGGCCCACAATTCATGGCAGTGGATGGCGCAGCTCATTTATTTTATAGTTTATCGAAAAATTGTTCAATAAAGTTTTATAACGGAAATTAAGGTAAACTTCTTAGTATAGGTATCATTGGAATACTTTTATACTTGAAGTTTCGACGGGTTGCAATGGCCATAGTCACTAGCAAATTCTAAATAATGTATAAAACTTTGTTTATAATTATATTATGACTAGTGGACCCGGTGGACTTCGTACCGCTTTGACAGTTTCCATTAATTCCCGTAGGAATATCGGGATAAAAACTATCCTATGTGTTAATCCAGGTTATAAACTATCTGTATGCCAAATTTCATCCAAATCCATTCAGTAGTTTTTACGTGAAAGAGTAACAAACATCCAACCATACCTACAAACTTTCGCGTTTATAATATTAATAGGATTTAAAAGTTTATTTCAGGAAAAAGTATTTATAAATGTAAGGTATAAATAATATATAAATAAATTGATAGGCAAGGAAAATAACTAAAGAAATGTATGAGATAATAAATAAATTGGATATACATAAATAAACGTAGATATAAGGAAATTATCTATTGTGATCACTGATATAGTAATTTTAATAGTAATCCCGTTAATCATTAACATAATCATCAATGTTACTTAGTTGAACAAGAATTCGTTATAAAAATTGCATTGTAAAATTAGACACTGTAGGATGAATTATATTCGCAAGTTTATAATTTATTTATGAATGCAGTGACCACATTATTTACATTGAAATAGAATTCGGTCAATTAATTCATGTTATGTCAGACAATTAAAATTTGTGTTACAATTTTTTTGTTTCATTTCGAGGATTGGTAGGTAAAACAACTTCTGGACAAAAGTATCATCGAAATGTAGTCGATGCTATAACTAATGGGTATTGGCTTCAGCGCTAGACTTGCCAAATGCATGTAAGTTAACATAAAGCCGAGCGAACTTTCCCTAAACTGGGAACTGAACTCAAGACCTTCAGAAGTCGGGCTTTGCCACTCGACCTTTAAGGAAGATATAGTATAGCAAACAACATCTCTTTAACGACAGCATTTAAAAACAAAAAGGCTTCAATGCCTTAGCAATAAGGTATGAGTCGATCTCAATAGCGTTACTTGATGTATTGTTGATGAGGCAATCAGCACAAAATAAGGAGACTCAGAAGGTTAGTAATATCGCACTCGAGCACACATAAGACTTCTTGACGGGAAAGTTGAAGAGTCATGTCTGCGGTTTTGTTTTATTTTCTAAAATTTGTGTTATGTCGAATGTTAATGTGAAATAATGGTGGATTATTAACCGTTATGTGTTCGTGAGTGTGCATTAGTGTTGGCAAATGAAACAAAACAGTGCAAGGTCACTTTTCGAATTCTCTCAAGAAGTTCACCCGAGGACTTAGTAGAGCCCCACATCTTTACTGAGATACTCGAGAGGGTATATCATTTCTCACTTCTCATTTCTATTATCATTCATCATCATCATACACGACAGGAATGAAATTTTGTTTATTTATGTATACTTGTAAGAAAAATTACTTTGACACTGGCTAAATGTGCTAATCGCACGAAGCCATAATCTAAATGAAAAAAATAAAACGCACACATACACTCACTAACGGAAACGGAATTTCGGAACAGTCTAAGCACAGCTGTTGCGAGATTTCGTGTTCGTGAGAGGCTCGAGCGCGATTCTACGTAGCTCACCCTCTGCAGTCTCCTTATTTTGTGCAATCAGTGACTTGACATAACGAAACGCACCGCACTGTGGTCGCGTATTATGAGTATTGTGACACGCCGTGGAATGTTCGAGCTCTGTGATTTAACAGGACGTCCTGCCTCACTAGGCAAACGGATTAGCCACGTCACTGGTTCATTGTCACTAAATATTCCGAGAATAGGTTTATTTTTTATCTGTAGTTGTCAGGTAAAGAGGCCGTTTGTATAATAAATAATAGGACGCTCCTATTAAGACGTCCTGCCTCACTAGGCAAACGGATTAGGTTCAACGTCACTGGGACATTGTCACTAAGTATTCGGAGAATAGTTTGCCTTTATTTTATTTAGTCTAGCATCAAGATTTTTAGAGTTAGGTAAAGGAGCAGATTGTCTAATATTATTTGATTAGAGCTCGATGGTTCAGCGGCTAGTGCGTTAGAGCTGCGATATTGTAAGCTAAGCCACTTTTGCATTGTTAGGTTATCGGATGGGCGATCAAATCAAAATATCTAGATGGGCTTAATCACCATGCTTGCCATTAGACATAACGATTATTTTTTCACGCATTTGCGCGAAAAATCAAAAACCAGTTCTTTCCGACCTAGGAATTGAACATGGAACCTCCGGATAGCAAACCAAGCGCTTTGGCTCTAAGCCACCAAGGCATTTTTCGTCTAAAATATTTATTAACACTCTATGTAGGTGTATCTGAAGATACAACATTGCATTAACATAAAAATACGTTTGCACACGTTTTACACTCGCCTGAGAAGAATCAACTTAACTAGAACTTACACCCAATACACAACCAGTTTCCCGTAATAACAATCTGAAATAATTGCTGACATTAAAACCAGTCCGACCCGGAATTTGCAAATGGCGACTTCCGATACATTCAATAATGTGTTGTGTCCGCAATGCCATATTATGTGACGAGAGGAGAAATGGCAATCTCATGCTCAATAAAAGATCGGTATGTCCTGCTAAAGCGAACATAAATGTGCTGACATTAATCTGTTATAAACATTTTATTAGAAATTAATAAATATACTAAATATATAATTAATAAATGTACATCTTTTAGAAAAAAAACATGAAAAATATCTTGGGTTGCACATTGACAGCCATTTGACGTGGAATGCGCAGATCGATCACATAAAGAGTAAGCTCTCTTCTCTCATGGGTACTTTAAGAGGTGTCGTTCGTGGCCTTCCGCGTCAAGTTCGCTTAACAGTCTACAACTCATTGGTCAAATCCCATCTCTTGTATCTGATCGAAATATGGGGCAACGCATCCAAAACTAAGTTAGCCCAGCTTCAAGTAGCTCAAAACAAAATAATAAAAATGTTATTTCACTATCCATATTTAACATGTACCGAAAAAATTTACAAACAGACAAATCTCATGAACATCAAACAATTATTTAATTATTCTACTTGCATCTTAGTTTATAAAATTGTTAACAAAATCATACATACCAATACTACATTTTCAAATATCAATCAAATACATAAGAGAAGCAAACGGAGACCTTATCATCTTGTTTTACCTAAGATACGGACCAACTATGGAAAGAAGACCATTACCTTTGAGGGAGCACAGCTCTTTAACAAACTTCCATCGAACATTAAGAGCGCGGATACTCTCGGAGCATTTAAGGCGAGATTATCCAGACATATTCTTTCGGACTATACCTTGCTACGGAACTGAATACACGAGGTGTCTGTGCACTCGGTGCTTATACATTCTGAATAGGCTACTTTTAAATTTGTTTAATAACTTTTTTTTTTGATATTTGTTTGAAATTGTAAGTTACTTCATTTATTTTGTTTTTATTTAGATTGCCACGATGCAAATTTGTACTTAAAAAATTTGTTCTCGAGTAAGTGACATGTATGTCTTTTATGAGAATAAAGTTCTATAACCATAATATTATACTCGTTATGATGAACTAGTGGACCCGGCGGACTTCGTACCGCTTTGACAGTTTCCATTCATTCCCGTGGGAATATCGGGATAAAAACTATCCTGTGTTAATCCAGGCTATGTACCTAAAATTATAGGTACAACGTATTTTAAAAAAAAACAAAAAAAGTGAACATCGAGTAGCAAGATTACGTTATGCCCGCGAACATGCACAATGGGGAGACGAAGAATGAGCAAGAGCAATATTTTCTGATGAATCTAGACTTATGCTCTATGCACAAGATGGGCGGCGAAGAGTTTACCGAACGGCCAGGGGAACGTTTTATTCCAGCTTGTTCTGAGGAAAAAGTACCTTTCGGCGGTGGATCTCTCAGAGAGTCGCACGGAGTTAGTGCTGATAGAAAATGGTACGCTAACTAGTGCAAAATATGTAGAAGAGATTCTTAATGTGTATGTCGGCCCATACTTGATTAATATGGGTAAAAATCCCATATTTATACATGACAATGCTAGACCACATACAGCTCAAATTATAAATGAGTATATCCAGGATGTTGGCATCAATTGCTTGGACTGGCCCTCGCGAAACCCGGATCTAAATCCGATTGATCACACTTGGGACGAGCTCAGAAGGCGTGTGAGAAATCGGAATCCCGCCCCAGCTACACTTGAGATCTGAAACATGTGTTAGTGGAAGAATGGAACAATATCCCGCAACATTGCATAACAAACTTATTATTAAACAGCATGCTCAATCGTCTGGCAGCTGTAAGAGAGTGTAAGCAATACGAAGTGTTAATATAGCTTTAAAGTTTGTTTTTATGTGGTGTGTGAGGTAATAATATCTTTTATTTTTTCAACGCAAATATGTTGATATTTTGTTTCTTATGTAATTTTAATAACGTCTCCACCATTTAGTGTCGTTATTATTAACTATGAAATTATCCACAACATACGGTGTCATTCATGCTGCCTAGCTCTATTATTTTAAGAGATATTCTAATTTTTCGTACTGACCCGTATTATTTGTCCACGAGTGTAGTTTATTGGTCCACTAAAAATTAATATTAATGACACCAATTTTGCACATTGCAATTATCAGAGTCAAGGTTGCAACCTCGATATAGTTTTATTCGTGTCTAATTCAATACTTGGGGTTCACGAATTTTAACAACTGTGTCAAGATTGATTAATTTGTCACAGATTTATAGTGCTATAGTCTTGGTCAGCGTCTAATAGCATGTAGAAATATCACAACTAATATAATGCTTTTCAATATGATTGGTTGGAAAGTCGGTCAGTATTCTGTCTTCGCTGGAGCTTATCAAGTATATTATCAGCCTAACTGTGCCTTCTCCCGCGTGAACACCTTATATCTCTCGATGGTTTTATCAGCTAAAATACCTTTGCAGACGTGAGCAAGTTTAATTCCAATTGGAGGAATCGTATAGAAACGCATACGAGAAAAACAAAGAAACATAATATTTTAAAGACAAACTTTATAATTGTAATCTATAATATTCAAACACATGGCGGTATCGAGTTGCAATAACTGAGCAACGTTAGTCACTAAAATGGGAGTCCTTGCAACAACTGCAATCACGCGACGAATGCAGTCACGTCAAATTTAATATGCAAATTATAGCATTAACTTGTCGAAATCTTTACTAATGTCTCAATCATACCACTTAAAGTGACGAAGATTATTAAGGCTTACAAAGTAAGAGTAGATAGTGTTGTAAGCACGTGTAAGACAGAGCCACGATAGCATAATTGGAAATGACCTTGCCTAGTATGTCAAAGGGTGCTCGTTCAAATCCCGGTCGCAGAATTTTTTTCACACTTTCAATTTATAGGTATTTTGTCAGTTTTGTTGCGAATGAATTACGATTTTGAAAAGTGTTGAAAAAAGCATATACCTACGGTAGTGCACCTGACCGGGCATGTCATGGAGTGCGGGTTCGAATCCTGCTTGTGGAAATTTATTCAAACCATTTTGCAAAGTGTTGAAAACATTTTTACTTTTAATTTGTTTGCAACGAATTTTGTTTAAACAGGTCGACTTTTGTATCACCATCCAAACCTTCTGAGATGACTCCCGTGATACAAACGAACTACTTTTTACTATTGGACCAACTTCTTAACTCGAAAAAAAAAAACAGCTGTTCCATACAAAACATCAATATTCATTCGACCAAAATGTATGGAACAGCTGAATTTTATTTTCGAGTTAGGGAGTTGGTCCAATAGTAAGAGTTGTTCGTTTGTATCACGGGAGTCATCTCAGAATGTTTGGACGGTGATAAAAAAGTCAACCTGTATATATATATTTAACCATAATGTAATTTACTTTAATGTCAGCAAATTGGTGATTTATTTTAACAGTCGGATGTTAAGCTTAAGGCTTCTGACCGCAACTCGTGACTGTGGAGTTGTGGTGCGTAAACTCGGCGATTGACACCATTGGCTCGTGTGGTTGAGCGATCACTATTGAACCGAGGCTCAAAGGCATATTTTAGAAGTTGGGTATATTGTTGACCATTTTTTGGCGCACATTTAGCATCAGATTGAGCGAAGCATACTACGAATTTACTAGTAGTACTTAAATGTGCATATTTATATATATTTTTGATCGCCCAATGGTCGAAATTCGGCCGTAGTTCACCAAATATACAATGTAACACAAATGTTTATACAATGTTATGTAACAAATATTACACGTAATTTTTATGTTTCGGGACTCTTCATATGAACTTCAACTACGCCAAAGCTAACATTGCTCCGTGCGCGCAATGTGCTTAAAAACGGGCACCAAGTTTCCTCTTCAAGTATTAATATTTGGATTTTTACGCAATTTGATTGCAAACAAATTACAATTTAGGAAAGTGTTGTAAAAAAATGAACGAAAAAAAAATTACATGAATTATGACGGTCAAACAAATATCAGCACGATAGCGCACTATATCTATATATTAATACGAGAAGCAAAAACTTTGTACCCGTTTTTACGAAAATTGCGCGGATGGAGGAGTATGAAATTAAGCACACTTATAGTTTATAAATAAATAAATAAAAAAGCGTTTATTTTCTCTACACAATAAGGAGTTACAAAAGGCCTAAAATATACTATTTAGATACATTGCATCCTATCATTTGTGAGAGACTGGTGCCTGAAATTTATATAGAGTATATATAGAGAAGGTTAAGGTTTATATAGAGAAGGTTATCCGAATGTTAATATTTTTTTTTAATTATGCATAAAAAATACATTAAATGTACAACAAAAACAACATTACACACACCATGTATTTGACACGCACGTATTGTGTCTTTAATGCGGCCGACATCAGCTGTCAATGCCAATCGAAATTTCACATTCTATATCTTTTTAATTTTTCATTGCTTAGGATACAATCCGTGCAGCCTTAATAAAATTACGGTCTAATTTCGAACACTGGGCGACCACTAGTTTATATTAGTGCACCTAACCCAGGGTGCGGGTTAAAATTCAGATCGTGGCAAAAAAGTTTCTCTGTATTTTGAAAAATTGGTGGAGAATTCTACGACGAACCATAAGTAACGACGAGCCACTAATTTTAAATACTATTATTTATTTTCAAAAAGATCTTTTATTATATTTGAAAATATTCTTTGATCGTATAATGGTTTTGCAATGCTTAAATATTTATATCAACTTCTATTACGCAAGAAGAAGAAATAATGTAGTTATAATAGTTATATAAGGTCACTTTTTATCAACTGCAAATATTTTGACAAATCATCTAATTATATCGGAGAAATAAGGCCCTCGCGTTTAAAAAAAAATTCAGGCTAGTTTTTTTTTTTACTTTTCCTGACACACAAATTGTAATATTTTTAAGAGCGGCCTCTCTGTCGGTTTTTTTGAATGAAACTACGGGCACGTATAAGCGGTGAAGGCATTGCGGCCTCTCTGTTTCGGCTCCTTTGAATTGAAACTACCGAAAGTGCTTTATTTTTAATCGAAATGTCTTTTGGCGTTTTTCTTGAAAACTAGCGTATAAAAATTTAAGGTTTTTTCATAAAAATAGTTGTTGAATTTATCCTCAAAATATTTGCAGTTGATAAAATGTGACCTTATATAATAATAATAATAATGTAATTATGATATTATAATATAATAGTAAGTCGACTTAGTTGTCGAAGTTCCATTCTTCGAACTTTGGAATAGGCCGTATAAAATAGTGACATAACATGAGCACAAGAATGGAATGGCTTATTGTTCTGTAGCTATTATAGCATATTAGAGGCATCCATGTCAAAGGTCATTGGTTAGATAACTAAAATTAAAAACAGTAAAGCTACGTAGTATAGGCCTCGCTAGCTCAGCGGCCAGAGACCGGTTATCTAAAGGTCGTGGGTTCGATTCCCACTAAAGCTTCTTGAGACTGGTTGATTTTTCTAATAAAATCTTATCTTGTAACTATATAGCGTTGTGAATAATAGAATAGAAAAAATAAAAATAGTGTAATGATTGAGTAAAACAGTAGCTTTGTAAAAGTTTTTTTATTTCATTAGGAGTTAGAACTGAAGCTGTTATAATATTTGACATTACATTTAGGTATATTATTTGAGGATAATATCACCAATTATTAATCAAGCCAATATCCAACAGTTGTAGCGACAACTTTATTTCAACAATGGAGGCCTTCGCCCAGCAGTGGGACAATATATAGGCTATTTACGTACAATTTTCATTTTAATGTTACTTTACTATTTATTTAAATATTTTTTTACTATTTACTTACTTACGTTTGGAAAATGACTACTGTTTTCGTAGCCGTAGCAAAATGAAATCTACGCGTGCTACGGCGTTGTTGGGTGAAAACGTAACGCGTTGATGTCTTTACAAGGACTACGGAGCTTAGACGAATTATCTATATATTAATATACGTGAAGCAAAAACTTTGTACTCGTTTTTACGAAAATTGCGCGGACGGAGGAGTATGAAGTTTCGCACACTTATAGTTTATATAGAGAAGGTTATCCGAATGTTAATTTTTTTTTTAATTATGCATAAAAAATACAGTAAATCAACAAAAACAATATTACACACACGACCATGTATTTGACACACACGTATTGTTTGTCTTTAATGCGGCTGACATCTATCAATGCCAATCCAAACTCACATTCTATCTTTTTTAATTTTACATAGCTTAGGATACAATCCGTGCAGCCTTAATAAAATTTCAACCACTGGGCGACCACTAGTCTTAATAATTATATAAAATATATTTAGTTACAACAATAATGAGTTATTACAAATATACCTATTGTATTATACGTAACTAAAAATATATATTTAGAAATAAAACAAAATTTTAATGCTTAGAATGTTAAGATCGTTGGTGATGGGCTTTCGCAAAACTTACAGGATAGGTAATGAAATTAAAATATTTCGAGCTCGTTAAGCCGCTGGTTTCGCTTGTTGTTGTAAGATGACGAGAGATGATGAGGATGCCACCCTTTAACCCTCTGGCTTAACGACTGTCTGCTCGTGTTAAATGCAAGAAATCGTGATTCTAACCCTATTAGCCACCTCTAAAGCTGCTAGAAATCGTGGTGCAATCCCTATAGCCGTGTCAGAATACTAACGTGAATATATCTAACAATGAACGTATTAAGTTACTGAAGTGGCTAGACTTGTTAATGTGTTTACAGAAAATTGATAAAAATATTAGTAAATTTTTCTTTTATTTTAAAGTGCTAATTGCTGCACTAAAGCTGATTAACTGTTGCAATAACCGTTGGATAGATGTCACTCTGCCGCTAAAAAGCATTAAAAAAAATCAAAAAGCAGTCGAAAAATTCAGTGATTACGGCAGCTTTCCCGGTAGCATAATGGTCAGCGCAGCCCGGATTGCGGAAGACCCAGGTTCGATTCCTGGCTGGGTCGGGTAGGCATTTAATTTTCTCTGTGTATTTTATAAATATTTAAAAATATTAGTGCAGTATATAGGTTTCAACCTTTTTATTCACCATATTACTGATAAGGCTCTCTAAAAATCACACTATAACAAAGAAAACCTTCAAATTTGGAAACTTGCCATTATAATGGTAATTTGTTGAAATTTGATCATATTGTTAGTCTGAAAGGCAGTTGAGAATCGATTGTGCCAGCCCCAAGAGTATGCAATCGACCAATCAACTCCATGAGTAATTGGAGCATTTCTTTGTCGTTGTGAACAATAAGTTGTTAAGTTATTGTGGCTCGTTGCTTGCTCCATTGTGATCTGTGAGAATGAAAATGTATTTAAGTTTGTAATATTTTAATGTTATGTTAAATATGTTAATGTTTTTAATATTTTAAGGATAGTCGTTCACAGTTTACTACTATAAAACTCTAGACAAACGAGTGTGTATATCGGCTTTATCGGGGTTGTTTTTAATTTTTGTTTATTTTTTAACAAAAAAGCTACATAACTGATTACATTCAATGAGAGTATAACTACACAATTATAACTTGCTTAAAATTGCTTAAGTATCACATCATAGTTAAGTTATTTAAGTGTAGAAATTAAGTCTGTTATGTAAGTTAATAGGCTGACATAGTCGTCCAACGACTAAAGCCTTAAAATAAAGAAAAAAAAATTGCTTAAAACTGATACCAGCCTAGCTTATATAAACTGCTTTCGGTAGCGTCTGCAGGTCGCTCGAGAAAAGGTCGCTACAGCCGGAGCCGTCTCGACACGTCTTGTGGCATATCACGCACACCTGGTAATAAATACGACATCTTTAGCAGCACGTCTTTTAACTTCCTTAGATAAGCTAATGCATCTATGGTAGACGTAGGCAACGCAGAAGAAAGAAAATAGAGAGAGGAAGTAAGAGATAAATAGAGGGAAACGAAGAAAAGAGAAAAGAAGTGAGAGAAAGGGAGAAATAAAGTAAGAGGTGGGATTATTGATTAGTTCGTACACAAATATACTATTGCAATGGTTGCAAGAGCTCGATGGCGCAGTGGTTAACGCGCCCGGTCTGCGAGAGCTGAGGTTAAGCAATTTTCGCAAAGGCCGGTCATCGGATGGGTGACCAAAAATTTATCATCTCGAGCTCCTCCGTGCTTCGGAAGGCACGTAAAGCCGTTTGTCTCGGTTGCATTAGCATTCGTTAACAACCACCAATCCGCACTGGGCCCGCGTGGTGGTTTATGGCCCGTTCTCCCTATCCATCCATAGGGAAGGCTCGTGCCCCAGCAGTGGGGACATAAAATGAACTGATGATGATGATGATGATGAATGGTTGTCATGATCACAATAGTTCAAATAAGGTTATCTCTAAAAGAGATTTCTCCCAGCAACTCATAATCACAGGATAGAATTAAGGTAGCCAGTTAGATTGACACAATGCGCACAGAACTATTAAGAAAAAAAATAGTTACTTATATAACATTATATAACTTATATAACATATGGAAACAGGGAAGAGAGGCCTTTGCCCTGCAGTGGACGATATAGGCTGAAAAATAAAATTAAAAAATATATAACATTGTTATTAAAACATTATTATTAAAAAGTGTTTGCCAAAAACAGGAGCATATTCATAAAATGGTTACGTAAGCGGCACACCCAATGCGAACTAGTCCGACTTTTACCGACGGCCTTGCCGCGCCCGCGCCCGGTCGCTGCGCTCGCGCTGCTGTTATACATACAGTCAAGAGTATATCCCCGTTGTCAAAGAATTAGTTTGTGTATAAAAATATCAGTATACTCCATATTTCAACACTGCAACCTAAACTCTACACAGCGTGTTGCAGTTTGCCTAATAAAAAAAGATTGTTATTAATACGCTATTTTATTAATTATAGACCTGTGAACCCATCCAGCTCAAACATTTGTTTTTAGGTACGGGTTCTTTTCATACTTATCTTGCCTTCCGTAACTTAAATCAAAAAAATTGAGACTATTTCGAATTATTTTTCTTGTAACCAACAAATGTAACTGACAATTATTCCTACCGTATTATATACAACAAAATAACACTCATTACAAAGTTAATTTAAACTTTTTGTAAGACAAAAACAATGCAAACTAATATTGACCGTAAAAAAAGTTCGCGTTACTTAAATCTTATTAAAAAAGAGTTTAATCCATATCGAATAAGAAAAAAAGCTGTAAAAAAGCGCCTTCACAGCCACTTAACCTACATAGGCTGAAGGGCGAATCGCTTTTGGTTTTTTTCCGCTGACTCACTGAACGGGTCAGTGAGTGAAAGGGTGTTGAGTAAACTGACCCCTCCTCCCCTCTCTGAGCCCGCACAACCTGCTGTTACGTATTTGCTCAAATATATTTTGAAGACAGACATATGGCTCTTATATTTTGCATACATTAACAACTTATGGTAAATTATGGGTTTATTATATAAATAAAAAGCTTTTTCCGAATTAACTTATATATGGTGTTTTAAGTGACCCAATCAGGACGCTCACTGTAATAGAATATAAAAAGAAACCAAGCTCTGAACACTACAATTGCAATAGTAAGGACTTCTCATTTAAATTTATTAATTAATCAACATCAAGCATTATTAGATTAGCTCGATGGCGCAGTGGTTAACGCGCCCGGTCTGCGAATGCTGAGGTTTAACAACTTTCGCAAAGGCCGGTCATCGGATGGGTGACCAAAAATTTATCATCTCGAGCTCTTTCGTGCCTCGGAAGGCACGTAAAGCCGTTGGTCCCGGCTGCATTAGCAGTCGTTAACAACCACCGATCCGCACTGGGCCCGCGTGGTGGTTTATGGCCTGTTCTCACTATCCATCCATAAGGAAGGCTCGTGCCCCAGTAGTGGGGACATAAAATGAGCTGATGATGATGATGATGATAACGATGAAGCATTATAATTAAGAATTATAAGCGTAAAGCATTAGATTCGCTATCCCACCGAGCAAGAACTTCAAACTATCTTATTTCCTATCGTAATCTTAATGAATTAGCAAGCGAAATTCACAAAATGTATTTAACATTAATATGTTATTACGTTACATTAATATGTATTTTAATAAATAACAAAGATTTTGACTACTCGTAATGTATTACAACAAAAGCCTTGTTTCTATTCGTGATTCGCCACAATATTATAACTGTTCAATGTTTTGAAATCGGTCAAATTTGATTTTAGTGACGTATTGAAAAGTAATAAAAATATATATATCAACGCTTCTAAAAGTAAAAGGAAATCGAATAACTAAATGCATACGTTTAAAATGCATCAAGAATAAAGTTTTTAAGAATTTACATACAAAGATGTCGCAAGATGGTTTGTGAAATGACCAAAACCACTTAGCTCTAATGACTTACTCTATTGCTGCAGGCAACTCATATAAAACTTAGAATATTAGCGCAGACTGTTTTAATACTAAAATGGTCATTTCTATTGCTACTTCGTTAGCCAAGAAGTAATCACATCAAGTTTGATTAGGATGTCGGTTTTCTTCAAGAGCAAACTCTATTTTTAGCAAACTATGTTTTTTTACTTAATAATCAATATCACAGATAGATAGATAATACTTTAATCACAACCATACTAAAATACATTGAATATAAAACGTTGAACTTTAGAGCAATCTCTTCCAGACCACCAGTCAGATGGAGGGAGTGAATAAACTGTCAAATCGGATGTGTAAACTATTTAAACATACTAGACTAATGTGTACTTTATGAAGAAAATAATTATTATGCTGAGAATGGAAGTGGCGGCAGTGGAAGAGGCTCGCATGGGACTCCCGCTCATATAAATAATATCTTTACACTGTGGGTATAAACCCAGCCAAACTTAACTACCGGAGGTAAAAATTATTTCTTAATATATTGGAGAAACTTCGTTATTTAATTTATCAATAAAAACAAGATAATAATATAATAATGTTACATCCGTTTTTATAATCAAAATAATTATACCTATTTTATGTTTTTTCAACATAAGCACAAGTATATTTTAAAATGTTAATAATTCAGTTAGCGGAAATGGCGTTTTAGTATCGGAATATCGATTAATCAATAAGTAACTGATTACCTGATATCGATATACTCATTAAAAATACCCGTTGTTATACTGTTTCCTTTGATTGCAAGTAGTAACATAAATAAAAGGAAATTTAACAACAATATTTGAAACAAATAACGGATACAATTTTTATTCATTGACATAAGATAAACTTTTAATAATTATCTAACATTAGATAATTAATAACAAAATTATAACATAGTAATAGTTATTTGTTATACAAGAGTGCAAAGTTGTTTTTTAACCGCGTGCTCAATTTTGATGACCGAGCAAGCGAAGGATTCTAAAATTGAATCACGAGCGCAGCGAGTGATTCAAAAATTAGAATCCTGAGCGTTAGCGAGGGAATCAAAAGAGCACCAGGTGAAAAATCTTTGCACTCGAGTGCAACACCTAACTTTTCATCCCACCTCAGCGAAGAAATGACTAAATGCAAAAAAACATTTACAATCACAAGATACTTTTATTTCAGTTTAGGTATTAACTATTACATTATGAAAGGTAAGTATTACAGAATAATCTTTAAATTGTAACAAACAATACTTAGGTATAATTAAGAAAAATTGAAAGTAACGTTGCTACAGTTACTAAGTGTAATATTTTTGTTAGGTACTGTAATGTTGGTGTTAGTAACTTGTGTACTGTAACACCCCGCTGGGTCGTTACTTAAGGAACGGGGGGTTGTATCGAATAATATTGCTTTATAGCTTTAAATATTTATATTACTTTCAACATGAAATAATAACAATCAATTCGTCGTCGCGACCCGTTACCGAGTCCGCGATGTTCTTCTTTTTTCTCTTCTACTATATTTTAATGCAGGCCACGGTGGCTGCCAGTAAGTATGCCCGAGCAAGGAGTCTCGGTTGCTACAGTACTGATAAATTGGGCACCATGGAGGTAGAAGCAAATAGGTTTAATGATGTTTTGAATTCACAAACTTAGTGCACACGATGTTCTAAATTCAATTTACTTTATCCTCTAGGGGATAAAAACGGCTTTTGCACTCAGATATCGAAGAGCAAAAATACTCTTTCCGAGATGGGGGGATGAAAAATAATGTACATTGCAATTATACATTTTAAACAGCTCCAGGTTGCATGAAAAATATTATTATATTTAAAAACTGTATTTATACATCACACTTATTATAACATAAAAAAAATATTTAATCGATCACACTAACTTAAGAGTATTTATTACGATGTTTATCCTAGAAAAATCTTTGCAGAACCGTGATGTTGATTTTCTTTTTGCTATGTCGGTATTTTTTTGCTATGTTGATATTTTAATCAAATAAAAAGCTAATGCTCAAAGTCTTAAAACCAATCTAAGTAGATATATTTAATTAAGGAAAGCAATATTGTGTGCTAAGAGTTGGCAGAATGGGAGTGTGTCCCTATGCCTTAAAATAATCTTGAATTCGCAATCGTTTCTAAGTACAACTTAAACCTTAATTGTAAAACCAAAGATCAAAACTTAATGAAGGTGTTCATTGCGTAGGACAGTATTGTTTACGACGCTTTGTGCAGGCCAAGCAGTTTTGTAAGTTACTTGTTACTAACTTTACAATTAACATTAAGTTTTAAGCTGCCATTAAGTTATTTAAGTATTATACAATGTAACTTATATAACTTTTAAATTTAGTTTCAAATACCTACATGACTATTGAATTACTATATTATTGAATACTAAACTGTAACTAATTTTTATTAATAAATATAAAAAATACGAGCCCTTATTTAATCCTACGACACGGCTTACCCAAACCTAAGTCTAGATCTAGCCCTCAGAATTGCTCTCGATACTTAGCTCTTATACCCTAAAAAATCCAGTGAAGAATAGGAAGACTTCTAATAAGGCTTAAGAATCTACCAAGATTTAAGATTCAAAGTTACGCTTGAAAAGCCTACAAAATCTCATTTTATGCAAAGAAATAAACAGTTTGTAAAACCTAAAAAAAATCTTGTGTGTTGTATCTCATAGAGAATGACACCACATTATATATAAAAATATTATTAATGGATCTATGTAGGCTATTTTTATACCATTCACTTAAGTCATTCACTGAATGCATTGTCTTTGGTTCTAAACGAATTTGAGCCTAACAAAACTTAACTCCTTTGCAGTAAGTGTACTAAGTTGAAGTGTGTCATTATGTCTTCATGATTAATGATACGGCAGCAATTACTGCAGGCGTCGGTGCGTGCGCAATAGAGCTCGGACAACGCGCATTATAGCGCAATAACACGGCACAAAGCTAATATGTGAGGCTTAACGTATCTTTAGCTTAATCGGGAGGAAAATGTTTATTTGTCTAACCCATTGGATGAAAAAGAACAATAGTCCTTTCCAACCGAGGAAGACTTTTCTGATTTCAATGTAACATGATCAGTCGGCGGCAGACCTACCTAAATCTGTCAAATTTCTCCAATGAATATTGATCCTTATAACCAAATACTAAAGTTCAAAATTTATTGTAGAAATTTGACAGTTTTGGGTAGATTGATCTGCCGCCGTGTGTGCGTATACGCATTATGTATAAATAATAGAATAAAATTCTCAATAAACAACAGTCAAATGAAACACACTAAATTATTAAATTAAAGTTGTTCATTTTCTTATTTACATTGATAAGCTCTTAAGTCTTTACCTACCTACAATTGTTTCACGAATCATATCATTTCGAGTTGCGGCCAGTCACTGACTGGCGATATATTAAAAATAACGTAACGTGGTCACCAGGAAGGAAATCTTGAAATTGTAACAAATTATTTATTACATGACAACAGATTTGATAGCATCATTTATGTAACAAGCAATTGTTTGTTGCTAACAATTGGAGACAAGAGTGCGGTACAACAATCACCACTTAAGGCGTTACGTACTTAAGTGAGCTTTTATTATTTATTCTTCTTCTTTTCATGCCAGTAAGAGAATTACTCTTACTGCCATGAAAAGGTCTATATACTGACCCTTTGCTGGGCAAAGGCCTCTATCTATTTATTTATTTATAGGGAAACAAACAGCATTTTATTATACAGAGATAATAACTTAATCTATGTTTCACATTTGCCAAAACAGTTTCCACTTATGATTAAGAATACGTTAAATACATACTTACTTAAAATATATATATCTGTGTTTCTTATATAAAAATAACCTCAAATACAGAGTTTTTTTTGAGTCTACAGTTAAATATAACATACAAGATACTACATACAAGATACTACTATACTACTATACTTTCGCATAGGTCGGTCATCGGATGGGTGACCAGACCAAAAACAATTTCATCTAGAGCTCCTCCGTGCTTCGGAAGGCACGTAAAGTCGTTGGTCCCAGCTGTTTTAGCAGTCGTTAACAACCACCAATCCGTACTGGGCCCGCGTGGTGGTTTATGGCCCGTTCTCCCTATCCATCCATAAAGAAGGCTCGTGCCCTAGCAGTGGAGACATAAAAATGAGATGATGATGATGATGATGTGCAAAACAAATGATGGATTTAGCTATATTTTTTCTTTAATAGTTTGACTATATGCAGAAAGCAATGGTCCAAATTAAATACGACGAGACAGACTTTGCGTGCGTAACATAACATTTAGTGCCATCTAGTGGCAACACAACCGCATGTGTGTTACTGTGTCTTACGCAAAACAACAATGAGCGGAAAAAAACTCGGACACGACACATACCAGTATATAATTAATTAAATAATTGTATGTAACTTTTACAGTTCTAAAACTGCTTGTTTTTAACGTAAAGTTAGATAACAGTAACAGTCATGGACGCAGGATAATGAAAATTGAGAGCGGAACAATCCGAGAGCACCTCTAAAGGCTAGGACCTCGGTTTGGGTTGACCAGGTCGTGGGGGTGGCGGCCAGAGATTTAGTATCGGTTATATGGCGACTCTTTCGTCCCCCTATCCCGAGGCAAAAGCTAAATACGCGACACTACCACCACTAACCCCGCTGGGAATCCCAACCAATAAGCGGAATTCAAGTGGGGTCCAAAAGCTCTAACCAGAAAATGACTTTGTCGTCCTTTAAAAAATATTTAGATACCATCTGTTGATAAAGCTATAAAACAATGACTAGGTATGTCCACGCTGACTTTGAACTGTGCTCTCTGCACTATGACCTCTTCATTACTTCGTTATGCAGATCTCATTGTATCACAATCTCCCAAGCGCGTCTCAGCATAATTGCATGTATACGGTGAGCATAATGTTATTACACGTAACGACTATTTTTAATAGCATAGTCAGAAGACAAATACTAATTGACATTGAGATGCCTAGTATTCTGCGATCGGTACTTTTAAACTTATTTAGTTATGGTTATAGCATAATAGGCAGGCATTAACAAGGTGGACCGACGTTCTGGTGTTGGTCGCGGGTAGCCGCTGGATTCGATCAGCACAAAACCGGTCGTTGTAGAGATTCTTGGGAGAGGCCTTTGTTCAGCAGTGGACGTCTTTTGGCTGAAATTATAATCATAATAATGATAGCATAATTTTTGTCTTGAGGTAACTTGAGGTAAGTTTTTGCCCAATTTATTTTTTAAAAGATGGTTATTACCGCGCTGTTAGCATAATATTTCTGTTAGGAACAGGTTTACGTCAGTAGTCGTAAGAAGGATTCAGCAGTTTCACGAAGCTATGGGGGTTTAATCAAGTTTTCACGCATCCAACAATCAATCCAATGAATGGAGTTGTAATAAATTTAAATTAAATTTAAATTGTTAAATACTTGATAATAATAATAATTATAATAATGATTAAATAGAGCTGTATTACAACAAAGGTGCTACGGCTATAATCGTTTTCTTGGTATTGTTTTTAATTAGTTTTAATTATTCTGTCGTTGTTTATGTATAGAAAACGTTTTACGCCGAAGCACTCACTAAGGCTATTTTTATAATGTTGCAGTTTTGCTCTTAATGCAACGAGATTAAAATGCCAAATGCCAAATGCCTAATGTTTACTTAAATATCGTTAGGTCTTGAACAGTGTAAAATCTATACTAATATTATAAAGCTGAAGAGTTTGTTTGTTTGTTTGTTTGTTTGTTTGAACGTGCTAATCTCAGGAACTACTGGTTCGAATTGAAAAATTCTTTTTGTGTTGAATAGTCCATTTATTGAGGAAGGCTATAGGCTATATTACATCATGCTATGATTAATAGGAGTGGAACAGTCGCTAATTAACGCGGGTGAAACCGCAGGGCACAGCTATTAAATTATATTTTTTTACATATTCAAGTGCCTTCTTCGTACTAAAGACGTTCTTACATAACAAGCTAAAGGTAAACTAAACTAAAAAGCGGTCGTTGTGGAGATCCTTGGGGGAGCCTTGGGGGCCTTTGTTGTTTGTAAGATAATGACGATAATGATATTTAAATGACTATAACAAGAGAAACACTACGAGAAACAGAAGATGGGTAATAGTTTCAGTTGTATATTCAAAGGGTTACCACAGTGTCCAAAAAGGAAGCTTTTTGTTTTGAAATGATAAATATTTTTGCTCGTTTTTTATTTGTAACCTTACAAACACATGTTCTTACACTTCCTACGTCCACTGTTGCCTCACTGCGTGCGGTCTGCGAGCTTCGTCTAATTGCATCACAACGAGGTCGCGGTCAGACCGTTGAACTGTTTGCTGACCACGTAACTCTGGTGCGCGGGAGTGCCGGGAACTTGACACTATTTACACTTAGACTACCCAAGAAGTCTTTAAAGAAATATTATTGAGTAAAGTAAAGTCAAATAATCAGCCTATAACTGTTCCTCTGCTGTGCAAATGCCTCCACTATCGAAATCAAGTAGTCGCTACAATTGATGGGTAATGGCTTAATGGCGCAAAATGCTTGCTTTTTTCAATCTTTATAGACATATTTCTAAATTCAGGAGTCCTTTATCCAACAAGTATAGAATAATTCCTTTAAAAACAGTAAATTTATAATATGTATAAACTCGACAAGTTCTTTCTAAGTATTTTCCTATTATTCTATTCGTCTACCACGCTTGTTCCGTACATTGTGTTTCTACACTGCTCCAGTTAGCGTGTTGAAGGATTTCTCGTTGAGCAACTGAAGCGAAAATCCTCGCAGATTATTGTATTACGACAGTCTAGCTCGACTTATATACATCCTACCGCGAGTTCTCGATACACGCGACTGATAACACGATACTGAAAACGAATAGTAATTTAGTTGAAAAAATGGGGAGCGAAAATTAAAATTGAAAAATATTTTTATTCAATTTCTCTTTCAGTTATACAAGTGGTTGGGACCAACCTATTAAGTATACAAGATACCTGTACCAGGCCCCGCTCTAGCTGAGCTTAGTAACGTAATATTTAATTGAGTTTATTACAAAAAAATAATTAATAATTTTTATCATCATCATCAGCTCATTTTATGTCCACACTGCTGGGGCACGAGCCTTCCCTAAGGCAGAATAGGGAGAACAGGCCATTAACTACCACGCGGACCCAGTGCGGATTGGTGGTTGTTAACGACTGCTAATGCAGCCGGGGCCAACGGCTTTACGTGCCCTCCGAAACACGGAGGAGCTCTTAAAAAAATTTGTAAAAGAAGAAATGGTGGTGGTAAATTCAGTAGTTAAGCTTTTTATTATTTGGACATTTTATAATTTTGACGTCAAAAAGTAGGTAGACCATGGCACGTTTTACTAAGTAGACTCTCTGCCCCACACACCTCCAATCTCTTTGGTTCTGGATGAGGTGAGGGTGATCGAAAAGAGAGTTCCCACATAACTAGTGGGCTTATCCCGATCAGCTTTAGGATGTCCCTGTTACAAAAAAATACATTCTTGATTCAAGAATTTTTTTAAACTTTTTTTTTAAATTGTAATATTTTCAAGTTCATTTAATGCTAACTATAATATATATTTTTAATTATTGAAAGAACATTGATGTTTGTTCTTAAATTGTACATAGGTACATATTTCAAGTAATATACAAAGTCATCTCTCTGTATTGGTAGGTAATAATAGCTACTGGAAGAAATAAAATATAAATTAATAACCTACGCGTTTTAATTACAAAACAGCTGTGTAAGACCGTGGTTAGGCCATGATTAATTACAATAATGATGCCGCATAAATATATGATAGCTTCGTACATAAATATCAGTGTTTCGCTACAATTTGCCAGTCTGTTTTATTGCCTATAACAAAATCTTATTTCTGCTGTTATTACTCTTATAACTGCGATGCAACAGTCTATATTATTGGTTGACTGTACAAGATTGATAGTGGCTATTTCGCAACGGTTGAATTGTTCTAATGAAGTATAATTTTCGAAGTACCAATCATTATGATATTGCAATATTTGCTCTCAATACGTAACTGTTATATCTACTTAGCTTATCACGAGATTCATTTTATAAGAATATAGAGAACTTATGCTGTATTCATCTCAAAAGGAAAATAAGGATTTAATATGAAATTACATCTTTAAGTTAATTTTAGCATCAAAGAATGTAGTACCAACCATAAGAGTCCTATTCCATTAACCGAATTAATAAATAAATATTAATTAATTAATATTTATAAAATACAGTGAAAAAAAGATGGCACTCTGCCGCTAAAAAGCAGTCAAAAAAAATCAAAAAGCAGTGGAAAAATTCAGTGCTTACGTCAGCCTTTCCGGTTGCATCGGTTGCATCGTCCGCCCGGATTGCGGAAGACCCAGGTTCGATTCCTGGCTGGGTCGGGTAGATATTTAATTTTTTCACTGTATTTTATAAATATTTAATACTGAGCGTGTTTTTACTACTTTATTAATTTTATATGGGCGATGCCGTCATGTTTGCTAATGACAGACAAGTATCTATGTCCTAACATAACCCTCGGAGAATCTAGTAGGAAACGGGGACGCGCACTAGTGCGTGATGCCATTCCTTTAAGAAAACCTTTGACAGTGCTTCGTTTCATACGGCTTGAGGAACCCTTTAAGTTTCTCGCTACCGCCATAAGACTCCGGTGACGTTGAAAATGTTTGATACAATCAACAAACAGTCTCCACAAAAAAAAGTATCTATGATACAAAGTTCGATATTTAAATAAGAGTTCTTAAAAAGTTTAATTAAAAAACTAAACTACTAACAACAGACAGTTACAAATCAAAAACTAAATGAGCCAATCCATTACCACCCGCGAAATGTTTCTTAACACATCTAATTATGATGTGTACATATATACTGATACAATTTACATCGGATATATGGATATGCATGCGCTTCCTCACTGCGAGCTGTTGAAGGCCGATCGTTAGCATACCTTAAATTAACATGCAATGGCGTTATAAATATGAAATATATTATGTTATTATTTATGAATAATTAAATTAATTCACAAATGTAGAAAAAAAGATGTTGTCTTATCTTATCTAACCTACGTTTTCTAGCTAGTGTTATAACAAAACTAATTGCACCCTTTTTATCTTATCTGGTTTTAAGCGGCAATAAGGGTGGAAGCGCACTTCACTCGGAATCCTCAACTACTGAGGATCTGGCTATCATATGCCATATCTTTTACTATTAATTTGTGTTATCGCTACAAAACAAAACATAAGTCGACTTAAAACAAGCCTTACCACCACCTAAACCACACCGAGCACAATAATATGTACCCCCGCTGGGAATCAAACCCTCTCAATTAAAACCAATGGTTTATTAGAAGAATTAAAAGTTAAAAATCGTTATCTTACAGTGACATTCACAAAACGTTATATAGGTACTATGACCTTATCTATCAATTATATGAGCATTGGATACTATTATGAAGCCATATTAGCATGGCCCGTAAGTGGTATCAACTATTAAAAGCAAATCAATTATTTAATAATCGTTATCAATCGATTACGTCACCTTTGACCGAAAGCTTCAATGTCAAATCATGTGTTCTTCATTGACTTGGTAGATTACGAACGGCCTTATATATCAGATTGATATCAACTCTACAGCTAAAAATCATTAATCTTAGAACTTACTACTTATTTTTTTATCTTAAAATTGTTTTATTAAAATTTGGATGTGCAAGGCGAAATTCTTAAACATTGATGTTTCACACGTCTGCACGTCAGATTATCATGACTGTCAAATTTCCTCAGTAGATTTTGAACTTTATGTCTATGTCTTTTAGCTGAACATTTATTTACGAAAATTGACATTATTTGATGGTCTGACGTGCAGGCGTCTGAATTACACAGTTTAAGAAGGTATTTAAAATAAGAATACGAAGTTATTAAAGAAAAACTTGAAAAATTGGACAGGGAGTCCAATGTCTAGTAGCTTATTGTTTTCCAAGTTTACGCGAACGCTACACATTGAAATGAAACAACTTTTACACAACACTTTTACTGTAAAGTCTCCCTGTGACCATGGACCCGGTAAGGGGTTCGAAACGACATGACATAATTCGCGCAAAATATATATATATGGCTTAGTTATAGTTAAAGCTTTTGCTTTCACTCGGATTGCGGAAGGTCTTAGGTTCGGGACCGGAGGCAAGTTATATTTTATTACAAGTGCTAATATTTAATTTCGATATAGTTATGATGTTTACCATTTAAAACATTTAATAATAATTATTGCGTTTAGTAATTCAGGAAATGTGTGTAAAATTATAACATACTTTACTATGCGACAGTGACTGGCAGTTGACATTTGCCTTATTTTAATTTTTGTTTATCATATTTTTGAAAAGTTTAATTAAATTAATCATGAGTGAATTATGAATCAATTAACATTGCTAATCAAACACTTGCTCGATAGGAACCATAGATCAACGCTTTTCCTTTTAATCTTTTATCAAAAATAGGGGCGGCAACAATTTTTTTTTTATAGCAGCCATTGAACATATACCACCTTCTTTCCAGCTGTCATCAAAAATTTCATTGAAATTCAGTGTTATTTTTTGGCAAGGAAATGAACACTAGGTTCGGTTCCTATATTATTGTATATTTACAAAACCTTTTGACTGGTCCGTGATCTTTATGTAATAATAAATACATTATGTAATTTTAGAAAACAGTACAACATTGTTGTTTTGAGATATGTCTTTGCTATTGATATGTTGAAACGGAAAAATTAAATTTATAAATATGACAATTTACAAAATATAGTTAAAAAATTGAATGCCTACCCGACCTAGCCAGACATCGAACCTGCGTCTTCCGCAATTTTTCCACTAAAACTTTTTCACTTTATTTTAAAAAATTGAATTCAGCTTAAAGCAAATTAGCACTTAAAAAAATAAAAAAAATATATGTATGACAATTTACATTAATAAGTCATCAATTACGAAGTTAGAGCCTTACCTACTAATTATTAACATGACATCTATTATTATACATCTTTTTATAATGGATATTTATCGACACGAGCGGCAGAACAATTGATGTTATTGTAGCAGATGTACCACTCTATTAACCGACAATAAGTAACAATTTCCAACTAATTACGAAAATTATCACAAGCACGCTATATAGGTGCACGTGTTTCGCCAATCACATCACTATGTTCTATTTATATTAAGTTAGTTAATTTACGATACGAAATTTATTTCTCTCGAGTTTCATCCTCAGTATAAAATAAAGGTGTAAGGTGTAAGACATTTATTACTGTAAAATAATTTTAACAATTCACTTACAAGAGACATACAAAAGAAATCAAAATAGTATGCCATATTATATATCTCTAAAAGAAATATAATTTGGAAAAGTGTTTTCGGATATCGCTCAATATATACGTAAGAGGAGCTCGATGGCGCAGTGGTTAACGCGCCCGGTCTGCGAGTGCTGAGGTTAAGCAACTTTCGCAAAGGCCGGTCATCGAATGGGTGACCAAAAGTTTATCATCTCGAGCTCCTCCGTGCTTCGGAAGGCACGTAAAGCCGTTGGCCCCGGCTGCATTAGCAGTCGTTAACAACCACCAATCCGCACTGGGCCCGCGTGGTGGTTTATAGCTCGTTCTCCCTATCTATCCATAGGAAAGGCTCGTGCCTCAGCAGTGGAGACATAAAATGAGCTGATGATGATGATGATATACGTAAGGATGCACAAAAACAAATTCTACTTAACACCCAACAAAACTCGTGAAAATGTTTTCAAATACTCATATCATATCAACGACAAGTGAGGATGTAGGCCATGTGTTTCCCCGCTTGCAGTAGGTATAAAAAAGGAAACCTGTTTTACAGTTTCTATATCGATCCGATCAGAACCCATCAAAAAATCTAGTAGAGAACCGGGACACGCTTGCGTGATGCCATTCCCTCTAGAATCCCTCCGAAGGTGTTCCGTTCACACGGCTTGAGAAACCATTTAAGTTTCTCGCCGCCCTCAGAAAAGTCCGGTGACACTATCAAGGAGGTTCGAGTGCAACATCAAACTCTCTCCAAAAAAAAACAATTCTTATAACTCTTTAAATCACGATGGATGTGGTAATAATAACGTCTGACAATTTGGCAACATTTCCCATACGGAGAATGAGTAGAAAGGTAGTAGGAAGGTTGGTTAGGTTTTGCGTAATGCGTTAAGAAATTAGACATGAGCACGTAAGAGTTATCATCGGTTCTAATCAGCAATAACGTCTAGGCGACCTCCAAAATAAAGGGTCTCTGTTCTCAGTCACGTACGTAAAGATGACGTTTACGTGAAGCATCATAAAATGATGGTACTTAGCTACTGAATAATAGTTTAAAGTAAAAACTTAAATTGCGTAGTTTTTGTATTGGTTGCCGAGCTAGGAAAATCCCCGTAATTCGACAAATTTTGTCAGCAACTCTCGGTGACGGTGTAAAAGTGGTGGTAAAGACTTATTTGTGACGGATTATATGTATAGCAGTGTTTACCTAGTGGTCGAAATTCTAATTTAACACATAAATTATCTTTTAAATGAAACAACTTTTACGGATCTACTCGCGTTTATTTTACTTTACACATTATTTAATGTTTGTCCTGACGTTTCGAATCCTTTGATCAACACTTCAGTCTCCCTGTGACCACGGACCCTGCAAATTATTCGAAACGTCATGATAAACATTAAATAATGTGTAAGGTAAAATAAACGCGAGTAGATCCGTAAAAGTTGTTTCATTTAAATATGTAGTGTTCACGTTAACTTTAGAAAACAATACATAAATTATCTTTTTGCACCCCTTCTACATATGAACTTTAACCATGCCAAATCTCACACTCCTCCGTGTAATGTGCTTTAAAAAGGGTACAAAGTTTATTCTTCACGTACCTATTAATATATAGATCTAGCTTTCTCACCAAAGTCATTATTACATGCCCCCGGGAACATTGAATTTGACCGGGGAAAACTTACTAATCACCGTAATTTATTGCTACTGTTGCAATTTGGTGTACGTACCTAAGTGCACTTTTTCTTTTTTATATAATACCAGCGTCCATTATTTTCATGAAGGTTACATAATACTATATTATTAAGCCTAATGAAATAGCCAAAACTATGTTACGAACAAATGAAACACAAAACTCATTGATCAAAACCTCTTTAACAGAGTAGAATGTTTTGAAACAACTGCACATCGTCGTTACGTTCATCAAATTAATAAACTAAACAAAAAGTAGGTATGTAAGCGTCAGTTTTGTAACGAATTGATTGCTTCATAGGTAATGGAAATATCCTAACAACCTGGCACCTCTCACCCGAGTGAAGTAAGAGGATATTAGCGTTTGTAAAACATGTTATCTACAGCTGCTCTCACAACCAATCCTACTGATATTATAAGCGAAAGTATGATTTTGTGTAAGTCTGTTCATGTATCACGGCCAAATGGTTGAACGGATTTCTAGTAAATTTGGTATATACTTAGAATATGTCCTGGATTAAGATATATACTAAATTACATCATAAAGAAACATTTTTTTGTTTTACTTTTTGTAGAGGTTTGCATTTGGGACAGATCGAATTACATGCAATGGATTGGTTCGTTGGTCCCGTGTGTCGACTGAAGCGCTATCAAGAATGGTTATTGATGAAATATTTACTGTTTTTTCTTGATTCTCACATCTTAATTAAACTCATGTATTTTTAACAACAGCCTACATACAACCTACGTTCAAGTAACTTCCGAGTGAATATATTAAAACTCGTATTTTGAGTTTAGACCTTCAGGTTTCCGTGTCTTACTGTCGTACATTCACTTAACATTAACTGGTCTAAAAATAAATGTATCTTTTTTGTTGCGCTAACATTTTTTTTACATACACAACTTACCACCATTTTTTTATGTAGTAACCACTATAATTTTATTACTGTAGACAGCAGACTATGTTTTCAATTAACAAATCATTATTATTAAATTCAGCCTGTATTTATCCACTGCTGGCCATAGGTCTTTTCCAATGCATGGCACTGAGCCCGATCTTCACCTCTTCATATCCAATTGCCGCCAACCTATATGATTAAACACACCATCGTATATACATAATAAAAAACGACGGGTTGCACTCTGGGAGTGCCGGCAGAAGTGAAAACTTGAATATTAACGTGCATTTTTGATATTTTGGAATGGTTAGGGAATAATTTTGCACGAATTGCTTTAATTATCAGTATAAAAGTACTCTCATTTATGTGGTAGAATACAATATTTATTTATTGGGCTGTCGTACACAAACATGACGATTTATTTTACATAAAAAAGTTATATTAAGTTATATTAAAAATTTATATTACGCCGCGCCAGCTGTCTACTCTCCATCCGTCTTACGAATTTTCGATCAGGTCACGTGTCCTGACGCGAGTTTAACATTTTTTACCCATTCCTCTACTCTCCATCCGTCTTACGAATTTTCGATCAGGTCACGTGTCCTGACGGTCACGTGTCCTGACGCGAGTTTAACATGTTTTACCCATTCCAAAAAAAGTGCACAACGCCGCTAAAGAAGTTTTCACTTCAATAATAAAAACTATTTAACTATATAAATTTGCTCTTTAAAATATTAATAAGCTTATTTCTAGCTTTTATTCTCTGGGTCTTACAAATAAACAAAGGTACTCTCTTAAAGAAAACTCTATGACAAAATGGCCTCCACTTCTCAACTCTCAGCATTGCACGGTGACACTAAGAAGCTATTCTTAGTCTCTTGAAAATGAGAGAAAGGCGAAAAGCTCTTGCTGTATTACAAATTACAGACATATACATAGCCCTTTATAAAGCAGCTATGTAGCCACCGAATATTAAACCATATACACTTAAAATAAGATTGCAAAATGCACTGTGTTTTAAAGAGTTAAAATCCAATGGCATTTATGTATTGAATAATGATTCATTAAAGATTATAAAACTGTTGTTGGTGATTGCAAACATAATTTTCCTGCTAATATTCCATTGAATAATAGTGACTAAGAGCACCTTGTGTCACTAATCGGCGAACTGACGAAAGGATAGTGCCAATGTCCTTTACAGCGACCTCAGAGGCGCTTGCCCAATCTGTACGTGAGCTGACAACGAAACCATTACGGCCACTCACAATTAAGAATGTAGGAACATACGAGAATGTGTGCGAAACACATTTTAAATGTAAACGGTAAAACAGAACTGTTGTTAAAACAAACATTAAACGCACAGAACGGACTATGTTCTTTATTTTTTAATTTATTGTTATCCTAAGAAATAAACTTTTAAAAATCCCTGATGATGTAAATGTGCATTTTGTATATTTTTTTACATAGGTATCTAGACTAGAACTGTATTACTGTAGTTGTAACTGTAGTAGTATTGTGTACAATATACCCACAGATATATCTTAAAAAGTGGACATTTAAGACAGAAGAGTAATATATAACAGCGAATTTACCATCGAAATTGATCAAGATCTATTGTAGACGAATCGAAGTTGATCATTTAAATGTGATACCTACATCTCTAGTTTTTAGTAATTAATCATATCCTTTTTTTTAAATTGTTCAAAAATATAACGCAAAATCTTTACGCAAAAGCTTTACATAAAAGTTCTTTTTGGTAACGTTAGGTAGGCTGATGCAGAGGCAATACGTCAAGACATATCGTCTGTCTTGCGCCGGAGCAAATTCTTTTTAGTTTTGGTAATCATAAAGTACAAATTGCCTCACTGCGTATAATAATGTTTTGATATAAGTATACCTAACTGTTGATCCACTTATGAAATAAGATATTATGCATTTTACTCATGTTCTGCTGATAAATGTTGTGATATTTCATTATGCCGACAACAATATTCAAAAGCCTATTTGGATTGTTACAGAAACAAACTTGATCGCGGAGAAACGACTTTAAAGTCCAGCAAACCAAAAACAACACAGAAAATGAGGAGTTCAATGTATCTGCTAGTGCTGTGCGCGTCGCTGGTCGTCGTAACCGGTGCGCCGGCGCCGGAACCGGCGGCGAACCCGCAACCGGACCCCAACCCCCAGCCCAATCCGGACGACCAGCCTGAAATCATTGAGATCATTGCCCCAGCTGCCAGTGCACAGGTATGATATAATATATATTTTTTTAGTTTTGGCTGTTTATGGCCTTTACAGAGACTAACCAGATTTTATTACCAACATCATAATCATTCATCATTATCACCATCACTATTTTTATGTCCTCACTGCTGGGGCACGACGACTGCTACTGCAGCGAGGACCAACGGCTTTAAGTGCCTTCCAAAACACGGAGGCACTCGAGTAGATAAATTCTTAGTCTCTAACCAGCCTTTGCGAAAGTTGCTAAACTTGAGCAATCGCAGACAAGACGCGTTAACCACTGCGGCAATAAGCTCCTTCATCATCATTGTCAGTTATCAGTTGTCCTCAGTCTATAAACTCTCCACGCTTGCTCAATGCTGTCACATAGGGAAAACAGGAAATGGGGAGATCGGGCCTCACTAGCTCAATGTCAAGTTGGTGGGTTTTACCGACTGCTATCTTAAAACAACAACTAAGACCAACAACATAACAAGCATTTGGAAGTTCACAAGAACTTATTTATAGGTAAACCATAGACTTATTTTCAATTTTTATATCCTTTAGTAAAAAACTATGGTGATTTTGTTCACCACAGTTTGGCTCTCAATGCTATTTCTTTGTTACTGCAATATATTTACAAATTGTTCTAAATAAAAGTAGGTATTAGAAAGGAAAATAATATAAACAGAATGACAAAACACAGCGGTTACTGTATTACGAAATAATATAATAAAAGTAATGAAATTGTTTACGAAAGTGTTTAAGTTGCAACATTTCGAAATAAAACATATTTTATAATTTCTTAATGAACTGTGTATAAGCGTCTAACTAACAGTAATACCTTAACCACATAAGTAGTAAGAACTTAGTACTTGGAGATATTGTGCCATACCTCACCTCACTGGCCCAGTATCGGTTAGTTCATCATCATCAACATCATCATCATCTCAGCCAAAAGACGTCCACTGCTAGACAAAGGCCTCCCCCGAGGATCTCCACAACGACCGGTTTTATGCTGGTCGCATCCAGTTGATTATTTATTTTGTTTTATTTAAAAAAGAAATAATTATGTTATTTAGTAGGTATGTTACTATAAGTATGACCAATGATACTGATGATGATTATATTGATAATTGCAACAGATTAACGCGCCATTCGAAGCACTTATGTGTGTATGAAAGTATGTAAGAAAAATTTAAAAAGCTTCCTGGTTTATTAAGCTTACTCTTAGTATTATTAAAGGTATTGTTAGGAGTCTAGGCAATAATGCTAACACAAAGGCCGTATACTTGGCTCGGCTTACTTTGGCCCATTATATAAGTAGGGCTGTCGGTGTCCGTCGTCTGAATTTCTACGTAACGAAATTAGAAACAAATGTGACTTATTTAAGTTTATAAACAGATCTAGACGACAAAATACATACTTTTTATAAGTTAACGAAGTATAGAAAATTTAATTATTTTTTTTATTTTAATCCAAGTGAGTGCAGCCCAAAAGTGGGTGCAGCCGCTATCACCGTTAACCCACAAACCCGCATTAGTGGAATTAGGTGGGATGGTCTGATTTCCTAACTCGTTATCGTCTATGAGAGCCTAGTTAGGCAGCTACAGAAAATTTAGGCTGATAATAATGATTAGTTTACTTCAAATATCTTAACGCCAGCAATATAGATGAGTTACAAATGGTCTTCTTTTTTTAAATAGAAATCTTTTTAAACGAATGGGCTTGACAGAAGTAAATAAGAGATAACATAAATTGTAACATTTTTTCGCAGTAATAATACAAGGATTCTTTTTACTCGAAGATAGCAGCCCTAGCACCGCCGCCGGCCAGGCTACATCTAAATAAGCGACCCCTTTACCCAGTCAGCCGCTACAGCGAAAGACTAATAACATTACCGCTAAACTAAGTAATTGTTGCTACACGTGGATGTTTCTAAATTCATCAGTGTTACGCGCTTAGCAAACTGCGCTGTAGTTGTTAATCGCTAGTTAATAGAAAACGTGGAACAGGCTACTCTTTTTTTCTTTTGGCCTCAAACGGCATATACAGCGTCACCGGCCTTTTTTGAGGGCGATGAAAAACTTAAAGGGTTCTTCAAGTCGTGTGATCGAAACACCGCCAGAGGGTTTCTAGAGGGAATCCTCTGACGGTGTTTGAACCCTTTAAGTTTCCGCCGCCCCCAAAAAAGCCCGGTGAAACTGAAAATGCCGTCTAAGGCAATATGAAAACTCTCTCAAAAAAAAAGCGTTACTTTCTCTACTAGATTCTCCGAAGGGATCGGGTTGGGTGCGCTAAATTCTTTAAACGCTAGTTAATCGAAAACGTGGAACTGGGAACGATTTTTGAATCGGTGACAACAACTCACACACTATAATATAAAATCTACCTCTTTCTTCCTCGCCCTTGCTGTTAAAAATAAATCAATCAAACACAATTATTAAATTCTTGAATTTTGACAATTTATTTTTCAAGAACAATGGTGAGTGAGACTGAATAATCTACCTTTATCCAAGTGATTATTTAATTAGAAGGATGGAACAGACAGATAGGAATATGGCTTAATAGAACGAGGACTAAATCACGCAAAAAATTATAACACACAAGTTATGGTAAATACATAAGGTACTTCATAGATGCATGTAAGTACATACAGTAAGATGAAGGTCTTAGGTAATTAGACCTTTGTAGTCATATCAATAAAATAAAGAAGCCTACCCACTTTATGTTTCGTTTGTCCATGAATTGTTAATGCAATAAAACCTGTGACACAGACATTGTACAGCGAGCCCAGGTCACGGATGAACCAGGCGTTGCGTATCGCGTGCCTAATTAAAGCTATCGATTCATTAATAAAAGAATTACAAAATCACTACTTTGTCAAATATTAATGTCTACATTAATCATTCTTTGTCCATTCCTAGTTTGGGCGAGGTTAAGACCCTTTTAGAAATACGCAGAGACCTCCTGACCTCGCTTTTCGCTCAAACAATAATGAATTTGCATAATCCATAGCGTTACGAAAAATTTGTGACCCGAAGTAGGTATCACTGTGACAGCGACGACATCCTATGAAAAGGCGTGTTTCATCATCACCGAGGCTTTCATATCATCGACTTTTAAATTAACGACTTTTGTATCTATGACACTTTTCATGAGTTCCGTGTAAAATACAAGAACTTATAAGTGTGATTTGTTATTATTTAAACTTTTTCTATACGAGTATAATGCTCATTTTCAATTCTTTTTCTTTGTCATAGAAGCATTTTTGTTACTTAGGTAGCTTTATAGAGTACAAACATTGACCATGACCTTTTCTTTACTTTTCTTAAAATTTCAAAGGAAATCCTAACATATTATTTTCTCATGCTTTCAGGAAACGCTGTCTACCCTGAACCTTGGTGCCCCCGGCTCCGAACTCAGTGAAAGAAACAAACGCACCATTGGTATCCTCAGACAGCTGTTCCCCACATTGACGCAGGTAAAGTGATGCTTCCAAGAAAGTGATCAATGAAATTCACAATCAACTCTTTTTATGCACTGGAATGTACATCTCAGATGTGACTTTTCCAACCTCCAACAGAAGTCAAACCCAAAACGTGTAACAGGTTTAATGAGTCAGCATTTTTTCGCAGAAAAGGTTAATTTTCACAGAGTCGATTGCCTTCGTTGTCCTAAGGTCGGTGTATGTTCTAGATAATCGAACAGAAAGTACAGCAGATTACAAGTATGGTGCTTCAAACGTTCGGCCCTGTAGTGCTCAAAGCTTTCCTCGGAGGCAACAAAAACGGTGCCGGCGGTAACATGGCGGGCGGAGGTGGCACCATCGAGCTAGAGGACGATGATGATGACGACGAAGATGCAGAGCCAACCTCTCCTGCCACTACAACGACGGCGGCAACAGAAGAAGACGATGACTCTGACGTCAGAAGAAAACGAGCTATATTCTTTGAACCGGTATATATATAATGAAGGTTACTCTCGCGCACTAACACCAGCCTGCCCGGAGACGGCAGTGCGGGCGCGCGCAGACCGCACGCCTTCATGTCATCGTCATCGCCACCTCATTCCTATAACATTCATCCTTCGCCGTAACCACTTCATCCATATCGAAAATTACTTTCCAGAACGCGGTCGCTGATGAGAACCAACTCCTTTCTGGAGCGGAATCTCAACAAGCCGAAGTGCGAGTAGCTTTCGGCGAAGGTCAAAGTCAGGATCAGCAAGTAGCGGCTAGTGAGGACCAGCTTACTGCGGCTCAGACAAACCAGGCCAACATTGATGAAATCACGCTTGATGACGCAGACAACAGTGAAGAAAATAGGAACAAACGGTAGGGTGGAAGAGTTAGGAATGTCATTTACTTCATATCAACCAACTCATAACATGATTCAAATCGTCGCAACCCAAAATCACTTTGGTTATTGAAACAACAGATACTTTACTCAATATGCCAAAAATCTCTCTATTTTGACTATGACACACAATAACTTTCCTACTTCTTAATATTAACAAAACATAACAAGCAAACCGTGAACCTTTTACTCCTTGTTACTATATAGTGCAGTTTCTAACGACGTGTAAACAAATAATTAAATAGACACAATGTCGCTTGGCGTCCCAGGTTTTGCAACAATCTAGTACAATGATGTAGAGTTAGGTCTTAACGTAAACTATTGTCAGTTTTTATTTGACTTTTCAATTCGCACGTTTCGATTTCTTCAGAGCGTGCCGTATTCAGAAGTGCTCGCGTTACCGATCATGTAACCATTGCGTGTGAGCATAAACTGGTATTATTACGAGACCACTGATATTAATCACGTTTACCAGTAGCTGTACTCAAACCGCCTGGATGTGACGTCAAACGTAAATCCCTTAAAAGGTTATCAAAAGTAGATTAGCTACACACCTATATGGTTACTTTGAGTTTTTGACTGTCTCTCAAATTTTAATATAGCCGGATAATTTTTCGTTGTGAAAAATTTTTCAAGCACTATTTTAACATCCAATGTAAAAACGGTAATGGTACCTACCGGTTTTAGACACTTTAAATTCGACACAATTTTTCTCACCAAAAAATAACATAGTTTTTTTCAAAAATTTTACGGGATAACGGCTAGAAAGCAGGTGGTCTGTATCCAATTGTTGATGAAGACCAAAATCAGTTGCTGACCGCTATTTTTAATGATTAAAGGAAGAAATTGTCGATCACTGTTTCCTATTAAACACTGGTGCCTTGTCCTAACATTGCTTCATTTCGGTCATAAATATTTCAGATTCCTGAACTTCGGCGGTCAGCAGGGAGGAGCGTCCGGAGGCGGTTCTGGTAACTTCTTATTTGACATCGTCAGGGTAAGTTCATGAAAAATACTTATTTTTGACGTGTACTTTCTCATCCTTATTAACTTTCTCAATTTCGTTCCAGTAACCATTGTCTTATTATGCTATTTTAAATTCATATCTGTCACTTTAATAATTTATATGCCCCAACTCTACTTATATATTTTAATCTATCCCTTTCATTTCATAATAATTTTCAAAAAACGGACATATTAAAATGGCTTGGGAACTTTTAACATAACACATCGATCTGGGAAATATATTATATATCAATTTAAAAATATTACCAACACTTTCTACATACACAAGAAAAACAACATCGCATTCTACAAAGGGATAGGTATTAATGTGACTTTAGAAGTCAATCTTACTACGTTTTCCACTAGAGGCGCCACAAGCACAATACGTAAATATCCTAATAAAATTTGTAATATCTTCATAAACAACGTTTCGTTTTGTTTTGCCGTTAACAAAGTATAGCTTTAGTTTTTATTCTTAAACAAAATGTGTGCTAGTGGCTCCATCTAGACAGCAATTTGCGTTCTATGTCCTATCGGTACGAGCGGGAAGGTTTAAATTGCAGCGACCGGCGGAGGCAATGGCAAGGGCTGCAGGCACAGCGTTCAGACTATTCGCAGGGACTGACTCACTTAACGTCGGGCTCACTGCCTCACACACCGCCTCACTGGACCCTAATGACCCCCAAGTACATTACACTACAAGCACATACTCGTAAAGCGGACACAAATGTAGTTTTTGTGAGCGGTGGAGTTTTACGGCGCCTGTAGTTAGTGTGATGTAGTTTGTTGGAATGCCCTTGTAGAAAAAGTTGTAGATACATTAAAACCTTATTTATGTGTACCTGTATTGTATTTGTTTCACTAACACTTTTGTAAATACTGTATGTGTACGTATAATTTGCTTCACCTCTTGCTTTTTATTTATTTAAATCTTTCTGTAATTTATTTTTTGCACAATTCTATTATCTTGCACCCTATTTTCCTTTTAGGTTTTTGTTAATATAAGTTTTAACATTAATTTGTAGCGTTATTGTGTATTTTGTCAATAGCAGTAGCATTTGAACGAAAATATTTAATATTTTTTGGACTTACTTAACTTAAATAAAATTCCTAGCAATACTGGGTCTTTAAAATTAGCTTAATAACAATATGGTCGGATATTCAAGATATTTACTACAATTTACACTTCCACTTCATTGGTTACAAGAAAACCAAAAACATTCCCTTTAAAAACTTTTTAGTTTGTTTAACTGGTAGTTACATATTATGCAAAATACATTACGTTCCACTGATCCATAAAGTTTATAGTGGATCGTGCTGTGGCGTGCACCTGTAGACGCCTATGTCCAGCAGCAGACTAATGTAGGCTGATGATATTGTTTACACCTCTATCTAGACAATATCCTCATCAAAACCTGTGTGATTCCAGCTCGTAGCCGGCTCATCATCAGGCTCATCATCAGGCGACGCAGCCGCTGCTGAGGGAGACGACGCTAGCGCTGCCAAGGGCGACAACCTCACCGAAGGCGTCCCCGGCCCCATCACGAGGCTCTTCATCATCGCCAACCGCGGCATTGCCAACCTCATACAGGACCTTATCCTCCGTATCGCGCAGACCTCCGAGAGAATAGTCAACTTCAAGGCGCGACTCATCACTTCCATCATTTAACGCGACTGCGTTTAGAACAATACATTTATCTAGTTAGAGTAGAGGATCTGGAAATGAGTGGGCGTGACATGACGTCGACGATGAGTGTCTCTTGTATTGGTAATGCTTGTAAACTAAACAATGTCTAAAGTTAAGAGGCTTCTAAATTGTTGGAGAGCTATGGTGATTGTGTGTTAAATATAGATTAAGTGCAGTCGCGTTGGCATTTGATGCCCTAAAGCAGTTCCGCTGGCGTTGCTGTACTCTCTAGAGCCATTCGATGCTATGAGAAGTTTTATAATAATTAATATTATTGTAATAAAAGATTTAAGTTATGCCAAGCCATGTCCTCTCATCTGTAGACCCAAATATAGTGAGTGCTACGCTGGCCGGCCTACTGGAAGAATTGTTTTTTATATGACTGAGCCGGCAAACTAACATAAGGTCCGCCTGATGGTAAGCGGTCACCACAGCCTATTAATGCTTTCAACATCATACTAAGGTGTAACTCGCGCGTTGTCTACGCTGAGGCCTTATTTATTATGCTTCTATGTCCAGTAATGTCACTGGTTGTGTCTTGGAATAGAATCCAAAATTCTGGAGTCAACTTTTTGAACCAGAAAGGCTGTTGTTATCCATTTGACTGCCGTATGTTCTAGTTTCAATCGTAAGGAAGAACTTTTGTGGTTGTAGTCCATGGAAGAGGTTTCCTTGATAGGTGTTCTGGTCTCGGCCTTTGCGTGCCTGGTCTCGGTCTTGCTTCCTGGCCTTGGCCTTGCATTGTGGCCCAGGTGTGGGCTGCAGGTTGCCTGAGGCGGCGGCGCTGCGCGGCCCGCGGACCGCCCGGCGCCGCCGCCGTTCCTGCTCAAACTACCGTATTTTTTTATATTTGTGACATTTTTTCAATTCGTTTTTATGTTTGTAAATATGTATTATAGCGGAATTTTGTATAAAATATACGATTAGTTAAATTTATGTTGGTGTATTATTTCATTTGAAAGAATTCGAATTCGAATAGTTTTAAATAAGGAAACGGTAGATCACTTGATCTACCGTTTCCTTATTTAAAACTATTAACTTTAAACATCCTACTCTTACTCCACTTAGGGAAGGCCTAAGCCCAGCAAGGCCTTCCCACATGAACTATAAATAGGGCCAATGCGAGTTGGTGGGTCTTCACGACTGCCATCTTAAGATAACAACTAGGACCAACGGATTAGGGTGACACTTCATTGAAGCTGAGCTGAGCTGAGCCGAGCTGTTTCGAAATCAACCAATTGAGTCCCTTTATTTTAACGGCTTTTCTCAGCTCTGCTCCGGTATTGGTTTATTTCCACACATCTTCGGCTCCGCTTAGCTCAGCCCAGTTTCAAAGGAGTGTCACCTTAACGTTACCGTTAACGTACTTTCCAAAGCACGACACTAGATAAGCGAGATAGTTTTTAATTCGGTCACCTGCCCAGTGGTGACCCTGCATTGAGAAAGTTGCTGAACTTGTAAGTTCTTACCAAACCCGAATGTGACATCCGCTTTCTCTGAACTTACTTAAACTAAGTAAAATGGTTTGCGCATACACTGGGCCTGGGGTAAGGAAGGTACCCCGAGTTATGTAAGACTCCTCTCTCCTTTCCTCGTTCAGCTACTATAAGTTCGACGAAGGGACGGGGAGGTTTACCCACAAATAACCTAGTACTTACTATCCTTTCTCTGCCATGGGAATAGCTCGTAATCACAAACGGAAAACACCCTAAACTACTTAAAACAAAAAACAAAACACCAAAAAACATTGCTGTAAATGAAAATTATTAACTACATCTACATACATCCATAGAAAAATTAGCCATATCGTTTAAATTCCGTAGAAGTTGTAGTTTGTCTAAAGAATTTTGATCGTGTGGTCAATCTAACAGTTTTTGGGGTCATGACCCTAACCCTAATAGCTAACCCAGCCAATGTTTTTTCTTTTTTTTTATAGCCTATATCACTCCCACAGTCAAAACAAATCTAACGACACCTCATATGTTAAAATCTATCATGCCGTTTACACTGAAAGAAAAAGACATACATACATAAGTACATACTTTCTCATCAAAGGTATCTGCAGACTACCAGTGCCATGACAACACGCGTTGTCACGGCTCAAACTGAGCAGAGGCCTATTTGGTGTACCTACCAAAGTTGCTGTTTATTTTTTAGTTTTATTTTAGTTTTCATTGTTTATATTAAAATTTTTTTTTGTATGTACTGGTACCCAATAAACGTTTTTCTATTCTATTCTATTCTATTCTACATACATACATACATACACTAGAAAAACATAACCCTCCTTATTCTGACGCAGTCGGGTAAAAAACAAAGACAATCATTTAAATATTAGCTAGATACGAATATATTTCTATTGGTAATTGTTGAAGAAGGAATCCAGAAATTTTGCAATTGTACCGACATAACAACGTCTACGACCTGCCATAGACGAGAAGTGGGGTAACCGTTTCGCGGTGGGAGGGTAGGGGACATGTGACGTCATCGCTTGAGCTCGATGCGAAAACTGTGCTGGACGTGTGGACTTAGAGTTGTGTGCCTCCAATGCGCCTTCGAGTAAATACTCGCCATAGTATATGAAGTGTCTGTAAAAAAATAATCTGTTTGTTTATCAAGCCAAATCACAATAAATCTTATCAAACTACCTACTTGAGGAGCTCTATGGCGCAGTGGTTAACGCGCTCGGTCTGCGATTTTAAGTTAAGCAGCTTCCGTAAAGGCCGGTCAACGGATAGGTGACCAAATATTTATCATTTCGAGCTTCTGCGTGCTTCGGAAGGCACGTAAGTAAAGCCTTTAGTCTACTACTACTTGTTGCCGCCAGCCACCAATCCGCATTGGACCCGTGTGGTGGTTTATGGCCCGTTCTCCCTAACCATCCATAGAAAAGTCTCGTGCCCCAACAGTGGGGATATAAATGAGCTAGTGATGATGATGTGATGAACTACTATATATACTACATCAGCCTAGAAATTATCTGCTGCCTGTTATATGTCTTCCTACATTATGAATAACTCCTAAGGAGATCGGGTCATTATCCCCACGACATCGTATGGATCCACCACCACCCATGACGATATCGTAAGATGGCAGGTCTTACGATAAAAACGTTTTGCGTGCCCTCGGAAGTACCAACGGGCTATTACTTCTAAGCCATGTAGCAATCACTTCTGCTTAAAACACCGCTTTGTATTACAACTAAATTAGTTAATAACAGTTTAATCATCATCTTCATCATCTCAGCCAAAAGACGTCTATCGCTGGACAAAAGCCTCTACCAAGGATCTCCACAACGACCGGTTTTTTTGTGCTGCTCGCATCCAGCGGCTTCCCGCGAAAGTTTAATAACTTGATTGAAATTTATAAACAAAGCCACAGTAATATATTTATGTAGAGATCTCTGAAAAAGGTCAATAAAATCATTAAACGCTACGCTAAAGAATATTACCTATCAGACAGTAAAAAAAAATTGCATTGTGAATAAAACCGTACACTATAAACTTGAATAATAACGCCTAAGACAAATAAATAAATAAAAATAAAATAGATAAATTATTAAGTAGGTACTTACCGGTGTAATCGTTGAAGCTTTGCACAATGTTGTATGCCCATTATTATAAACTATATTCTTATGAGTAAAAATGTAAAAAAAAAAGTATTTTTATGGATTAATAATTAAGATAAAATCATGGACAGAAATTAATAAACATTTTGAATTTGTTTAACAGCTGCCAAAAGCCACGCCAAAACAAGACACATAGTTTTATTATTTTACGTTTAATAATAAATAATCTATAAATATTTTGACGTGTAGGTACAATTTGCAATTTCTGAGACAATGGTACAATCGGTGCTTAGCAGAGCTTAGTCCACACCATTCAAATACATATTTATTGGTCTCCATAATATCCTAGCAAAAATCCACATTTGTAATAAATAAAGCTCAAAGGTGTAACCGAATATCACCATTTATTGTAAAATAAATTGTTATACATTTGGCTGTATGTGCTAGATGCTTTTGCTGAATGGGAGAACTATTGTAAAAGGATGATATTGACTATATTGACATTGACACTGACAGCAAGAAAATTAAACTTTTTACTCATTCTCAATTTGCATATAATTTTGAAATGTTTAATTAATTAAAAATCATATTTTTCAAATAAATTATAATAATGGCTCTGTACGAAGGTATCGCTTTGATACAAGAGAAGCAAGCGGTTGTATTAGATCTCGGCACTGATTATACCAAGTAAGTATTTAACTATTCAAATAACTATTCCTACTTTTAAAATACACTGTTATTATTTATTACTGATAAGGAAGAATAACTTACATATATAACAATTTTATTATTGAATAAACAGTAGAAATCTAATACAATTGTTATTCAAAGGTTCGGTTTCACTGGCGAGGCCGCACCTCGATGCATCATTCGTTCTGAATACTGGTGCTCATCGGAGCGCCGCTACAAACGAGTACATGACTACCACACGCCTGAGGAGCTGTACGACAACCTCGTGCATATGCTACACTTGTTGTATTTCAGGTTTGTACATTTCACACTAGTTCAGTGCTGGCTTTCTCTTCCTAAGATTTAGATATTTTACATTCGGTACTTTTCTTTCCTTTTAAGCAATTTTTTTTAAAACTTTCCATGATTAAGGAAAATCTATAATAATAATAAACTTTATTTGCACTTACAAAAAAGACATACAAAGACAAATTGATGAAGAGATATAGTACAAAATAGGCGGATGTATAGAAAACACGAAAGAAAATATTCCTCAACTGATTTTATGCAATTAGAAACTTTCTGTATTCATTACTTTATCAGTAATGAGATAATATATAACAATTTAAGGTTTAAGTAAATTTCATTATACCTATTAGTGATCTTTTCATGCTTTAATAAATAAAGTAACAGTTTCTAATTGTGACATTCCTGTTCCTGGGTTGCACAAAAGATCTCAATGGTTCGAAGTGTTACTGGGGGAGAGAAGCCTCTGCAGGCCCCACTAAGATAAGATAAAATAAGATAAATATCTATTTGTTGTATTTTTCAGACATGTGCTGGTGAACCCTAAAGAGCGAAAGGTGGTAGTCGTTGAATCCCTCCTAACACCAACTCTCTTCAGAGAAACATTGGCCAAAGTACTTTTTACACATTATGAGGTACCTAATAATTACTGTATGTTTTTGTACTATTCCTTATTTATTTTTAAAGTGTTGCATGCAGTAAAATCCAAATATTCTTAATTTTATTTTTAAGTTTATTTGAATAAAAAAATTGATTTTGTCTTTGACTTTAACATCACCTAAAGCATTGTAAGATGTCATATTGTATATTGTCTTTGTACAGGTATCTGGTGTGGTGTTGGCAGACAGCCCACGCTTGTGTGCTCTAACACTGGGCACTCCGGTTGCTCTCATAGTCTCCATTGGAGCAAGGGAGGCTGAAGTCTCCGCAGGTATAATTGTCACTTATTATGGAATAAGTTCCAAACGGTACAAGCAATTTTGGATAAGCGCTCTATTGTGAGTCAGAGATACTTAGTTTTACATAATTATATTTAAAATTATTGTTACTAAAAAAAGTGGGCTGACCCAATTAATTGTAACAATTAGTAAATAAGTCATTTTAAACAATTTCAGTAAGCTGTAAATGAACTATGAAAGACACAACTAACACATAATATTCAGAGTACAATATTTACGAGTACATACAAGTACATACATAAGCATGTAGATACATAATAATATTTAAAATTGTTGTTACTCAAAAAAAGTGGGCTGGATCCAATTAATTGTAACAATTAGTAAATAAGTCATTTTAAACAATTTTAGTAAGCTGTAAATGAACTATGAAAGACACAACTAACACATAATATTCAGAGTACAATATTTACGAGTACATACAAATACATACATATATAAGCATGTAGATATCCGTATACCCCTAGTACCTACCCCATAGAGTAAGCTGCACCTGAAATTTCATAATTTTTTTTATTATTTACTCGGGCAATGTCTTATTCGCCCTTTGGGGAGGGGCATGGCTTCTCTCGGATTTGCATTGAGTAAAACCCCAAGCAAGGAGCTCGGTGGCGAAGTGGCTAACGCGCCCGTTTGCGAGTGCTGAGGTTAAGCAACTTTCGCAAGGGCCGATCATCGGATGGGTGACCAAAAATTTATCATCTAAAGCTCCGTGCTTCAGATGGAACGTAAAGCCGTTGGTTCCGGTTGCATTAGCAGTCGTTAACAACCACCAGGCCGCACAGGGCCCGCGTGGTGGTTTATGGCCCGTTCTCCCTTTCCATCCATAGGGAAGGCTCGTCGCCCAGTAGTGGGGACATAAAATAAGCTAATGAATCATCATATGATGAATAAAACCCCAAGGGTAACATAGCTCGCATATTATGCTAGAAAAAGTGGGACACTCGGGACCTTTACTTATAGCCACAAGCAGCCCCCCTCAACTGCCCGATTCGGTCGAATCGACAAGAAGTACATTGTAATGGGTCTCCGTTCTCGTTGTTCGTGTAACACCATCTGGTCGGCAGTGGTGCACTCGTGCGTGGTGCTGCGCGCGCTGCAGGCGCAGCCGCTGGCGGCGCGCGCGCTGCACGACGAGCTGGCGCGGCTGCTCGACCTCGACAACCACGCCGCGCTGCACCTGCCCGACCACGTCGTGGAGGATATCAAAGGTACTTCCCTCAGGGGCACGAGAAAAGCTGGACCTGGATAATGGCACCGCGCCAGCTGGTAGATCCTGACCACATCGTGAAGGATATCAAAGGTACGTACCTTTAAAGTGAGCGATGAGCTGGAGCCGGTTATATCATGGTAATGTATAATATCGATTGTTAAATACTTGCAAACGTGTTCTTGACTGTGAGGGTAACTTCACAGTGACGTAATACCGGTAACTTGCAGCGTAAATCACAAACTACTAGAAAAATTCAACGAGCCTTCTAGGGTCGCGGTAGCTCAGCGGTCAGAGCAAGAGTCGTGGGTTCGATTCCCACTGAAGCTTCTGGTTGATTTTTTCTAGTCAAATTTTGTCTTTTAGGTTATTTTTATTGCAATTCGGTTTGTTGTCCCAAATAAAAAATAAAAATAAACTAAAATAAATGTGATACTCGTATAATTAAATAGTAATACTTCTTTTTAAAATAACTAAATATATATCTAAATAAATTAAAATAACTGACAATAGTAATTGTAAAAATAAATAAAAAAAATTCTCCTCATTCAACTCCTCATAAATTAATTACCATTTTACCGTTCTTTTTTATACCCAGTAAAGACGTGTTTCGTGGCGCCCCGCTCGCGCGCCGTGCAGTGGGCTAGCGACAGCCCGCCCGCCCCCGCGCGCAGTGTCCAGTACCCGGTGGCGGGGCGAACGGCTATCACTGTATCTGGGAGCACGCGAGAATTGGCCGCTGAGCCCCTCTTCGCTAGAGACAACGAGCTAGCGTCACTGCCTGATATTGTGCTGCAATGTATTATGCTGGTGAGTTTTGGAAGTTTTTATTAATTTATTTACTAATAGCTTTTATATTTCGATATATATTTTTTTATTTGTGTTTCATTTAACCCCATTAATACCTAGTTTATTTTTTTATTTTATTAAATAATACTAGTCAATAAGTACTTAAATGTTTCTATTGCATGATGTGTTACATTTAAGTGTTTGCAACATTATGTTGCTTAGTTTGTAAGAATATATAAGAATATTTATGTTAGCAAATGTTGGTAAGCCTATAAATAAAATAAAATGAAAATAAAATAAATAGCGGCCCGTCCCTGCTTCGCACAGGTTGACATTTTTTTTAATATAGCCTATGTTACTCAGTACTAATGTAGCATTCTAATGGTGAAAGAATTTTTTAAATCGGTCCAGTCGTTTTTGAGTTTATTCGTTGCAAACATACATATGTTACACACATGTTATACAAACGTACGCACAATAATACAAAAGTTTCCTCTTTATAATATTAGTATAAATCTGTTCCCGACCCACCGCGTCGCATCGAGTCGCCCGAATGCGCTGGTACTTCGTATTCGCCTAGCGTTTTTTCAGACTTTTTTTACCATGCCTTCCACAAAAATAGGACAATCAAAAACAAAAAAAACTGGTAGTTCTAGAGACTAGCGCGGTCAAACAAAAAAACAAACTGTTTAGCTTTATTATATTGGTTATAGATTTAAGGACAGCTAGCAAGAAGAGCATATACCATTGTCGGGCACAATACGCTTTGATGGCTGAGTGGCAACACGCTCGGCCCACAATCCTGACTGAGGCCCAGAGGTCCTGGAATTAAAAATGGCGAAAAAATATACAATGCGTTATCAACATTTTTGCATTATTTCAACTTGTCTATTAAGGCATTTCCTGTTCGAGAATTTTTAGTGTCGAAAAGGTCACCGGTGACTTCGAATACAAGTGGAAGGAAGCACTTTTGAAATTGATATTCTAATGTAAGAATTTTATCACCTGTGCAAAAATCTATAATCTATAATCCCTAAGCCCAACAGTGAAATGTTTACAAGCTGATAATATATATGTTTTTGCTAAGTATATAATTATTAGATTTTTCAAATATTTTGTTGTATTAACCAGTGCCCGATAGACGCGCGCCGAGCTTTGGCCGAGAACATATTCGTGACGGGCGGCACAGCCTCCATGCCCGGCCTGAAGGCGAGACTCGCGCAGGAACTGCGGCATCTCGTCACGCAGCCACCGTACAGGTAACGAGTTGGTTTAAACTCTATATTTATCTATGTCTATGTGTGTATGTCACGAAATGCGCAGGACGTCTGGAACACGCTCAAACATATTCTGGCGTGCTCCCTCTAGCGGGCCGGCGCTAGGGTGAACACTGGTGACTGCCGAACCGGTGATTCCAGTCACCCCAGTGGCACGTGAAAGGGATGTACAGTTTGTTTTTAGTAAGTAGGCCTCCTCCCGAATCCCTGTCAAAACCCTCGGGCCAGGAGGCGAGAGCTGGGGGGGAAAACCCCACATAACTATCCCCGACGAGACGAGTTGTCTACTGTCAAAACAAAGGCTCGAAATTCTGAGGTGCTGGATGACGCGGGTGAGGGGGATTATGCGCGTTTATGCTGCTCTCAGATCACTATCCAAATGATTCAAATCCAATCTTGTCAGATTGGGTTGATCCATTGGTAGTCGTATATTTTGGAAATGATCGCCAATCTTGATCGCAAATAAACTTGGCACTAAATACCACACTAACCCGCAGGCAGGCAGTCGGTACAGACCATCTCATCTTATCTTATCTTAGTGGGGCTTGCTGAGGTTTCCCTCAATAGCACTTCGACCTATCGGGATCTTTCGTGTAACCTATCCTCTAACTCTTCTTCCTCTGTAAAGATAGATGCCAGAAGCTTGGCAACGTCTTTGAGAACGAAGAGCCTGTCTTCTGGTTTCGGATAGGCCGATCCTAGGAGACCCATTCTTATAGTTCCCATAGCTGTACAGACAATACGCATCGCTCTGAAATCAGCCTATTACAAAAGTGTTTCTAATCTTCTAGCGATCGCTTGAGCGTGCGCGAGTTCAAGTTCCACGCTCGTGTATCCCACGATAACACGAGCGCTTGGGTGGGCGGCGCGCTAGCGGGCGCGGCCGACGGCGGCGCGCGCGCGCTCGCGCGGGACGTGTTCACGCGCGAGCAGCGGCTGCGCGACTGGCCCTGCCTGCTGGACAACACGCCGCCGCACCACCCGCACCGGACCTACTTGGATGAATAAAAACAATTGCAATAAAACCTTCAGCGCTTGTGGTGTAAAACCTCTTTGGCGTTAATGTTGGAGAAGCACGGAATGTATCTGATGCTAGTAAGGAGGCTGTGCGAATGGCTCTGCCTGCTGGACAACACGCTACCGCACCACCCGCACCGGATCTACTTGGATGAATAAAAAGTTTAATAAAACCTTCGGCACTTGTGATGTGATTTGAAACCTTTTTGGAATTAATTTTTAAAACTAGCTTGGTAATCAGTTGGAAGAGCACGTTCCTAATGTATAATGTACTGTATGAAGTGGGTACGGCAGCGCGCGTGCTGCTGGCCCTGCCTGTTGGACAACACGCCCGCCGCCGCACCACCGGCACCGGACCTACTTGGATAAATAAAACTACTGCAATAAAACCTTCGTCGCTCGGAATGTAAAACCTTTATGGAATTCATTTTTAAAACTAAAAGCATAGTAACCAGTTGGAGGAGTACGTAATGTATCTGATATTGTATCAAGTCAGTACATCGGCGCAGTTTCAGAGGATCGTAGCTGGCGCGTAGTGATTCGCCTCCGAGTGGTGGAAACGTAAAAGCGCTCGCAGTTTAAATTCGAATAAACCTGGATACGTTGAAACACTACACATCTCACTTAAATCAGTCGCTCAACGTCGGTAAAAACGTTATAATACGAAGAACGTAAAAAAACGTTATTTTCACTTGTTAACCCTATTAAACAAATATCATTACTAAAATTGAGGTATTATAAACTAGCATTCCAAATGAAGATGACACTACATATGGGGTCGATTATCTTAATTACCTGCATAGTAGTGCATTTCCAATGCAAAACAAACATTTATGAACAAATTGAATTGACGTTAAAGAAAATTCGATTGTAACAGCAGTTGATTATATTCACTCACATAGGTTAAAAGTAAGCTATGATTGTACTATGTATATGTTTTTGGTTTTTAAATTTATCATACAATATTTAATATACTTAAATAAATCTTTTACGTAAAATCTTTCCTTTTGACCAACTGGAAAAGGTTGTCAATACATAGCTGTCAGTGGTTGCTTGGCAACGCTTTGTTGGTAAACATTCTTTATCGAATTTGGCGTAGGTTAAACATCAATAGCGCTAGGTGGCGCTGCCTCGATCTCATACTTACTCTTTACTTGTACATATTTATGTATCTACAACTTATAACGTAAGTACATATTTGTAATGTACTTTTTATTAAAAGTAAAAAAACTTCGCCTGACTCATAATTATTGTGAATTTAGACGCTAACTTTTTTAATGAAATCATTAGCATTAAGTAACTGTGCAATGCCTTATTAATAACTTAATCAAAAGAAACTTCTGATAGATTAAATGTATAAAAAAGACGCTATGATGTGCATTTTAAACAGATTAAAATGTGCTAAACTTATTTTTACAAATATACACAATATTAAGATATTTCTCAGTTTATTTTTACAGAGCTCAAAGTTTCAGTGTGCTGTCTATAATTTTCCAAAATAGAGTTTCTGTATAGAGATTTTCTATATTTTTTATCTGAGTAAATAAGTACTATTTATTCAGATACCTACTGTATTTCCTTGGTAATAATGAAGGCTCGGTCGCTCAAGCTTCTATTGTTCTTTAACGCTATGTATATAAGTTAATTTTATTTATATATTTATTTAACTATTTTTCTTAGGACTTAACAACTATGTGTTTTCGCATTTATTTTATTTTAATTAAAATAATACTTTGTGTTACTTATGTGTTTTATTACGCCTAAGTTTTTGGAAGAAACCTTTAGTAAGCTATTTATTAAATAGTGGAATCTTTCCCTCCCTTCCTTCCTGTAACTCTTAGATTTACAAATGGACAAAATTAGTCAAAGTTTTCATCCTGGCTTGTAAACAATATAGTTTGAGTACCTACGGCGTCAGTGACTTAATATTTTGTAAATAAGGGTAACTACATACGAAGGCATTTCAACAATACAATTAACGATAATGTAGCACGTATTATCAGAAGATGACCGCACATAGTTATTTTTCCGAGTAGCACGACTGCATGACGTCATTTCTAGTGTGTCTCTTCTAGTGCATACGGTACTACGTGAATGTTTTAATAACAATAAATAATACATTTGTAAAAGGACCTTTGATTAGCTTCGTTCGTAAATTATCACTTAACAACTTATTGAAATAATAAAATTATGTGGTAATACTATCGAACAAAACTCACTAACCCTATCTTAGGCGCTACTAAAATTATGTGGTAATACTATCGAACAAAACTCACTAACCCTATCTTAGGCGCTACGCAAACGTAGACACTTTTGTCACAGATTAGATAGTAGTTACTCTTTTGTGTCTTATGTGGGATCAAAGACATTTATTAACTACTTACTATAGACAAGACATAAGAAGAGATCGACACTGTAATCCACAACGTATTACCAAGTGGTAACAAGTCGCTCAGTTTGATGTGATACGACCTCTAATGCAGTCGTGTTTGTGCGCGAATAGATTTGACAAAATCTACAGAAAATATGCCAAATTGCGTATAGCGATATTGCAAATCCCGATATGGTAAAACGGCTGAACGTGATTACAGTTTATTTTCGTAAGTATTTTGTACATTTACCCAATAATCAGCCTATGTCATAATTTCAAATAAAGTATTCTAGAACATTTGCCTATTGCCTATACCGCCCTCTAGTGGTAAAAAGCAAAAGCACTACTTTTAGGGAAGATGTCGACTTTGTAGATAATTTAGTGATGTTCAAGTGATGTCGTTTTATTTATCGATTAATGTTATAGATAATATTTTTATATCGTAAGTTTAATATAGTAATAATATTCTGATACAATGATCATTGCGTTGGAGGACTGTTATGCACTGGAACAGTAACACTAAGTGATACCTCAGCGGTCCCCCGACGCGATGATCATTGAATCAGAATATTACTACTTATATTAAACTTAATGTCTGACGCCCCGCAGGTTCACATGTGAACCTATAACAATTGGTTTTCAATTGTGTCTGGTTATTGGTCGTTCTGTGTATTTTTTATACCGATTTTGGTTAACCTTTATAAAAATTATCGATACGTCGAAATCATAACGGACATCCCTACTGCAGAGCGACACCTACCGCGTGGTAGCTGAAACTTATTCTAATTGATTTTAATACGCTGTTTTGCTTCTCAACGTTAGATGGCGTTACTAGCGCCCCAGCTCAGTCTTTGTATGAAATAGTCTCCAATATCCGCTCTATTACCTATTAAATCTCTTTGTGTGGGATACATCATACAAGCTACCAGTGAATATGAAATCAGCCCTCCCTGCGCAGACGTAGACACTTTTTGTGTCCAGTTACTTCCACCTGCCACTAATCAAAAAGTGTTCGGTGTCAACTGGACACACAAAGTCGTCAGTTGAAGACACAAGCAACATTAACAAACTTCCTTTTGTATTGAGCTGCGCAAACGGACGCTGCAATCGGTGTCCGTATCCTGTGTGCGACACAAGCCACGCAACGCACACGTCCATCGTGAAACAGATTCATGAATATAAGCAACGAATTGTTATCGCAACCGGCAACTGTGTCCAATCGCCGCCAACCTTAGAGTTGGTTTAATGCTATAAGCCGCCAACGGACTCAGCAACTCCGTTTCTTGTGATGGTGTGTCGTGTCGGTAAAAGAGTGTCCGATCGCCGCTACCGGATACAGCAACTCGGTTTCCTTGTATGGTGTGCCGTGTCGGTAACAAAAAGTGTCTATGTTGCGCAGTGCCTTAGTAACAATCAATCAATATCTACTCTTACCTTTGTAGTTTGTTTTGTGTCTCAGTAGATACTAGTTTTTTGAAACATTAACCCCTCAAACCATAATAATAATTGTCAAAATATCAGGAAAATATAATAAGTTAGGCTGCATGCGCTACAACTATTTGCTCTCCCTAAACCAAATAGTGGAAAGAAAGCAAAAACTGTCAGTATCTGTCTGTCCTGTCATGTTATTTTGTCGATCAAAAATCTAAAAATAATAGAAAATTATCAAAAGATAAGTAAGCCTATTTCTACACATTTTAGTGGTAATTTCATTAAAAAATGTCGGAAATCAAAATTGTGGCTGCCAGTATTGTGAACTTTCTGAAACAACAGCTAGACGGTGACGCTTTGAGTGCAGATTCGAGAGAGAGCGTAGAGGTTGGAGTACAATGCATAGAGACCGCATTCGAATTAAGATCAGAAGACGCAGCTAGAGGAGTTGATCTCCTGCAGCTAATTAGGCAACAGCATGGCGGGCAGACAGGATCGGACCGCGCTGAGGCGGAGCGGCTTAAAAACGAAGGTAATGAACTGATGAAAACGGAACGTCACCGCGAAGCGCTCGAGAAATACTCACGTGCGATCGAACTGGACCCTCGCAACTCGGTTTTCTTCTGCAACCGCGCCGCTGCTCACTTCAAACTAGGCGAACACGAATCGGCTGTTGCAGATTGTATGGCTGCCTTAACTCTGCAGCCAGACTACGGCAAGGCTCATGGACGGTTAGGCCTAGCCCTAACAGCCTTAGAACGACATCGCGAAGCTCGACAGGCCTTCGCTAGAGCATCGCAACTGGAGCCTGATAATGAATCCTACAAGCAAAACTTGCGTTTAGCGGATGAACGTCTCACACAACGTGGTGAACGTGGCCCGATGGACCTCGGAGGCTTATTACAGAACCCTGCACTCTTAAACATGGCAACTGAAATGCTTGCGGATCCGAACATGCAGAATCTCATTTCTGGATTAATGAATAATACAACAGCTGCAGCACCAGGGCAAGGGACTGGGGGAATGAGTGCGTTGCTGGAGGCTGGTCAGGCACTCGCTCAGCACATGCAGGCTGCCAACCCAGAGCTCGTAGAACAGCTGCGCAGGCAAGTCCGCCCGCCCGGCCCCGGGGAGAATCAACCGCCAGCTCAGTGAACTTTCAACACCTAAATTTCTTTAGACTGTTAAGCCTCCATACAAACGAAGAGAGGCAGGCAAGTGTCCTAATACCTATAATTTTTAAACTATGAAGTTGTGCTGTAACATTTCATCTTATTGTTGCCTATATTAGAAGTTTTTGTAAGTAATCTGCATAATTTTCTTATAATCAGAATTCAGAGGACAGTAAAAGATTTGTGTTTTTCTCTTTTTCTTTGCCAAGCAAAATGGATGGTGGAAATTATGAGGTTCATGGTGTCTAATATGTACTTTTATTTATTCAAAATTAATGTTGAATTATTTACATGGGAAACAAGGTGTATTTTTGTGCATTTATATTGTGTTGATACATATTATTTTTCCCTTATTTATAATATTATATTCATTAAACTGTGTAGTTAGGGATGAAATTATGATGTTCACGTTTTGACTCTAATAAGATTTCACTTTTTATACATGGGTTGTCCTTCTATGAAATTGTAGCAGTAGACATAAAAATTATTAATTAAACTTGAGAAGAGAGGTGTGTTTTAAAAGTTTTTAGAATACTTAGAAAATGGTGTAATATATCGTTCTAAACTAGAGTCCTGTCCAGCGCATCAGCAATGGTTTCCATGCATCTTGACGTGCGTAACTTAACATGTGTTAACAGGGCCATGGGTCTTCTATAAAGAATACAATTATGTACTTTGTCTATTTAATAATTTGCCAGTAAACGACTGTTATCATCACATACCCATGGTTGACGCACTGTACAGTGTACAGTAGATTTATTATGTATTACATAAACAACCATAAACTGAACAGCACTAGAAAACTTAAATCAAAGTGTCTATAATTCATAGTTGATTGAATAAGAATATAATTGGTTTCGTTATATAATAAATTCATTTCCAATTAATCTGTTATTATTTTTTACACATTATCAAGTATCTTATCTTATCTTAATGGGGCCTGCTGAGGTTTCCATCTCCCAGTAGCACTTTGATCTATCGGGATCATTTGTGTAACCCATCCTTTCACTATTCTTCCTCTGTAAAGGTTTCAGATAGGCATCAGCCTATTTCAGATAGGGATCACCCAGTAGTCTGAGACAGAGTCCAAACTTTAGCATGGCTTGGCTGTCACTCAGGATGAATATACTACGCTTTTTCATAGCGAGCTCATTATTATATATCAAGTAGCTGGTAGAAATTGTTGACATAGACTGATGGAACCGCTCTCGGCCACGAGTCGAGCCGACCGGCAGGCGACGTGACTAGCGAATTCATAATGAATGGCGCGTAAGTCTGCCAGTGGTCTAGTGAGACCGTGCTAGGAACGTATTATTTACAGACTACTATGCCCGTGATGGTGGCCATGCCAAGATGAGCCACACTATTTCGTGCCGTGGCGCCCAGATAATTCATCATCATCATCAGCACATTTTTATGCCCCCACTGCTGGGGCACGAGCCTTCCCTATGGGTGGATAGGGAGAACGGGCCGTAACCCACCACGCGGGCCCAGTGCGAATTGGTGGTTGTTAGGGACTGCTGATGCAGCCGGGACCAACGGCTTTACGTGCCATCCGAAGCACGGAGCTCGAGATAAAACATTTTTGGTCACCCATCCGATGACCGGCTTTTGCGAGAGTTGCTTAATCTCAGCACTCTCAGACCGGGCCCATTAACCACTGCGCCATCGAGCTCCTCAGATAATTAAGTGTACACAATGACCGCACTGCATTCATATTTTGTACAGTATTGACAATATTTTAGTTTCATAATCATCAAAATAAGTTCACAGCTGTTGAACGTAACCTATCCTACTGGATGTTGCTGAGCCCTGAGCCCTGCCCATGCAACTAACGTCAGCCACAGTTACAGTTGTAACTAAGTGTTGTTGTGACTGTAGTCAGTCTTACATTATTTAATTAGTCTCATAAAATATTTCAATAGTTTAATATTAGGAGAAAGTCCACGGACAAAACCGTCGTCGGCTGCGAAATCCCTTAATTTAATATTTTATTAGACCAATTAAATAAATAGTAGCAGAGCTTCGATCGATAATGTAATAGATTCCCGATGACCGCTTGAAAAACGGTACGTGACTTTAGGACCACGGAGCCACAATGACATTTGTGGCGATGACAGTAAATATTGGGTCCCTTAGAGCATTAAACCTAATGCTCTAAGTTGGGTCCTTACCTAGGAAATTGACGTTATTTTCTCACTTATTAAACTGTCATCTGCCGCGAGCACTGATCAGTGCCACAAACAATTCAAATTCTATTGTGTCTGTAATCACGGTAGATGACAGTTTAATCTAATAGGTGTATTACTTCTTAAAGTCGATACCGGACCTTTAATTACGACTATTATAAGTTACTTAGGCTTCAGTAATAACAATGATTATTCATTTTGTGTCTTTATGGCCCAATTTTATTTTATATCGACTTCTTTTTTGTTTCGCGGTATTGACTATTTGTTTCATTGTAGCTTTGAAGGGACTTGATTTTTTTTCTTTTTAATGTCTGCTATATTTAGCTTGTGAAACAAACACACTACCCTTAATTTTTTATAGTGTTAACATAAATAGAAGTAAAGAAAATTAAAAAAACGTTAGTATAAAAAATATAATTTTATAAAAAATCTTCATACAAAACGTCAATTTCATAGGTACCTAATATTAAGTACACATATTTTGCAGCCTTAATTTATTCGGCAGCGCGGAATTTGAAAATTTACGTGTTTTTAAGTCACTGGTGCTAGGCGCTGAATAGGTCTTATACATTAAAAGGACTAGTGTAGGTTAGCTTGATCCTTTCACAAGGTCATGGTTGTCTTGGAATTTGAAACAAATACCCAGAAACTGCATAAACAATACGTAAAATAATGATATCTAAAAACTTATTTCTTCAGAAACTTTGTAAATATAGCACAAATGAAACAATGATCCGACATCAAAATGTTTGTATTGATATTCCGCAGGTCACTGTTTTCTTAGTTTTCAATTAAAAAATATGAATATAAAAATATTAAGACTTTTATTATTTTTTACCCAAACGCCTATGATTTTACGAAAGTAAACATTGCTTTAATTAAATCACCAGCCTACTCTATACAGATATTAGTGTGCGTACGTATTCGTAGTCGTGCGCCGTGGTCACACCACTGCCACGCGCCGCTCGCTCGCTATCATAAAGAAACTTGAAACTCGCAGTTTTTCGTCCGCGCTGCACCCCCTTAAAGGTATGAGCAAACAGGACCACTTTTGAGATGCATTTTTGTTCTGGATCCTTTATCTAGTACATTATTGATCAAAGTAGAAGGGTAAGGAAGGTGGTAAGAAAAATCCGATAAACACTGCTTTCTTAACTATTTATTACACTCTATTTATAATTTATAATCAATACATTTACATATCTTTATGTACACACAGTAGCAAAATGTAAAAACACGTTCGACGTCGTACCCCATCGGTATTAACAAACCTCGCCTTCAACATTCAATACAGTTATCAAAACTTCTAACCCTTAGCGATCTATCACCGAGTGAGGTGCATAAAACACGATCCAAAATATCTAACGCATATAAAAATCTGTATTTACATAAACTCGCTTCACAAGATGCCAGTATTTGATTAGGTGCTTATTATTTGGTGAAAGTGATCCTTGTAGCTCCTGTATTTTGATGTTAGTTTAATAAGGTATTGCCAAACGATAATAGTACTTATGACAAAATCGACAGGAGCTTCGAAGTTATATGTAGTGAAAATTGAATACAGAAAGCTCATAGGTACGTGTTTCCTCCACTCAATATCATAGTAAAGGCACAGGGTACAATCAAGTTGTATAAATGCAGCATACATTAACACAAATTTTCCATTAATAAATAATATTCTTGAAGCTAAACAAGATATACCTAGCTATCAACCGACATACAACTTTGCGTCGGTTCTGAATATTTAAGTGATAAAGCATTTATATTTATTTAAAAAAAATTACACAGTAATTGAGTAACTTAAACTATTAACCACCAACAAATTATTATGATATTCTCTTTTTCAATTAAATAATATTTAAAAAAATAACATAACTCAATGTCGACAAGCATCTCCGTCTAAAAATAAATACCTAGGTACCAATTTTTCATTAGTTTAAAAATAAACACCGATGTAATTTAATATAATATTAAACAATTCTCTAAATAGGAACAACTCCATAAAAATATCTAATCGTACTGTAATATAAAAAATCATATTAAAATAAAAAGCATTTTTTGTAAATAACGTTTTTAGAATCTTTTAATTATGAAGCACCATTGTCGAATAATAATCCAAATAAATTAAGTATGCATTTAGGGCTAAAACACTGAATTTTCGCAACTAAATGAGTTATACTAAATACTCATTTTATAGCGCTAAACATATTATTATGTTCTTAACAAAGTGTTTGTGATAACATGAATTTAAAAGAAACGTTTTAGATTTCATAAAGAAAGCAGTAGGTAGCTACGCTAAAAAGTGGATGATGTAATGTTGATCCTCCTAGATTTCTATTGTGGAATTATTGTCCGTATTGGCCCACCGCGCTGCCCTCTGCCACACAAATCGCAAATTAATATTAATAAGACATTAACGAAACAGAATCGGCATTCACGGCGAAACCGACAAAAGTACGATTACTTTTTATCAATACAAAAAGTCTGTCGACAATTTGGACAATTGCATTAAAGAAATTACAGAAAAACCAGTACACTCGCAAGTATTTTTGTTAAATGGGCCTTTTAAGTAAAAAAATGCATTTCAAGTTACATGATATCTGTGTTTTTATACTGATCGCGTTATTATATTAGCTGCAAACTAGTCTACATTTAATGGACCATTATAACAAAACTATGTCACCCAGAATTTTGGTAGTATGATGAAATCTATAAAATATACTTTGTGAAAAAAAAAATCATTTTTGTTAAATCTGCAACTGTAAAGAGATTTTTAATCAATGCTTGCAAAACGATAAAAATATAATAGATAGAAGGGACTTCAAGTAACGTTCGTACAATAATATGTTACACATGTAACCGAATAATTTAGTGTACTTAACAATAAACGAATCTTTAATAACAAACATGCGAATCTTTTATAAAGACTTTAAATATAAAAAGTATAAATAAAATATAAGGTAGCTATTTCAAAGTTCTAAGCGCTGCTTAAAAGTCGTTTTTATTCTCCAATCATCATACTAATATATTTGTATAAGAGAGCAGTCGGCTTACATTATTCCACTCAATGTAACACATTACTAATGTTGTTGTCAAAACAAAATAACAACATTAATGTATAGTTAATTAAAATAACATAAACATTTACCTTATGTAAAATAAGAGAATTCTGTAAATAGCATCTATGAGTTAGACATTGCGTCTTTAAATAATAAATCGTACATAATCACAACTGAATTTGGAATTTCAAGTATCAACTCATTTCAGTCGTACTGCTCTCTCATACATCCCTTAAACAATATTTCGATCACTGTCATATTTGAACCACATTATTTCCAAAAACTTTGCTATATATTATCATTTAAACTACTATCCCGGTACATAATTAAATTATGTATTTGTTTAGCGTGACTTATAGAACCATGATCGGTAAAGAAACATATTTAAAAAAATGTAGTGTGCAGTAAGCCTAGCACGAACAATTATCGAAATCGTGTCACAGAATTTACTGTTTTTTGGCAGAAAGTCACCACTATTCGTAGTTTAAAGTAACTCTCTTTAAAAAGTATATTAAGAATAGTGAACAAACATTGTATATCGAATTGAAATGAAACAACATGTGTAAAATAAACGCGAGTAGATCCGTAAAAGTTGTTTCATTTCAATGTGTAGTGTTCGCGTAAACTTTAGAAAACAACTCTATGTCGAATCCAACCTAAGTATAGGCGCTCAGTAAACAAATCGTTATTAAAAGCATGTGGCTATCAACAGTTCGATCGATTCGTGTTGGAATGGTGATCTAGTTGCGTTTCGAGGGCGGCACCAGATGTGCGGGCAGCTCCGACGGCAGGTCGTGACCGTCGATCTTTACGTGGATGAGGTGCATCGCCAGCGCGAACTCCTCGTCGTCGAGCAGGCCGTCCTTGTCGATGTCCGCTAGCTTCCATATCTTGCCGAGCACGGAGTTCGGCAGCTTCGACTTCACCATCTCAGTTTTCGCCGCTGTTGAGAAATGCCAGTTAAGGTTATAGTGACTAGTTGTCGTTTGTGCCCGCTAGATGGCTCGTAGTGCCATCTGTGACGTTTATAATTTGAAACAAAAGAAAGTATTTTAACATTTTAATAAATACAGTTGGTTGAATCTGGGTCAGTAACATGACACGTCATGCATACCTATATGCACTAAAGTTTGAACTTATGAACTATTGATAAGTTTATAATGTCTTAAAGAGAATTGATTAATACTTTGTTGTAGTTAATAGTCTCATATTTTACCTGCTAAAAATATTGCTCATTCAAAAGCTACTCAGTAATCAACTGTAACATTCGATCACGTTAAGGGGGTGCAGCGCGGAATTTCGAAAATTTACGTGTTTTTAAGTCACTGGTGCTAGGCGCTGTGTATAGGTCATATACATTAGAAGGACTAGTGTAAATTAGCTTGATCCTTTCACAAGGCCATGGTTGTCTTGAATGAATGAATAGATATGAAAATATTAAGACTTTAATTATTTTTTACCCAAACGCCTATGATTTTATGAAAGTAAACATTGCTCCAATTAAATCACCAGCCTACTTTGTACAGATATTAGTGTGCGTGCGTATTCGTAGCAGTGCGCCGTTGTCACAACACTGCTACGCGCCGCTCGCTCGCTCGTTAAAACTCGCAGTTTTGCGTCCGCGGTGCACCCCCTATTATTTGTATGACAAAAAGTTAACTCTTCTCGTATATCGCCAGGAGGCGCTGCTTCAATGCCATACTAATTTTCGTTTTCGTAAACGTAATCGAATGAATACGGTTAGTAAACAAAACTCACATTAGGCATCCAGAAGGGAAGCTTCATACAAATGCGCTCGAGCAACGCTCACATAGACTACTATGACACGGAATCTCGCTGAAAGAGAAACCGCTGTTCCGAGCTTCAGTGCTATTCTCTAACTAAGCCAGTGATTCCCAACCTTTTTTCGATCATGTACCCTTTTCCTAATTTATTTGTGTAGTGGTCCCTGCTAGACCACATAAACTGTAAATACAAAAAGAAAGTTTAAGCTTTATTCAAAAATTAAAAAGTATTTGTAGCGTAAGTTCAGTAGTGACAGTTTATTTTCACACACTTCATGCTATCAAAAACGCTGATGCGAAACATTCAGCGCCTAATAGTACTCTTCTCGGAACGCCATATACATATTGTTCCACCCAGTGACCTGGAAATTATCAAATAGATAGCGTAGGTGATAGTGCAGGAATTAAAAAATAACATTGTACTGCCTTTTTGAAAAATTATTTTGTGGATTTAATTATGTTCTGTCCCGCGGACCATTATCGATGCTCCCTTTGGACCATCTGTGGTCCGCGAACCACCAGTTGGGAACCACTGATCTAAGCAAAACATCGTCGACCTCGACATTGAACTCGCTCATAACTTGCAAACGAATGTAGACTTTATTACTATTTCAAGTAGGTTGAAATTCGTTTGCAAGTTATGTGCGAGTTCAATGTCGAGTTTGACGCTCTGTTCCGTGAACCGTGCCCGTGCAAAGTTTCTCCAAAACCCCGTCCGATCGCAAAGGGGTACGTACATAGGTATATAAATAACAATAACAAAAAAAAATAAAAAAATTTGACTCATGAAAAATAAAAGAGTTATCGTAATTTAAAACGCAAGTTTTTTGTACCGAAATTGCTCAAATTACCCCAAAATCTAGCTAATATTATAAATTGTGACCACACTTTCGATCAATGGCGGCGGCGCCAAACCTACCGAAGTGCCGACAAAAGTATTGCCATGTAAGTTTTGGCATTTAACAACATTTTTATCGGGGTGCATTTTTTCACTTGTTTTTATAAAATGATTACGTAAATAGAACTAAATCTCGATACCTAATAATAACACATTAACGGATCGGACAGGGTTTTTCTTACATATAGTATGTGAGTGAGTATATGTGACTGCATTAGCAGTCGTTAAGAACCACCAACCCGCACTGGGCTCGCGTGGTGGTTTATGGCCCGTTCTCCCTATCCGTCCATAGGGAAGGCTCTTGCCCCAGCAGTGGGGACATTAAATGAGCTGATGATGATGATGATGATGATGATGATGATGATGATGATGATATGTAAGTTGCTCAAGCGCGGTATGTATTAAGGTTACCTTCAGGGTCTCCTTATTCTGTGACTGTAACCTGTACGCAATGTTCAAATAGTCTACTTTCTTGACCGGCTTTTTTAACATAATTTGAATTGAATACAACGAAAAAACTATGTGCAATTAAAAGTATGCAAATGCTCACCGATTATGTCTGAATCATACATACGTTCGCGAAATCGCTAATGACTTTTACAGTTTGAATTTTCAACGTGAAAGCGTTATACTTCGTAATCAAATTACAATATTTGCCAATTTTACCTCACCTCAATTCGACGTCACATAGACATCAAATATTAGGCCTAACAAGAGAAGATAACACACATAGATAAGGTGTAGTATTACGAGTATTCGTAACGCGATTCTGAACAATCATAATGAAAATACAAACTTTAACACTTAATTAACTATACCTACTATTAGTCTTTAAAAAAAAGCGTATCGTTAATACTTAACACAATAAATTAAGTACAATATCCCGTTACCTTAAAAACCTTTTTAAAATGGCAACTATAAAACTTTAAAGACTAGCTCAAATCACTTATCAATCAATGATCAATCACCAAGATAACATTTAAAACTTCCCGAAAATTATATATTAACATTTTCACTAAAAACTAAGCCCAGTGACATTTTTGAATCTTCAAACTTTTTATACTAATACTTATACCCTTACATTATTTATATTATGAAATGATGCTCTCTCTACACAAATGTAAAAAAAACTATCATTCTCTTTTACATCGCAAAAAAATTAGGAAGAGCTACTATCACTCATGCTGCGTATTAAATAATTTAGAATATTGACAATATTGTGACGATGAAAGGCCTCAAAAATAGAATGGATTCGTACAATCTCTTCCTCGTGGCCAAACACGAAAATCTTCGCCTGATCAATCAACGACTGCGGCTTCTTGTTAATACTTAACTCCCAATATATTTCACCCGTGAAAACGTACAGTATCGTGATAAACATCACCTGCGTCGTTATCATTATTGAAACAATATTTAACGTAAGCAGAAAAATGAATTTAACTGAATCTACTATTGGTCGGAAGATACTTGTATTATCCTTCTCATCCAAATTCAAGTTACAATCAGGAACTTCCCTATCTTCAGTATCTGAATCACTCTCGCATTCATCATTATTTTTATCACCATTATCACCACTCGATGCCGATCGATGAGTTTCAACGTTGTAGTCTACACCAGTAGTTGCACCAATGTCGGAAAACGAATCGTTTAAAGTGTGTATAGATACTGCACTTGATAAACTACGATCAGTATCATCAATACTTTTGTGATTAGCTAAGAACTGCGCTATCATATTAGAATTATGCGCCACTACTGTCAAAGCATCCGTAAGTTTATTGAAAGTGTCCACGTCATCTTTACGGTCTTTGAAAGCCATGCACAGTTCAGTTAGCGCGGAGCAATTTTGTGTGGAAGAGAGCATAACGTCTAGTGCCTTATTCACGGTGATTGCACCGCGCAGATGTGGATGCGTCGCCAATTGAGCTAAAGTGAGTTGCATACCGGCTCCCGTGACTTTTCCATCGACGGGGTCGAGCGACTGGAAGATCTCGTCGTATCGAGGCTTCTCCTTGCTGCAGATCCACTCGGGGTCGCCGTGACCCGCGTCAACTCCTTCCCCTCTGCCGTAGCCGAATGGTGATACTTGGTCTTCTACTCCTACAAAGGCGCCTCCTGTAAAACGAATAATGTTTTGTTTTAGCAGTGTTTTAGATGATTTTATTGGTAAACGTTGGTGGGTAGTTAGATATTTGCATCATTTTTACTGCGCACTGGCAGGGAGTAGAATGCTCTGCCATCGTCTGTGTTTCCAAAAACTTATAACCTGAATGCCTTCAAGGCGAGAGTTAATAGGCATCTTGTGGGGCAGCTCGCTCCACCGTAGACCTCATCTACGCTCACCATCAGGCGAGATCGAGGTCAAAAGCTGTCTTATAAAGCATAAGAATCGTCAATTGACAGCGGTGACCGTTTACCATCAAGAGGATCGTACATATACATATTTGTCATGTCACGAATAAACAAAAAGTATATATTAGTGCTCGATGGCGTGCACTTGGAGAGGCCTATGTCCAGCAGTAGACTAGTGAAGGCATTAGCCTATGATGATGATAGAATATAAATAATAGAATGATGATGACAAATTATATTCCCCCAACCCGCATTGGACCAGCTTGTAATATTACCCGTCTCCCATGTGCTATTTATTTTTCAAGTGGGAAGGCTCAAGCCCAGCAGTGGGACGTTTATAAGCTGATAGTGGTGGGTCTATAACTTAGTCACAAATATGTTATCGACATTGTAAAGTACTTCTCCATTATAAACAAGACTGAAACTAAACCAAAAGTGACTGTTTGAAGGAATCATTGTTTATTTAAAATAAATAATATAATGAAGTTTCGCTAAGCTAACTAATAAATAATTGAGCGTCGGTACGTGGTCGGAAGTCTAAACAATGGTATGAGCATGAACTAGTACTATACGTTATAGTGCTATTAATAAAGAGGTATAGTCTATATATCTCTTTATTAATAGTATGCAAAGTCACAACAGCTCATTTTGTAATTTTACAGGAGAGGACTTTTAAGATTTTTTCGCATAAATTTTCTTATTACTGGATCATTACATGGAGTTAAAATCTTTATAAAATGTATTGTTTTTTGTTTTTGCTTCTGTTTCTTCTGTTTCCCTAAATAAAGACAAGGTTTTTTTGCAGTTTTCAATGCAACAAAGTCACAGATGGCCATCTGTGACTTTGTTGCACCGAAAGTGCGGCATATAATTTACAGAATATAAAGATTTCTCGACCATATTCAGCGACCTTGGCATGGTTATGTCCATTTATATTATACGCTTTGTTGTACGAAATATCAATCAAAATAAGAAATAAAAGCTACAATTTAATTAGAGCTACATAATTAATCAGTACTCTTGTAACTGGTTTGATACTTGGTATAAAAGGTCAAAGTTAAACATGTTCGCAAGATTTCTAAACAATGAAAATATTATTAAGAGGAAATACTAAGGTCGACTGGATTATATGAAAAGTAGACAAAATCAACGTTTCGTTGTCCCCTGATTCCTTCTCCAAAACTAGACCGATTTAATTACTTTTTTAGCCTACCACCAACCAAAACGAGTACATTCAGTTGTTATAGGTTAAGTAGGCTAGATTAGAACTAGCTAGAAAAGTAGGTTAGGTTAGAACTATGACCTTAACAGAGCGCGAGCAGAGCGAGCGAAGCGAGCGTGCCGCGGCCGCCGGATATGAACGTGATTATCACTCCTTTTTTGCACAATATGTTTTCCATGCCTTAACGTTGTACGTTGTTGTCGCTTAACGATTTGCCAAGTTTTTTTAATGCAGTGAATTTGGTGTTAAGTAAATCTTGTTATGCTCAATATTTTTGACCAAATAATAATTGGTAAAATGAAATATTGCCATGTAATTATTTGCCAAACAAAAATTTGCCAAAAATGTTTTTGGTAACTGTAAATTTGCGAAAAGTTATTTTGACAAAGGTTTTTTTGCCAAATGAAAATTTGGGAAATAAAATTTGGGAAGTGATACTTTGGGAACCGTTTTTTGGCCAAACATCCATTGAGAGCTAAAAATTTTCTACACATTCTCGTTTTCTTTAACGAGATATAAATGTTATAACGTTATTTAAACTTGCTCTAGGCACCCAGCATTCTACAACATTTGCTTTGCTGTATGTTTTTTTATAATAAATTAACATGTCAAGCTTGATAGCGTAATAATGCCAGCTAGATTATTGTAATTCATAATATTTCGATGAATCGGCTCATCGTTGTAAATTACTAAACTAATAATGTTGCTACAGAAAAAAAAAACAACTGCAATAGTTCTATGGAAACACAAAAAAGTTTTGATAGTAAAAAGTTTGCAACGATATTCTACCGCTCGCGCTCTGTAAAAAGTATTATAGCTAGGTTAGCTGAGTTACCATTTCACGGTAGGTACTTTAGTTCGATTGAACGGACAGTGGTAATAATTTGCACTTTATAGGTATCGTTTGAAGAAAGAATTGAAGATTCCAATAGAACATCAAAATAAAAAAATCATACCGTGCTAAATTAATTTGTCTTGCAGAGACGGATCATGTTTTAACTTTCACCTGCAGAAATACAGAAATGCCTTTGTAATTTTATAACTTCAATTCGTCACTGCTAGTGCAAATCGTCTCCGCGAGGAACTTGATAGCGCAGTGGTTAACGCACCCGATCTACGATTGCTATGTTCAACTGGATGAGCAAACATTTTTCATCTAGAGTTCCTCTGTGCTTCGGAAGGCACGTAAATCCGTTGGTCCCGGCTGCATTAGCAGTCGTTAACAACCACCAATCGGCTCTGGGCCCGCGTAGTGGTTTTCGGCCAGTTCTCCTTCCATGCACGGGGCTGCTTGTTTCCGATGCCCCAGCAGTGGAGACATAAAATGATCTCATGATAATGATAAAGTATTTTTATCATGAAAGTGAATATAGATTCATGGTAAGAAAAAATTAAACCTACAATAAAAACAGTTTAAATATATCTATACTAATAAATTTGGCGTCAAAGAAATCGCACCTCTACGAAAATAACTTTCAAGCCTTATCAACCTTTAACCCACGTATGTAACCTCACCGATATTGGTGTCATTTCAAAGCCTAATAAAAAACTTAAAAAAAAACACAATCATATCAGTTTATAAAAAAAAAACTTAGCACTACAAATGCGACTTCAAAAAAATGCTAATTTTGCTTTTCAAAAGGGTCGCTACTTGCGCTACTTTTTGTGGGTATGAAAGGGTCAATACAGATTAAATAGGGGTCATCGCTATCCAACCGTTAAAGAGGACATACGAGAAGATCTTCTAGAAAAAAAACGACCTTGAAGATGGATACCACTGCTGATGAAGCCGCCCAAATGATTGCACTACTGCAATCAGGGATGCGGCAGTGTTACGTCGCTCGGCAACTAAACTTAAGCCGTTTTTCAGCTCGAAAAGTTTACCAGCGGTTGCTGGAGACCGGTGGCTACGTCCGGAAGCATGGCTCTGGTAGACGTCATTGCACCTCGGAGAGAGACGACCGATTCATTGGGTCGACGTCTTTGAGAAATCGGTTCTCTAATGCTGTTGAGTTGCAACACCAGCTCCAGGCAGCTCGCAGAACAACCGTGAGCGTATCTACGGTTAAACGAAGACTGAGGAAGAAGAAGGTAGCGGGTCGTAGAGCTGCTACGAGTCCAAAATTGACCGCAGCGTTTCGGCGAGTCCGCTTGCAGTTTGCTCGTGATCACATCAATTGTTCCCTTGACTAATGGAGAGATGTTCTCTTCTCAGACGAGACGAGAGTCTGCCTTTTCTACAACGATAGACGCAAAAAAGTGTACAGAAGACAGAGTGAACGTTTCACCCAAGCCTGCATTCAGGGGACGGTAGAATACGGGGGCGGTTCTTTATGTTCTGGTGCGGCATGTCGACCGACGCCAATACCGACCTTGTTTGCGTTTCCCGGGCTCAAGGTGCTCGCGGGCAAGGGTCGCTGACTGCTCACCGGTACATCACAGAGATCCTGAAGGAGCATGTAGTCCCATATGCCGGTTTTGTTGGCAAGAGGTTCATATTAATGCACGATTACGCTCGCGCTCACGCTACAGTAATTGTGCGCGACTACCTTCAAGAGGTTGGGATCTTTGTTATGCAGTGGCCAGCGAGAAGTTTAGACCTGAACCCGATAGAGCACCTCTGAGACCATTTGAAACGCAAGGTTCGGTCTCGTGATTCCGCTCCCACGACTCTCCAAGATCTCAACAAGACCGTTATTGAAGAATAGGCCAGTATCTTGGTAAGGTCCATGAGGGAGAGTATGGAAGTCGTGATCAGGGCAACGGGGGGTAACACTAGGTTTTAGATTAGTTTTAACCAAAGTTTTATATATATTTTTGTAATTATTATGTTTTTAATAAAATCTTTTAATTAAGATTTTTTATTGTTTTGTAAACTTTGTTTCCTTTTGTGCGTTTTTAATAAAAATAAAAGAATACTGAATTGTTTCTGTGTACCCCTTTTCGGTATCTTTCAAATGATACCCAATATTACCCTCCACATTGATTTTAAATAAGGTTTAGAGACGCCGTTTTTTAAAAGGTGCGATTTCTTTGACGCTGAGTGTATTATAAAGAGGAAAGCTTTGTATTTTTGTTTGTATGTTTGCAACGAATAAACTCAAAGTACTGGGCCGATTTAAAAAATTCTTTCACCGTTAGAATGCTACATTAGCGCTGAGTAACATAGGCTATATTAAAAAAAGCAGTACCAAGTCCGCGTGTCAGCTAGTATCTGATAAATATATTTAATTTAATTTTATATACTCGTATATGAATTTTATAGGCTTTGATCAAAGGTGTCATGATATTTGGTATGTACTGTCGGATAAAAACAAATTTTTTGTTAGTCCTCCCGAGAGCTGTAAGAAAAATGCAATCATGGCGAAAAAAAAAACTCTGAATCCGCTAAGAGAAAAAGAAACAAGCGAGTGCATGTTTATAATCACAACGATTTATTAAGCACTTAAGTCATGTCATGTGCGTTCGCTCGGTTATATTCGCGAAAACAATGGAAATGGAAAGTAAACTAAATTTTAATTCATTATTAGATATCTACTTCATTTTGACGTCAATAAGTGCCTGTAAAGGTCTATATTGAATAAACCATTTGACTGTGACAAGTGATTAAGTATTTACACAATCAAACTCTGTGGGCGTCTGTGTTTTCGAATATAAGAATAAGAATAAGTTTATTGAAAAAATGGTACAAAAAATTAAATAAAATATTATAAAAACACAGATCAAATTTCTTATCTCCCTAGTTACCAGGGGTTCCCAAACTAGGAAAGGCCTGACCCTTGGGAAAATATAATTCGTAATTAGTTAAGTATAATTCGTTTTTGGCAGAGAGTGTAAAAGTGTTATGTGTGTTGAGTAATTGCTTATGTAGTGTTAATGTAAGTATACTGCGGTGTACGCAAGAAAGTGAGTTAATATGAATAGTATGTAAGTAAATAGCCTATACTGTCCCACTGCTGGGCAAAGGCCTGTATCATTGATTAAAGTCATCAGTACACTTAATGGGTAATAACTTAATCACTATACTAGCCAAATGAGAGTTGGCTCGTCCTGGGAATTGAACTTGTGACCTTCGTGTATCGGGCCAAGCGTTTTGCCACTCGGCCACCGAGGCGATATAAATTACTAGCTGTGCCCCGCGGTTTCACCCGCGTTAATTAGTCATAGCGTGATGTAATATAGCCTTCCTCAATAAATGGACTATTCAACACAAAAATAATTGTTCAATTCGAACCAGTAGATCTTGAGATTAGCGCGTTCAACTAAACAAACAAATAAATACTTCAGCTTTATAATATTAGTATAGTTTTTTTTTAAATTATACTTTTGCGTACCGCTCATAAATTTGACGTAAGTAAAAGCAAGTCGTTAAATCCAGAATTAGAAGTGGACTAATTCCGAATTGGTCATATCTAGTGGTGGTAGGATTTCTTTCAAGTCATCAGACCGGTCATCAGACGGGTGGCCAAAAATGTATCATCTCAAGCTCCTCCGTGCTTCGGAAGGCACGTAAATCTGTGGGTCCCGGCTGCGTTTACATCCACTAATACGCACTGGGCCCGTGTGGTTATTTATGGCCCGTTCTCCCTACCAATCCTAAGGGAAGGCTCGTGCCCCAGCAGTGGGGAGCTGGTGATGATGATGATGATGGTTAGCTACCAACATATTACTTTTGTAGCCATAACTATGTTATTTGTTGTTGTGTTCCGAGTTTACGAGTGCAAGGTTTCTGCATAGAATATGATTTGACAGTGTTGGCGCCCAACTGGTACCTATTTCTACGGCCAAACCATGATATTACATAGATTTTATCTTTTCTTACAAAAACATTATTTTTGAGAAACATAATATTTAGATTAACCCTGACATATTTTGAATTCTGTTTCGATGGACCAGGTTGACGACCAAGAACAAGGTACCTGGACTGACCTCAAACTGTCACTATGCAATTTTACAATTGCATTTATTAATAAACAACCACAATATCTCGGTCATATGGTGCTTTTTCAGGCATGTTTTTAATTTTCAGGGGTTCTATGCACTGTACTTTATTTGCCATGTACTACCTGGTACTATATGGTACTACTAAACACCCATTTTTGCGGCATATATTGTTAACTATATCATAATAAATTGTGTTTGCTTAATATAAATAAATAATAACTATTGAAAGCCAAATCAGCCTTCTTCAATAACAACAAATAGGTATGTCACCGATCAAAACAGTTTTAGAAACATCAACGCTCAAAACTATAGGCAATGGTCACATTAGAGTAATTATAAATAGGATTACTACTTACTACAATGTTTTTGTTTTCTTTTAATATCTGACATTTCGGCACAGTTACATGCGCCATGATCACGGATGTAATCAATCAAGGATCAGTTAAGAATGGCGAGCTGTCTCGACAGATTTTAAATGAAATCGCAAAAAATATACTAGTATTTATTTAAATATTAACGAGTTCTAGTGGAGACCGCGTATAGCCAAACGTAATGTAGAACGCCCTCAGACTAGGTGGAGCGACGATCTTCGCAAGGTGGCTGGCAAGAGTTGGATGAGAGTAGCCGCGTATCGTGCTCGGGGGTGGCGTGCTCTTGGAGAGACCTATCTTCTGCAGTGGACTAACATAGGCTTTATCATATGATGATGATTTAAATATAACATTTTCGAACAGGAGTCATTTTTATAACAGAAGTTGGCCAATTTCGACCATGTTAAGAAATACATAGTTAAAAAACAAGATTTAAAGTTTTATCGCTTGCACAGATGTACTGGATGATACTCTTACAATACAAATCAGACAAGCAATTATAGATTCTTTACTAACGTCCAATTGATAGGCGGAAGTTGGTTACTCAAATGGATTATAAGTTGTTGTCTAATTCTACAACAGTAAAGCGGTTGACCTTCATCTCACCTGATGGTAAGTAATGATAAGGCCGAAGATGGAAGCTCAGTTCATCAATTATGCTTATCAAGTTTTAGAATGATTACATAGGAGTTTATTTATTTTTATTATTTTCGCACAAAATTGTTTTAATTATGTACCTACCAGTGGCTAGAGTCGAAATACGGCGAAGGTAAGCCGGTCAAGAATTTACAAATCAGACAATAATAAACATGGAAATAAATCATTTTGTTCACTATGCAACTGCCTGGCACACACACATATTTAACTGATTGGTGACAATAATTACTGACATAATTATTAAGATCTGCATGGTGGATCCCTGGAATGGGATTTCTAATAGGGAAGCCGATGGGAATGTATGGATCGTTCGCCACTGGTACCTACCTACCTACCTACTTAAAAATATTACAATTGGTGTGTCCATAATTATTAAAGTAAAATAGAAATGCTATTAACATAGTTACTACAGCGAGGGACTTAAACTAAGACTGTGGTAACTAACCTTCCTCTTCTTCTTATGGTGCCTCTCCAATACGAAGGTGAGCAATCAGTTTACGAAATCTTATCTTTTATAGAGCAAGTCTGAATAATTGTTCCACGGTTTTGATACCGGTCCATTCTCTGATGTTACGAAGCCATGACATTTTCCTTTTTCCATCCTAACGGTACGTAAGATCTGGTATCTCTCGTTACGTAGAACATGGCCCAAGTAGGTAGCTAACCAGGAAACTTAAAACAAGCCCCAAACCTTCACCAAACTCTCTACAACAATATATACTGTCTGTCAGGAATGGAACAGGAATCTCTGAGTCTTTGTCCAATGGTCTAACGCTACACCACTGAAGCAGCTTAGTTTGTCATTCAGACTGTATAAACAGCCTGATGGGTGTCATGCAGCGACTTATTTATCACCTAACAGTGTCGGAGCGGAGCGTGAACGGAGTCTCGGGCAGTAACCAGTAAGTACTTATAACAATGAATGTTTCTTTGTTTGTCTTATAAGCGTTCTTATATCATTCATCCGACATCCCAATTGCGATGAATCTTTGGTAAGTTGTGTGCGCCCGCGAAAGTTTCATCATCATCATCATGAACAGCTCATTTTAATGTCCCCACGGCTGGGGCACGAGCTGGGGCACGAGTGCGAATTGGAGATTATTAACAATCTGCTAATGCAGCCGGGACCAACGGCTTACGTGCCTTCCGAAGCACGGAGGAGCTCGAAATGATAAATGTTGTTCCTCCCTCCGATGACCGGTCTTTGCAAAATTTGCTTGACCTTAAAAATCGCATACCTGGCGCGTTACTGATGCTCCAACGAGCTCCTAGTGGTCAGGCTTAGGATAAGACCTGTTGAAGAGCCTTGCAGTATTATTGCAATTGTGAAAACGAGACGCGAGTTGCGTTGCGACATATCACGCATCTCGTATACACAACTGCATTTAAAAGCTCATGTTGAGGCGCGTGGTCGGAGTTGCTGCTTTTGATGGTCTATTCTATACCCTCACTCATGAGGACTCGACGAAGAAGAAGAAAACCATCGCAGGATGAGAAAAATGTGAATAGAATACATAAGTATACCAGCGCAGCTGACCCAAACATACTACTTTGGACTTATTCTATAATTTTTACATTGTAATAAATGTCGTGTGGTAATATCAACACAAAAAGTGAACGTGTGCAATGCAATTTGAATCATTAAATATGAATTGAACACATTTCACAATAATAATAATACCCAAGCGAGGAATTCGTAAATATAATAAATTTTAAAAGGATTGCTCAATATGGCCTTTTCAGATCCACGGTATAACGTACCTATGCCAGACAGAAAACATGGACCAAGCAAACAACAATGCTAATTTTATTAACACTACGTACTACGTAATGATTTTTCTTATTGAACCGGTAATTAAAATGGCTCGTTATCTCGATTGCAATCATGTGATAGCAGCGGGGTCGAGAACATATTCACGATCACCAGTCCGAGTAAAGACCAAGCCCTATGTAACTTAACTTTCGCGTTAGTTAAACATAACCCCTGATCTTGGCTTCACTCTTCCGTTAGGATGAAATGGGAGAAAGACAGTGTGTAATTTAGTACGATCCCGTACATTACTGGAAATGAAACATTTGCTAGAGCTGATGAATATTGGCCCCATCATCATCATCGAACAAGCTCATTATGGCCCCACTGCTGGGGCACAAGCCTTTCCTATGGGATGGACAGAGATAACGAGCCATAAATAAACCACCACGCGGGCCCAGTGCGGATTGGTGGTTGTTAACGACTTTATTTATTTATTTATTTACTTAGGTACATTAACAGGTCACATCCGAAATTACATAAAACAATTAATATAAAAAATATTGAGCTGGGATGCAACCCCAAACAATGTACACAATTTGTCCAAATTCGACATCCAAATAATAATAAAAAAAAATTACATTAAATTTAAAATATACATTACATTACATGGAAACACAAATGGAAAACAAAATCAGATACTATTGAGATAAAATTGAAAATTCAATATAATTATTGTTAAGTTTGATATGATTTATCAAATTTAATACTCTGAGCGAGTAGTCACTCACAGCTCAAAATATTAAATCTGATAAATCTTTTATAAGATAGGTATTGTTGCCCAAAAATGTCAATCTCCGGGTATTTAGCAACCGTCTCATTGCTGCCAATGCAGCCGGGACTAACGGCTTTACGTGCCTTCGAGCTTCGAAGCATGAAGGATCTCAAGATGATAAATTTTTAATCACCCATCTGGTGACCGGCTTTTGCGAATGTTGCTTAACCCTAGCACCACAGACCGAGGGCGTTAACCACTGCGCCATCGAGCTACTTATTGGTCCCATACAACTGTTTTAATATAACAAATTCACTCTACACAAGGAGCTTGATGGCGCAGTGGATAACGCGCCCGGTCTGCGAGTGCTGAGGTTAAGTAACTTTCGCAAAGGCCGGTCATCGGATGGGTGACCAAAAATGTATCATCTCGAGCTCCTCCGTGCTTCGGAAGGCACGTAAAGCCGTTGGTCCCGGCTGCATCAGCAGTCGTTAACAACCACCAATCCGCACTGGGCCCGTGTGGTGGTTTATGACCCGTTCTCCCTATCCATCCATAAGGAAGGCTCGTGCCCCAGCAGTGGGGACATAAAAATGAGCTGATGATGATGACTCTACACGTAGACATTATGTAAACAATGGAAGGTATTATCCTACCTTTAAGCACTCCTTTTGTGACACAAACTCACTTCAACCTTGCACCCAGTTCCTACCTACGACATGTCAACGAAATCTTGACAAATAACAGTCGGCTGCAATAACTATTCATTATCTCGAATGTAATAACAAGGTCAGCCGTTTATTATCACCGCTACGTCCAAGGGGATTGTTTTTATTACTTCACAATCGAACGCACCTTTTTAATGTGAACCTGGCTCTTTTTTAAATTAATTTGTTCAAAAACTTATTTCAAGGATGCGCCAATTTGCGGCAACCGCAATTATATAATCGATGTAGGTCACGTGAAACAATGACTGGCAAAAAACCGAAGATGCTTCACGGTTCGTTGATCACTAAGTTTTTTATATATGTCAATTTTTCCGGTTTGGTTCATGTAACAGTTGGACCAATAAAAGAAATGTAACAATAGTCTCGATTTCGATTTGACATAAGTAATCGTATCTTATCCGAGCATCGTTCACGTAACGAAACACAAGTTGTGTAATTATATCTGTTGTACTAATTGTGATTTATTGTAGAATAAAATACTATAATAGGATATACTCGTAACCATCCTACTGGTCATGTATAATATACATTATAAATAACGCAAGCGAAGCGTAGAAGCAACTAAATCACATATCAGATAACTCGAGGGCTAAAGTAATTTTTGATATTATAAAGTAGTCAGTCAGACTATATTATAATAATAGCAGATTTTTATTTTATAAGTTTTCATGACAACTAAACAAACAAATCATTCGTCCGCTTAAGAACACCCGTATCCCATGATGGATCCCTATAGCAGCGCCACCTACAGGGTCTAATTGTAAATTTACATATGTACAAATATAAATGTACATTCTCGAATCCACTTGAACACACAGAAAATTTCATCCAAATCGGTCCAGCCGTTTAGAAGGAATTCAATAACATACACACGCACAGAAGATTTATATATATAAAGATAGGACACAATACTACTCATTTATAATTACATAAGTACATTTGATTACTCATTAATGTATTCATCACCATCATCGGGCGGGAGATCAGGCCATAACCCACTAACTAAGCTTACCCAGTAAAAACTGGTGGGTTAATGTACCAACCAGCCAACGGCTTAGCATGCCTTCAGAAGCACAAAAGAGCTCGACATGATCATCCATCCAGTGATTCGACACTGCAAAACCTGCAAGATTGCAACCCGATCTCGGTACCGACTGCGCCATTGAGCACTTTAAAACTTATTATTAAGGGGCCTATTACATTTTGACCGTGATTTTTGCATAAAATGCCCAATTTCGGCGTTTTTGTTCAGAGAAACTGAAACCCTTAGACAATTTTGACTTATTGTATGGTGGAGAATAGTTATTAGGTAGTCTAATTCGTAGCGGCCTCGCTTTCTGCAATTTTCCCTTATCTGTTTATATAAAAGCCAAAATTCCGATGCTAGTTTTCAATTAAATACGCTGACGGCAATTTTCAAGCTCATGGATTGAACTTACTGTACTAAGCAAACGAAATGAAAAATATATAATAATATCTCTTCTACTATTAATATCAATAGTGGTTAAGTTCGTAGCGGCCTCGGAATTTCGAAATATGAATGGAATTTCTACAAAAAAATCCCATTCAAAGCCATAAGCCAAGTAAATAAATCTAACATAAATATAACTTATTTAATGTATTAATTTAAAATGTGATATATTAGAATGTAATTTTGAATAATGAAACTAGGTACATATATAAATATAATAACTATGTTAGTAATGCTATGGTTTAATGAATAATAATGATTTTTATAATAATAGTAATATACCTATGTACACACTCTATAAATACAAATTTGATATTTTAAATGAATTAATTGTACTTATTATAAATTTTGCATGTCTACATGGCAGAATATGTGAAACTATATAAATATGACCAACTTCTTGTAATACCAACCATATTCTTAGCAAATAAAATATTCTATTCTATTCTATTCATAAAACGTTCAGAATTAGCTGTAAATATCTCCTTACTCTATTACTATTTTATGTATACATTTTACATACACCAGAATTAACATTAGTTTATTAGATTTCAAATTATATACTTTTTTTTACCATAAAAAATTAGGCACCCAGACGCGTCATTCGAAATAGTCAATACGGAATTCGCATACAACGAACGACAACAACGTCACTAGGGCTCTTTGTATAAGCACAATATGATTGCAAGAATGTTCTACAAACAATTGCCTGATGTGAAAATTTTACCAATACACAATTAAATCATTATTTACACACGTATGATTCATTATGTTTCTGCCAGTATGTGTATCCCATTGTCAACTCAGGACTCATTACAGCAAAAAGTCTCACGAGGGAGATGAGAGTGGCCTACATTGACATCTCGGAATATCTGTGCCGTCTTGAATCGACTCTTTTCAATTCTAGCAAATAGCCCGAAAAATAATTAAAGAGTCACCGCAGCGCATGGAGGTGTTGCTACACCAAAGGTTTCCGGTCCTGAAGCTTTTTCTTTCTAATGCTTTTATTCCTGTTTCCAGGATCTAGTTCCTAAAAATTTATTACAGGAGTTAGAATTAAGTGGATGATACTGCGTCTTTAGTGGGATAACTGGTGGGGGGCCCGGAGTTGGACGGGGAGTAGAGGAAAAAGCTCCACATAAGTTTCGATTATGCATTTTTTCAGGTGGCATTTTCATTTTTGACCACATTTTTTGGATCAGGAACCTGTGTGCGCCTCTAAAGGCTAGGAGAGCTCGGCAGAGGGGTGAGCGAAAGAGAGCCCCACATAAGTCACGGGTTGCCTCAGAAACGCGAGCATGCAAATTCTGGGGCGGAATCAAATCAAAACAACCGTCTGTAGCGTAAAATGAAAATTCGGACCAAGAATTTATCATACTTATCTACTAAGAATAATGTGAATCAGTTAATAAGCTGACGCAAATATTTTTATAACCACGCGTCATATCAAATATATTACCTAACCACAAGCAATTCCTAATTTCAAAACTAACAATTGTTTTTAGTTAAAGCGCTTACTCAGATTTAGGATGTTTATAATACGTTTCTTTATCGGAAGCTGAAGCTAAAACTAATAGACACGTGTAACTAATATTGTTCTGTAAAGTTTACGCAAACACCACAAAATATTGAAATGTCCATACGAAACTACATATTTCGAATAATAAAACGTATAATTATGATTCCTGTCTCTTTTGCGTTCCTAAATAAATAAACTGATATTAACACTCATATTTATAAACAAGTCATTATTTAGCAATTACTTTGTTCTTAGAAATGTCACTAAGAATTAATTTCATTTTATATACAAGTAACGTTTAAATTAGAATAGAAGTTTTCTTATTCAATTAAATAAAAGTATTATTGTTATTATCAAGTTCATCAATTTTATATTATTTTAGACATAATACAAACTGTCACACGAAATTTAACTTCAATTCTAGCTTGTCACAAGCTTGTCACTATGAATTCTTTGAGTAACCTAACTAGATTGCTTGAGTAAGATATTGGTGACTATTGCTTGGCTAAGAATTCTAGCTTTTAGCGTTTCTAACTTCATCGGTTTACTAAAGAATATGAAATTTTACTTAAGCAATTACTTTGTTTCAGTATGAGCTTTTACTCGTTTATAAATACGGGGGTTAATGTAAGTACGTGCATAACACAATCTATTAAAATAGGCTTCGGTTTCTATTTTCATAGACTAACACGTGCACTGTATCTGTGAAAACAATTGTCCAATCAATGGGGCGCATGCTCAGTGAAACAGTACCACGCTAAAAATAAATAGTTAATCACGAATAACTAACAACTGATACTCAAATCGTTACATTAATATAAGTATATTTTTAATTGGTGATAATTAAAATAAAGGAAGATTCATCCTTATTTATCCTTTTAACACAAACTTTTGAAACCAATGAGCTTGCTTAGTCAAGCTTGTCATTTGTTTTTGTCAAATGCAGTTTTATGCACCGGCAGATAATGGTGATTCGTTTTTGAGAAAGACAACCTCATCACATTTACTGAGTAGTGAGTACAGACTTTCCCACATGAAAATAGAACAAAGGCAGATCAGGCCATGCCACATAACCCATCATGCTTCATCGTGCTGTGCTAAATACCACGCCGACCCATTATTTGTCATGAAGCAAGGATTATTGAAGAATTACACTCTCGCATTCACACATAATGTTTCTGTTATTGTTTTAGTAATCAGCAAGTAATCAGCAGTCCGAATAATTGTCCCTGAGTGTAATAATAGCTAGAAACTTCAAACATACAACAGATTGGTCGATCAGTGATCAGTGTTCAATGTTGCGACCATTAAATGTTCTTCAATCATAGCAATTTCACACGTGCGAGACGCCATATGGATCCAATAAAAAGCACATACATACCACAGACATACACACACACACACACACACACACACACACACACACACACACACATATGTATGTACACAAACAATGATACGATAGCGTAGGACACAGATACAGAGAGTAAAAAACTAAAAATCTAAAATGTGTTTCGATTTCGATGCAATTGCATAGAATGAGTTTGTGATCACCAGTGATTAAGCCAAAACACCCGATGTAGATTGGACTTGCAGCAGTGGGAAAATATACCTATAGGTTAGTTATGATCAATAGAACTATCATGAATGAATGAAAAATGAACTCCTACAACTGTATTTCAGTTAATTAATAAAGAAAGCCTGTGTGTTTGAGCTGATATACTAGCACTACCATTGGATTTGATAAAAGTTAAGACATTTTATCGATACTATACTATTTACAATTTCAACAATTACAAACAATATGTAAGCGGTAGAGTAACACCCTATATCGCTCTAGTTTCATAAGACAGTAACAATCAAGACTAATGAAGAGAAATCAAGTTCACAAGAGTTGTTGACGAGCAACTGACTCACATATAAAGCGCTTTGTTAGCCACGCTGATGTGTATTTATGTTCTAGTGTTTCCAAAGTAAATAGCTGACCTAAAGAAATGCTTTTTTCGCTAATCGGTTAGTTTCTGTTCTTTGTGGAGTAACAAATTGTATAAATGCTGCCATATAAACTACTTTCCAAATTTTTTCAAACCTAAGCTAGCATAGAAGTTTTATTATGTTGGTTTGGAAAATTGGAACTCCGAAATTTATATGGGATGGGATATAAAATTTAACGCTCTTAACATCTTCGCTTCAATGGATACCGGGGCTGTGACCGCAATCATAGTTGCAAAGCGATGCGCGGATCTGGATCGTAGTGAAAGTGCGGGAAGTGGGTGGGACACTTGCGATAGATGACGGACGGTACACGAACACGAATCAATGATGATTACATGTGAGCATGTGACGCCGGACACGCAATACCACTGGACGTTATATCAGAACTCAATTAAACGCAAATGGATAGCATCTGTGACAGCCTCATTGTTGGAATAGGGAAGTCAGCTAAATTGTTTTATAAGCGACTCCTATAACAAGATTTTTTTTGTGATATACAGTTATTAGTTATTACCACACGAAGAACATAATAAGTCGACCAAAATAGCTTAGGAAAATTTGTAACGAAACTTGAAAAATTTTAGACAGATCAGCTACCCTAAATTTTAAACAGTAAAACGATCATCATTATCATAATAATCAGCCAGTAAAATACTTTAAAAAAAATTGTTAACTTATTTACAATCCTGCTTAGTAAAAAAACTGTTTTATTTTGTATAATTAATTATAGCTATAACGGTCTAGCTGGCCCGCCTTAAATTTCCACCCTATAGTATTATATTACATACATACGTACATATGACTCGCACCTGGCACCTCATAGTTAATTTAGAGCAAATATGACCACGACCAACGACTGCTATCGATTTGCACCGAGAAATATAAAGTGTTCTAAGAAACAAATGTATTATAACGTTATTACAACATAATCGACAAGGCTTCCGGAAGTAAAATTAAAATTATATATATTAGAATGTGGAGTGTGTGAAGAGCTCGATGGCGCAGTGGTTAACGCGCCCGGTCTGCGAGTGCTGAGGTTAAGCAACTTTCGCAAAGGCCGGTCATCGGATGGGTGACCAAAAATGTATCATCTCGAGCTCCTCCGTGCTTCGGAAGGCACGTAAAGCCGTTGGTCCCGGCTGCATTAGCAGTCGTTAACACCCACCAATCCGCACTGGGCCCGCGTGGTGGTTTATGGCCCGTTCTCCCTATCCATTCATAGGGAAGGCTCGTGCCCCAGCAGTGGGGACATAAAATGAGCTGATGATGATGATGATGATGATATTAGAATGGTTTTCGGTGGCTACCTGGACAATAGACTGCACAATCGAGTCGCTAGATACCTGTATTTGCCAAAAGTAAAGATCAGGCATAACAGCGGAATCACCCAAGCGTCCCGATACAACCTCCAAAAATAATAGCAGGTTTTTCGGTGCTCCATTGGCATAGAATTCCAGTCACAAGATACATTCATTCGATAAAACTACCAAACAGGCATTACTGCAAAATTTAATTGCCCTCGTTTGTCTGCTGGGGTCTCTGCTTCAATGCCACTCAAATTTCCGAGATCAAATAGCGAATAAAACTCTTACAAGGCACCCTGAATCGCCCCAGCGTCCCGACGCAACCTCCAAAAGATAATAACAGCAGGGTTTTCGGTGCCCCACCGGACAATACTCTACAAGGTCCAGCCGCAAGATACCTGTATCCTCGCAGTAACGAGGATGTGCATCCGTCGGCCACCCACGTTGGCCAGCTGGCAATTGCGAATATGCTTCCCTAATCGCTTGGGAACTGGCTGCTCCTTAACAGTTCACGCCTTGTTTTAGCTGAGTTATTTATTCCACGTCGTTACTAAGCACCGCTTATCGCTGAACTATCAGGGTGTCTAGTGAGAATTTTATTGGCCTTTAGATCGAGATTTTGTATCGCTTTTCGTTTGTTACCAGGAGGCGCTGCTTTATTGATATACACATACCCGTTTTAGTTAACCTGACTAAATTAGCACTATGCATCCTGAAAGCGACATGCATGAAAAAAACGATCAAAAAATTCCTAACATCTGATTCAAATGAGACAGAAATAAGTTCGGCTATCTGTAAAGGCAAGAAAACACATGCATATCAAGCTACTTATTATTTCACAATAACCTTCACATCAGTAAATTCTTTATTGGTACCATAACATTGTTTGGGTCCCCGCCGCGCCGCCCGGCATACATTTACGTTCTCATTCTCGACACGTCGCATGCGCCCGAGCTCGGCTTAGCAGTTAGTACCCATTATCATGCCCTTTCGATCGATGGAACACCACCATAACAATGTGACCGTTATAATGCAGGCATTAATAGTCCCATGAAAGCTTTGGCACTAAGCCCGGGCAGAACAATTTTGAGACAAGATAGTAAGTATTAAAAATAGTACGTTTTATAATGCACGCTTTGCTGAAGTGGAAATGGCTAATGCTCTAAATGCGCGTGCTGCGGCGCCCGTCGCCTATTGTGCGCGCACGCATCGCCGCGCGTCGATATTCAGCGTGCGCGCGCCCCACATCATCAGTTCACTGTTACTGTTGTTAGTACCGGTGATATATTCAAGAACTCTTCATTTATTTGATACGTCAACAGTGTTTATATTGTGAGTGGTAGACGATAATATTATGATATGACAGTAGTCGTTATGTCAGTCTGATTTGGGCACCTATTATAGGCATAACATCACCTATTATAGACATAACATTCTACGTAAACAAATAGTTAAACAATTCAAAGAAAGAAAAAATAATATATACATTTCATAACACTTTTTCATAGATAATAAAGTAAGTATGAGCAATAGAAAAGACCAAAAAACAGGAATTCAAGGAGATGTGAAACAAGTCCAAAATGTGTTTTCAGTTTTAAAATTATTTTGACCAAATAAATAATATGTTTGTAGGCTGATGGAAATATTTTACTGACACTGAGCAGTATTTCACAGTTCACCAATGACTAATACACTCGACATATATAACAACCAAACGCCAACAGCGCACAGACTGCGGAATTACTCATTCATTGCATAAACTTTTATGGATTTAAAAAGTGACGTACCGCGAACGCGAGCAATAAGTGTTATACCGGATGTCCTGGTACACATGTGGTTGAAATTTTTACTGCGTTACGACTTCATTGAATGCCAATTCATCGGTAGTGTTTTGTTACAACGCAGTGGTCTGTCAACGTTAGCGTTTCTCCTAAGTCACAAAGAGGGAAAGAACAAACGCGTGGTTTCGATCTGGTTCTAGAGGGGTGCCTGTCGTGATGGGGACACAATGAGGCGTCATTTAGCGGCAAGTGGGACGCCGGTAACAATGGTTGCTGCTCAGATGCGTCTCAATAGTCCACACATTGAATGATGTCAGAGCGGACGTACGAACAATGCCCCCCGGGCGTAATTAATGCACAGTACTTCAGTTAACACGCGGCAACGAAGTAAACAACAAACCGACGACGTGAACTAGCCTAAAACGGTGAATGCTATCCATCAAACTAAATTGCCGCTGTTACCTATATAATTTTCAAACGATATTGGTAGGTAAAAAAATACCATAAGAATATCATCATTAGGTAGTAAATGTCCTACAGATGGGTTCAGGCCTTTTCACATAATCCCATCACGCTAGCTCAATGCGGATTGGTGGGTTTTAAAACCTAATAGTTATCGTATGGTGGCCATACGATTACTATTAGGAACAATGACTTCGCATGCCTTTCAAAGCAAGCAACGAGCTTGATCTATACTATCAATAAAGAGGTAAAGTTTGTGACTGTTTGTTTGAGGAGGGTAATCTCTGGAACTACTGGTCCGATTTCAAAAAAAAATCAACGAAGACGCGGGTAAAGTGCTAGTATATTATAATTTGATCACTATTCAACTAATTTTAATTTGATACCCGATAATGTTAAAGTTGCTTAACTTGCAATAACGCTATTTGAAGGCGCTAAGCACTATCGAGCTACTCAATATAATTGAAAATATTTATATCATACAATTCATGTCAATATTTGAGGATAAATATCGTCATCATAAATTGTGTAGTCCACAACCACAAATAGAATTGTATTATTAGATAATACTCGTATAACAATATACCATAATAAAACTGATAATGAAATCCCGAAAAATAAACATTATTATTTGTAAGTAACACAATGAATCACTCAACGATTGCATCGAGTTCTGAATTCTGATACTTCATTTGAACACTTTTGTTTTGTATTGGAATGTGAAGTGATAGCCATAACAATTTATCTACCTAGACTAGATAGAGACAGAGAATTGGAAGAAATAAAGGGAACAATGGGACTTTATCCGTTACTGAAAAAAACATCTGAAGAAAACGGCTTGTTTTGTGCACTTTCAACGACAAGACTCAGGTCAACAGGAAGGATTCTATCGCAGGAACAGCGCATCTTCAAGGAATTCAGACATCAATTAAAGCACTTTAAAAAGGTTGTCAGACTTTTCGTTATTCATCGCAAGATCATTTGTATGACGAAGTTACTTTCCACGACTATTTATTCCAAGAAGTATTCCATCAATGTGTGTATATGGCATTGCCTAATTAAGTCGATATCATATAAAATTTGAGTTGATATTAGACTTCTAGTTTTTGTCACCTGTTCGAAAAAATCTTGATAAGCGGAAAAATTTACAAGAAATACACTATGAAATACAATATGTTTTGCATTACTTATTTAATATTTATTTATTTACGAAAACTTCCAGTGCCAAAGTCACCGGCGATTTCGATTATGTATGGGTGCGGGAGGCACTCTTATTTATAATGGATGACTGTCTGATAAGAAATTTTGTCACATTTGGTTTTTGGTTTTGGTTCATTATGTAGGCATCTATCTTTTATTAAATACCATACATACATTGCGCTAAACCTTAGACTATTGTTATATATATGCAACAGGCATGCCGAGCATAAATCGTCCCAAATTTTAAACGCAAAAATGCATGTATCTGCATAGTTGTGGTATAACCCGCGAGTTGTGCGCGGCGATGCTCTCCCCCTCGAACCCTGCCCAACTCTTGAGCGTACAAATTCTGACTTCACAGTAGAATAGAATATGTGTAATATCAGCCAGAAATCCGATCGTTACATTAGTGCATCACCGCTGCACCGGCCGATCGCCTGACGTCACGCTACCAGCATAGTCACGCTTGGCTGCAAAGCCCGGGAAGCTTGTGTCGTAAACGACTCCATTCGCAACACCCCCCACCAGCTTCTGATTGCCTGGTACTCGATTGCTATCGCGACGAATGGCTTCAGGAATTTAGAGCACTTACCTTATATTTTTTTTATCTAACTATCTTTAGTATTAGTCGACTGTTGGTTAGAAAAGGCGGAAACAAGAATAAATAGTTTAATTTAAAATGCTTTATGTATTTTGAAGTTTTTGAGTCAGTGCCCATTTTAAGAGTTTTAGAAACCTAAAGAATGCCTAAAAACAGTTTTTAATATATATAAATGGTACATTTGATACTAGACATAACAACATTAACTATCAATTAATTGAACCGTTAGGTACGAGAAAATAACTAGGAACTTGATAACAATATGGATGGAAAACATCAAACGCTAAACATAATTAAAAGTAGTCCGACATTCATGGGATATCTAGACGTTAGCGACAGGCACTATCAAGATTGTTGTCAATATTAAAAACGGGAATCCTGTATTCCAAAATAATTTTCTCACATTTCTCTTCAGAAAATCAGCGTTATAGCATAGCCCCCGCTGTAGTATAAGCTGAAAATATTTTGGTTTTGACATTTCAGTTTATGTTCTTTTTAATCTTTGTATTTTTTTATTTAACGTTTTAGAGAGTCTGTTGTTGAAGTGTCAAAAAAAATATTTTTATTAATTATTTTAATACAGGCCGAGAGAGGAAGTCCAAGCTTCGAAGTACCAAACCACCGCAGTGGTCAACCACACCCGGTAGCCAGTATAAACATAACATTCTAATGAAAGACCGACGACGGAGAAAGTACCGGTCATGCTCCCATAAACGCCGGCTGCATTCAATTCAAACACCTTGACATTCATTCTTCGCATTAGACACAATTGTGCAATAAAACAATTTCGTATAAACGATAAAAATACCCGTGAATCGATAACAGTTAATACGAATCGATAAGAATACACCGATTAGATTGCGTCGAAGTGATATTGTCACGGATTCTTTATTAGAGTGTTGTAATAATAGAGGTTGGGCATGGCAAACACAAAATCGAATGAAATATAGAAGATTCTTTAATGATACCTGCTTAGCTACGCAGAGATATTGATCAACCAGCGAAAAAATTGACGTGAACATGGACATGCATTGGAGCCTGGCTCGTGGAAATTTTGTTCACCGCTTTTGTTGTTCGAAAATAGTTTGCAACTAAATTTTGTTACCTATTGATTTAGCTGCTGAAGTTAAGCAACTTCCGCAAAGGCCGGTGCCGCAAAATCTGATGGTTGACCAAAAATTTATCATCTCGAGCTCCTCTGTGCTTTGGAAGGCACGTAAAGCCGTTGGTCTCGGCTGCATAAGCAGTCGTTAACAATCACCAATCCGCACTGGGCCCGCGTGGTGGTTTATGGCCCGTTCTCCCTATCCATCCATAGGGAAAGCTCGTGCCCCAGCAGTGGGGACATAAAATGTGCTGATGATGATATAATGGTGGCAAGAAAGATGTAATTTCACGCCTATGAAAACAATTAGGGATAAGATAGCCAATATCTCGGAAGCTGAGGATTTTTGGTCCCCGCTTTCGGGCCTCCACAGGCCTCCTCTTTTCCACGGTGCCATTAGATTCTATCCTGTGTGATATCCATTGCCTTCCAAAGTTACGACTAAGTTCCCTTCGCCTTTCTACCATCAAGTGTAATGATGGTCAACCGCTTAGGTAAAAAAAAAAAAGTAGTACCTACATCTCAACACTCTCCAGTTAAATGCTAGAACATGACTAACACAGCAGTCAAGTCAACGACGCACCGTGTCCTTAATTACATTTCCTGATTAACAGTCGTCATTAATAGTCCCATAGCCCAACCATAATGCGAACCACAATGCAAACAAACAAAATCTTCATCAAACAACACAACGACACACGCCGATTATTACAAACATGCGACTAACAACATAGCGCATAGCAACAATCAACATGTCCATGATTCACAGCGCAAAAATATCATATTACATTAGAAATTGCCAGCTTCCGCACGTCGTCATTGGTGCTAGGCAAACCGCACGTTTTATGGCAACACGTTTTTATCAGTGCCCTCCTTGAGTTACTGTACACATCTAATAAACAATTAATTAGTCCCACGCCGTGTATCTATAATACAAAGGCAGCAACGAGGTGGCGAGGTGGCAATATGGGGATAGTGATTACGGCATGAACAAATCGATTCCGATCCGAACACCTTGGAGAATACACTCATAATGTACAAGGAGACGCTTGCATGATGCAATTCTCTCTAGAAACTCTCCGAAGATGTACGATAAACGCGGCTTGAGTTGAGAACTTTAGTTTTAAGCGAAAGGGGAGAGCACCAGACCGATAACCAGGGCCTCGAGTCTGCTAATCTAATAGCATCTCATTAATAAAGGTAGCCTGATTTTGACATTCTGCTATTTTTAAAAATTCTACAATAGTGTATGATTTTGACATTTGAACTATGGAAAAATGTAAGAATCACGATCTGACGACTGAGTTAATAGCAGAATCGACGTCCTGTACGCTGAGTGGACGACATATTCAAACTTAAAATTTCATTATCGAAAGGCAATGGACAGGCTGGCATAGAACAAAACTTACCAGCGTATCATCATCATTACACTGCTGGGCACATGGGCAAGGGCACGCGCATCATCATGTTTGCAGTAGAAGTGGCCTGATTAGATAAGACGCTAGACATGTAGAATCTAATAAGAGGTTACAGATTACGCTATACATAGACTACCAACCAAGTGGCTTAACCAGAAAATGGCAGACTTCTTACAATTACAGGTAGGTACTAAACCATAATAAAAAACCCTTTGGAAATCATAGTGTTATAATACAATCGAATGAAAACTAAAAACCTTAACCCCATGAAGGTTTAGATAAAACTTTAATTTTCCATCGGGTGTTTTTTGAGCTGAGCAATTTTATTGATTAGCTAAAGTAAAGGCGTCGCACTGTGAAAAGCAACTTCATAATTAACTTTAAGGAACAGTTTAGAAAATAATGACCTGGCTGTGAATTAATTAATCACACAAAAAGCTGGCAACACTGTTTTATGTTCCGAATACTGACTCATTGATGGCATACTGAAGCCTACTTGCGTTTCATTAGCGATAACGAACGGTACCATGTAGCCATGAGTAAGAAAATGTCTATTTACTGGAATTATTAGCTACTTGATATCAAAAGGCGCCATGTTTATTGATATCTGTTGGCTGATATTAAAATAGATAAATGAAATAGCTATAAGTGGATACTTTAGAGTTAGTGCAATGATTACTGGTCATGCTTTTGGATGCGTCAGCACGGCCACTAAACCTTTGTAGAAGACAATCTTCATAACCAAGTTCATAGAAATTATTTTTCTAAATTATAACTTTACTTCACCTACTTCTTAATCTTATTGTGTATTTGATCACTATCTGATAATCAAATCTTTTGTACAGTAGCACACATATGTAAGAGGGTGTTATGGTATGGTTACATAAATCATTAAACAACTTGATAAATACTTTTTAGAAACAAACGGATCAACCTGTTCATTAAATTCGTTATTCTAGAGAACCTCGGTGTCACGCTACTTATTAATTCATAAAGTTTTTTAGTTGCTTAAACTATTTATAACAGGCACTGAAACAATAACTCCGGAAAAGATAGCTACGTAGTTTATAACACTCGGCCCACGTTCGTAACAAAAATGTTAATACAGACTGCTATCTTACTGTTTTATCAATTCATTGAATAGTTAAGCACAGGACCAAGTATATTTGCAATTACATGGAATTCAATTGCTGTTTCATTACTTAATGAATGACCACAAAAGTCCAGACAGGACATCATGGTAGTATTGTGTGCTTCGCACAATGCGCAAGGTCATCAACACAGGTGCGCCGGTTAGCAAGCTAGCGTAAGTTAGATACTATTTCATATCAGTGTTCAGGGTACCTAATGTGAGTGTTGTTTACTATCCGCATTCATTCGATTACGTTTACGAAAACGAAAATTAGTATGGCATTGAAGCAGCGCATCCTGGCGACATACGAGAAGAGAGAAGATTTTGCCATACAAATTGTCGTTTTCGTTAACGTGATCGAATGGCGAATAAAACTCGCACTAGGCACCCAGTATGTTGGTACTATTCGCTATTCGCAAACAGTTTTATCGTACACAATTTGGAGTGGTTACTTCATTGCTTGCTCATGTGATAAAACTATGTGGATAAAGCGACGAATTAGGTAACTTTTCCAAACCGAGCACAATTCGATAAACTCGGGAGGTTTGTAATTTTTAAACTTTTCCATCACGCCAGTACATGATGCACCGATGTAATAAATTGATCGCGATAAATTAGTAACAAACATTGGACGTTTTAAACGAGGGATATCATATTCTGAGGACAGCCACGAGTAAATTAAAAGCATTCAAATCTAAGAGCTGAGACGTGAAGAGAATATGCGTAATTAGTTTTCATTTTATTATATGAGGACGTAGTGTATTGAGGAAAATTCCAAACATGTCATAGGTATGTCACTAACGGCAAGGTTATTTTTGCAAGAAGTTATATAGGTACAATAGTATCTATGACTATGTTAACTAAGTAATCGTGCAACATCTCATGTCAAGTGTATGTTTTTTATTATTTTTTATTTAGGGTTTGAAGTTTTAAGTGATAAACCTGTGATTGATCCATTGAAAATGTCTATGCCAGAAATGCGGCATTAGTCTTTTCACCATCGCCTACAAATAACTTAACTCGAGAACAATTCTGGAAGGCGATATCCGTAGCAAGTCTATAAAAGTCTAAAGACAAAAAATAAGCGCGAAAACTATGGTCGTTCTACAACTGTGGGAGAGTTCTACACATGAAGAAATAGTCCAAGACTGGTTGAAAGGTAATTTCCACTAACCTAAGTGTTCTCATTGTTCTTACGTAAGTGCAAGGACGACATAGGATTATGTTAGGCACGCCAAAAGTATGTCCTACGAGGAAAATTATGAGTTTTTCAGGAAGTGCTTGCTAACCTGAGTCTCTCTGCCAAGTTTCTTGCAACCTCGTAAGAATCACCAGTATGAAATCGAAAGGGAAGCATTGACAGAATAAGTTCAAGACATTGCTAAAAGCTACATCACATCTAACATCACAGTTACCGCAAACCTTCAAGCCCAATTCTACTGAACATGTCTTACCCAAGGTATATGGTGTTGGGATCTTGGCATTGGAGGTGCCATTGCTCTGTGGGCTATGAGCAGAAAGTTTCTTACGGAACAGATCTGAAATTAAGTTCGTCGTCAGAATATTTGTTCGTCATCGTTCATCGTTAAGTGAAAATGCTTGATAAAGGTTGCTCAGATGTAATGGATTTATACAAATGTAAATTAGTAAGGCAAATTAATATTATAGCTGTGGCAGGCGACAGAAATTGGTCTGACACTGAGAGATTATATAAATAGAGAATTATTCAAATAAAGAAATTTTGACGGAAATTTTTAAAAATAATGACAAGTATTTCTTAAAAACTTCAAATTCGTTCAAAGTAAAAAATATAGTTAGGTATATTCAGCGCATACCACTGGGTGTTTCGAATGTCCTCGAACCCCGAATTGGCCCCTTCCATCTTCAAGCTAATTTTATAATTCGCCAGATTATATATATTCCAACGCAGTGTGGCGGGGCGAAGCGCAACGGTAATCAGAACGCAACGTGCAGTTTTTTGCAGTGTTGCCACTTTCGCCCGTCGCAGGCGCATCGCTACAGTAACCTTTAAAATACCGCTCTAACAAGGCATACCTATGTAGTGAGTGAGTGGGTATATGATAATAATATGATATGACATTGTTCGTAGACATTGCATTTAATAAAGCTTTGATTAATTATACCAAATATGGGCAGCACCACTTCAAATCTGATTGAAAAAAACTACGCAATTGTTGATTAGTAGTTTAGTCTCTTTCTACTACCTAACTTCCTACTTACTCTTCTCTTCGATTACTTGCGCGCGCGCGCGCGTACGAAACGTAAGTACAGGCACAGATTAAGTAACAAGTTAGGTGATATGTACAGGTTTAACTTTAGGTTTGAATTCATTTTTAAAGTACCTACCTGGTCCTGTTTTTTTTTTTATATAACCGAGATGTATTTGGTATTTTTGTAAGGATTTTTTATAAATAAATTCTCATAAAGGTATTAATATCTAAGATTGCAATAGCCTACAATATTTTAATGAGTATGTGTTTATTAATTTGTGATTGTTTTTTCAGACGGTTAATTACAAAATTTTTACACAACATAATTAAACAAATTATGATAAAGTAATAGAATGTGGCACATTTAAAATTTCTTACCTAATTTTTTTCTTCTATTTATTATTAGATAGTAAAGTTATAGTTATTAGAAGTATAATGAAAACTGAGCAAACACTATGAAAGAAGTAGATTAGCATATAAGTTGAAGAATTTATTATGCTAAGCTATTAACTACTTCTGCATGAATTATGTTTTAATAGTTGTCAGGTTCAACAAGTCAATGGTAATTCAGCATCTAATTTTAGATTGCTCTTCTACTATAACAGTCTAGGCAAGTACACTTGCATTATCACTACAAGATAAGATAGCTTATTTAGGTCAACATCAATAAAGGTTGCCAATGTTAATTGTGTAACATATTTTTTCCTTAGCTAATGCAGTCCCACTGCTGGACATAGCCCCCCTTTGTGGCAGGTCACTCATCCTGTTCCTAAGCCACCTCATGCGAGTTGGTCTAAAGTGCATCCAAGTTATCACATCACCTCTTTCTGGGTCAACCTCGGTGGCATATATTACATTAAAACACTTTAGTTCAACCCATTGGTATGTGAGCCATTTAGTTAATTAAATTTCTAAACTTTAAAGTGTTGAAATTAAGTCTATTAATTATCGCATCCAGTTATTATGATCCATGATCGATCATTTCATGATTAAAAAGGAAATAATAAGTAACCTTAGCTGTAGCATGATAATAAGTGACACTTAAAAGGTGTGTCATGGGATATTTTAATTTACAGAACAACACTAATCAGTTATATGAGTACCCTATATGGACACTGACAGTGCTGATATCTTCAGGTAAGGATAACAGAGGGGTATGCCTTATTATACTTTGAATAAAAAATATAAGCTTTAAACATTATTAAACTGTTTGCTAGCTTGCTTTGCAACAAGATTGATATATATACTACCATAGAAACTACCATATTTAATTTTTTGTTCCATTTTTCTCTATAGGAAAATGGCTTCTTCTGGAACAAGTTTATGATGGATAAATAACTTTTTTAGCTTTTCTAGATTTTATAAACATGTTATCTTTTTTTCACTGAAAAAAAAAATGTTATGACCACTTTTAAAAGTTCAAATTATAAATCATATACTATAGTTTGACAAAAGGTTTACTAAAGCCTTATTATGATTTGTTTATTCATATCTGACACATAAAATAATGTGTTAAGGATTGTCTTGACTACAACAAACTTGTATTATTTATAGGATTGAAAGCAAACTTACCTTTAATCAGTGGCTCCGCTACAATGTTGACATCTTCTTGTGGAATCATGTCCATGAGACGTGCAATTTCTGTCGCCAACATATGGTCCACTACTTCCAAAAGCTTTGGTTTGAGAGGGTGGAATTTTGAGAAGTCGTGATTCGCTAACGTCTCCTGCATCTTCTTAATGTCCGGGAAGTCTCCAGGAGAGATTTGCTGTTCCCTTTGGATTCGATCGTACACCTGACCAAGGTTCTTTATTAAATCCTTCTTTTTACCTTCTTTGCCAAACATTGAAGGCATTTCTTTCCTCAACTCACTAACAATATAAGCATGTACTTTAGCCAGTCGTGCTCTTTTAATTAGATCATTCAGTTTACGCAATGCAGCATTTCTTGGTAATGATTGCATGTCTTTAAAAAGGTCTTGCTCTTCATCCTCAAACAGCCTTCTGTTCACATCATATCGGAGCGGTTGGTCCCAGAATGATCCAATGTACACTCGGGCTACCTCGGGTGTTTGAAGTACTTTCCCTAGTGACCACATAAGTGCACCATATACACGCATAAGCTGCTGATGGTCAATCATATCGGCCTTGTTGAGAACAATGCGTATTTTGTCATCATGACCTCTTAGAGCTTCAATGCTGCGTCTAAACTCATCTGATATGTCTAGTTTGTGGGCATCAAACAATAGGATAATGCGGTCTACACGCTCAGCAAACCATTCTAATACTCCAGTAAAGTCATACCCTCGATCTACACGTTGCTTCTCCCCAGACAGGATGCCGGGAGTATCGACGATGGAGATGCCGCGTAACACTGGAGAATTGACAGTAGAACACTGGAACCTATTTAGGAAAGCATTTCCGAATTTGCTAAGTGGCCTGAACTGTTTCTTGGGGTCTACAACAAGCGCATTGCCGGGTATTACGCCCTCTTTTTCGTCAAACATCACCGCTATAAACCTATCTGTTGTAGGTTCAGGTCCGATACGGATGCCCGGAAAGTCTCGTTCGAGAAGATATTTAATAAATGTTGTTTTACCGGTGGAGTACTGGCCGACGAGCAATATCATCGGTTTAGCATCGAAATCTGGTTCTTCAAGTTGTGGGGAATGAAAGTCATGGAACTGATAATGCGTTTCCAGCGGCAAAAGTTTGGTTCTGTAAATCCTTTTAAGACCTTCCACGACATTTTCTATACTATCGGATTTTTCACCCTCCTTCTTGAGCCAGCTAAACATGACTGAAATCACTGATTTTTCTATTAAATTAATCAAAATAACACAGACACTATTCGCTCACTGCACCACTATAGGAACGATTTACGACAAATTCAGAGAGACCACCGCGATCATCCTCCTCCACGAAAATGAAATAATCGGATGACGTATGACGTGCCTGCTACGTGACCACAGATTACTTAAAAAAATAGATGACATGACCACAGACAGACATTCAAACTGATTTAAAAAAAGGATTAGGAGGTATCGTGCTTAGAGCATCTAAGATGATTCTCATATAAATGTACTCAGAGAAATGTAAATGTATGTTAAGATTGTTAAAATGAAGTGTCATAATGGAAATCTTACGATGTTCGATCATTTTTAACCGTATAAGAAAAATAACTGAAGCTTTGGCAGTATAGATCACTTGCCTTCTCTAAGTCAAAAATAATAAGGTAGTCTGTCGAGTTATCGATGCCTGATATTTCACAGCTTATTTACGGCTTATTGTCCAGTTGTGTACTTATATCTTACCTATCAAATTTAATTCAAATGTAACAATTTAATTTATCTATCGTATTATTTATGTTAGCAATCTCTAACTTTGCAGTATGTTTACATTTTGTACATTTTTACAGATACAGAGGCTGGGCATACTGGGATATTCACTAGGATGAGTGCGCGAGGCTCGTTGCGGGGCGCCTGCCACTCGCCGGTTAGTTTCATAGATTCCTATTTCCAAAACATCCTCAAAAATAAATTATTAAAATAGTCCTATTCCACTGCTGTGTCACATTTTGCCTGAGAGTTTTGAGTTTTTAACACATAATACAGATGCAAATGTCACTGTTTATGTCTATTTATGTTAAATGTATCCTGTAGTAAATAAATCACAAGAGACACAACAAAAACAAAAAACTATATCATGTGAACATATCAATGAAATGTAAGCAGCCGTTTCCAGACGCTAGGCTAGAAATGTTATTATTAGTAACCAGCTTCATATCTATAGTCGATCGATCGGTCAAAGTAAAGAGCTATGTCTGCGGTTTTGTTTTATTTTCTAAAATGTGTGTTATGTCGAATATTAATGTGAAATAATGGTGGATTCTTAACCGTTAAGTGTTCGTGAGTGTGCATGAGTGTTGGCAAATGAAAAAGAACAGTGCAACTGTGCAACGTCACTTTTCAAATTCTCTCAAGAAGTTCGGGCGGGCGACTTAGTAAAGTCCCACATCTTTACTGATGTACTCGAGGGGTTGGGGGGTATACCATTTTTCACTTCTTTTTTCTATTATTATCATTCATCATCCATCATCATACAGAAAAGAAATATTGTTTATTTATGTATTATTAAGAAAAATTATTTACGAATAGGCTTGATGGATTTCATCCGGAGCCGTAGAACAATACACAAAAAAAAAACTGTCACTGTCATCAATCGGCAACAAGATGCTGCTTCGTCGGTGCTGATACTGTTGTTTAGAGAGTAATATAAAATTATTATTACATTATAAGGAGAACAAGATTTTTTAATAGAGTGCTATATAATGACTATATTTCACGATGAAGTCGAAATCGAGGACTTTGAATACGACGCTGATGAAGAAATGTATTACTACCCATGCCCATGTGGAGACCAATTTCAGATTAGTAAGGTTAGTCTACGATATATCGGAACTTTTTAAGAATTCAAAAAGTTCTGATTTGTTTTCTATTTAAGTAGGTAGTAACTTTTTCTAGAAATCTGAGGTTCTGTGATAGTCTTTTTAACCCACTTGGTCCGACAGGGTGTTATAACACCCCTAAAAGTATTATATTATACCCTAATCTAATACTTTTAGTTTCATTTACAACAACATACAAACGCCTGGTCGAACTAAATGGTTTTTGTTGTTTTGTCATATATCATTGTTGTAGTTGTTGCTCCAACCCGCACTGAACCAGGGAGGTGGATTATGGCGTTTAGGCGCAGAATGTCTAATTCGCAAAATGTCCAGCAGTCGTAAAATGTCCAATTTCCAAATTGTCCGGTTCACAGAATATCCAATATTCATCATAACGTTGTCACCCCCCATCAATCACTACTTGAATCAAGAGTTGGGTTTTAATAAGTAGTCAAGTTATTCCTTAAAATCTGTATTCAGGAATTTTTTTCGGGGTCTGTTTAACATATCTGTACAAGTATTAAACCCAAGTACACAATAGGAACTCATTTCTTGAACTTTCCTTTTATAGATCTTTTGTATGGGACCTAAATTTTCACATACAGCTTGTTTTAATGACCGTTTCCATGTATTTAATGTGCTTTTTTCCTGGTCTTTTTGGCAAGTTTGTTTCGTAGAATCTCTTACAATGATTTTTCTCGTTTCGTCTATTGTAATTGATGCACTACAATCTTTCATATTTACGAATCTCCAGTGCGTGCTCCCATTTTTTGTGTAATAAAATCCATTATGACTTAGTGTATGTTTTTTTTTATTGTTTATGCATTCTAACAATTCGTTAATTGTGCAAATTATGATAAAACACTGTAATAACCACTGTAAATAAGACTTAAAAGCCATATACACAATGTCTTCGAATTCACCACAACAAAGACTTTCCTAATATTGATGTAAATCACTTGTCATTACATGAAACTACCCCCTTTTTACGACAGTAACTTTTAGTACATAACTATGTTCCGATTGATGGATAAGTTTTTTAAATTTAAAATATAATGAGTATGTAGGAAATTTTCCAATTGAAGGAAAATCTTCATCTCAATAAATAAATGCATTACAACAGAATTACTACATATGCTTAAGGAAGGAAATAATATTCATAAAAAGAATGGCTATCCTGGCTTGTCAGTACTTGTAAAAAACAGATGTCGCTGTACGTAAACAATAACTTTTCTGTAATTAATGTTCCGCTACTAAACATTTTTGATAAACACCCAAATTCTGATTCCCAATTAGTGATTGAAGGGGTGACAATGTTTGCAAATACAAAAAACGTTTAAGATAACTAGAAAATGACCAATTTCAATTAAGCAGTTTCAAAAAACATATTCTTTGAGCCTTTAATCTCACGTACAATGGTCCACTTTAAGGACTAAGTGCGGAAACCATCACCATTAACATAGAAGCCTTTAATCGCCGTGGCGGTCACCGGTGACCGACAAACAATAAATTTTCTATTGTGTCTGGTTTTGAGGCAGTCAATGTTAAGCTTTTTAAATATTAGTCTTGTTAATAACACTGATTTATAAATTTAGATTTTTTCAATGTAACTAACTTTCATTAAATTGTTCAAAATCAATCACCGGACCCTTTCCTTCACTTCACTGCAGCAGTGGAAGGAAAGGCCTATCTGTAACCTGCAGTTGGATATTATTTTATTAGATGTATGTAAATGTTAGTGACGTTTTGTGCGACGGAAAGCCATTGCGCTTTGAAGCTCGGACAGCGACACATCATTAGAACAATTTTTCTTTATTTTCATTCATTTAATTTGTATGGTTTTAAATTAAACTAGCATGTAATCACCAAGTCTGAATCTCATTTTACGACCATATAAATAAATCCTGCGTGATCATTTGGGGATTATTGAATAATGCTTAGGTTGTTTGTATATTGTTACAGGAGGAACTAATCGCTGGAGAAGAAGTAGCAACATGTCCCAGCTGTTCTCTTGTTGTAAAAGTGATTTATGATTTAGTAAGTATAATTCTTTTTTATATTCTTAACAAATTATTATTTATTACATCTTAATTATAAATTTTATCTGCATAATAAATAACTGTTACAGACTGTATAGTTAATTATAGAGGAAAATGGAAATGTAATAGATTAAAATAGTATTGCAAACAGCAATACAATTACCATTAATATAATACATAATAAGCAATAGCCACTTCTAAATCATACAGAGTAAAAACTAAAAAATAAAAAAATATGGATATAAAGTTTGTAACAATAACTTTAATTTTTCAGGACAAATTCAAAGCTGAAGCTGAAGAGTTAACTAGAGAAGATGGCGATAAAGAAACAGTAAAGGCTTAACTGGTGGGAAATGAAGACATGAAGATGCAATTCACATCATCACTGATGCCATAATCAGCAATGTGCTGTGGGTCCGACTTCCGGAACTATTGAAGAGTGCTTGCGAAATATATAAAAAATCTACTCAACTTTACGAATGAAGTCTTGAGATTTATTGAACAAAGTTCAATTTGATATACATTGATATACTGTGATTTTATTTTTATAAACATCAATGAAAACTCCTTCTATAGTTTTATTAAAGCCATTTGTTTTTAATCTTCTTATGTTAGCTAATTAACTGTTCTTTAATTATAAGACTTCAATTTAAAACAAATAAACAACCATATTATATGTGTTATGTAAGGTCTTGTGTAAGTGACAAAAACATAGATAATAGATAATCACATAGATGTATAGGTAGTTCTTACTCCAGATATATATAATTTTTACATTTATATTTTATATTGTAAAAGAATGAGATAAAACACTTCAATAGCCAGTACCTATAGGTAATTTATTAGTGAATTGATTTAGTCTGACTAGGGAATTTATTACTTGGTTATGATGATGATTTCTTTTCCAACACTAAACCAACAACCCACCTAGACCTACACCTTGAATACAGGCACACGAAATATAGGGGAGAGGGGTGCAGTGGATCATTTATCTTTCATGTATCAATAACTTTAAATATATTGCCATTACCAGTTTATCTGTTTTTATTACCAAAAGCTACATTAATTGGCTAATTTATGGCTTTTTATAAACCATTACCCGTAAATTAACTATATTATGAGTAAAATGTTTAAATTAAAAAAATATCCTAATGATCCATTTCACATAGGGGTGCAGTGAATCTAGCAGGGGTTCAGTGAATAGTTTCATACAAATGTCATATAAAAATTTGAGGTGTTCAATGGACAATGCACAGTAGTAAAATGAAAGTATTTTATATTGTTTTCAGTCTATATAATCTAAAAACTTAATTTAACACTTATTAGTAGTCAGCCTTTATCTTTACTTAAAAGCACATAATTATTGTCTCAAAAATCACATATGAAAAGTGGAGGAGTGGATCGGGATCCACTATGCCCCACAGCGTCAGACAAAATCAAAAATGAGTGTCACACTCATTTATGTTGGAATTTTTCTACCTAAATTTTAATAGCCAGTTTGTGGATAGTTGTTAAAAAATAACTGATCATGAAATTGCTAAGTAATAATTGGGTATATATCCTTCGGAAGACAGTTGCGAAATAAAAAAATGGCCACTCATCTGTCACTCAACTGCCGGCCGCCAAGCGTGAGTCCTTGGCGTGAGCGCAGCGGGGACTGATTGGTGGAAAGGGGCATGTGTTAAGGACTTGCGCGACCTAACAGACGTTGCGCTGTGTGAACGAATGAATTAAATACTAGCGATTAACCACTGTGCCAGTAGTAGAGGAGCTCGATGGCGCAGTGGTTAACGCGCCCGGTCTGCGAGTGCTGAGGTTAAGCAACTTTCGCAAAGGCCGGTCATCGGATGGGTGACCAAAAATTTATTATCTCGAGCTCCTCCGTGCTTCGGAAGGCACGTTAAGCCGTTGGTCCCGGCTGCATTAGCAGTCGTTAACAACCACCAATCCGCACTGGGCCCGCGTGGTGGTTCATGGCCCGTTCTCCCTATCCATCCATAGGGAAGGCTCGTGCCCCAGCAGTGGGGACATAAAATGAGCTGATGATGATGATGATGAACCACTGTGCCCCATGATTCACAGGGCCCCCTCTCCCCTACGAGTGTCCCCTAAGCTGATACAAAGATTTCCATTATTGGTATGGGAATTAATAGAATAATATTTTTTTATAAACAATCAAGCTTTATTTATGCATACAATAAGTATAACAAAATCTTAAGTATTAAGGTGATAAAATGAAACAGCTTAGGAATTACAAGTAATCTATTTTACACTCTTTAAAAAATATGACATTTAAACACACTGTTAACTTATCTACAATGTATATAATATGATATTCATACTCTAGGTAATTTATTTTATTATTAACAATAGATTAAATAAGTCGCGTTGATAAACAAAATAATACATTTTTGACTAGCTATTTAGAACAATTTCTTATTACAGTTGAATATTTAGAATGCAGTAGAATAATCATTTATTTATAACACATTACACAAAGACATTAAATTTCTCATAAGAATGTAGTTAGACAACAAAAATTATGACATTATTGGTCAAAACCATATATATCTCAAATAATAAAAAGATCTACCCTATATGATTATAACATATAAAGGCCCTTTTAACTGGTACAAAAACCAAGTTTTTCACGTTGAATCAGTTGATGATACTATGGCTAAAAGACATGACAATGAGTTACTTAATCCCACTAGGCAAATGATTATATAAAAATAAAAGTATACTTATAGGAAACTGTTTTTGATATACATACATTACAATTTGCAAATAGTCTAAAGATACGGACAAAATGGCCTACTTTTATAAAACAAATTATATTATTCCGTCTAATCATAACTATTCAACTGTACAATGTAAATGCACTTACCAATATTGTCATTCCTTAAATATATAACAACGTCTACATAAGGGCTGTCCACTTCTGTAAGTATGCAATGCCTAAAATCGAGTAGTACACTAAAATGTTATCTTACAAATATTTCGAGATAATAGATTAGAAGTGCTAGTGGATATGGTTAATACAATTTTACATACTAATGTCAGTGGAGGTATTATAATTTTAGTTGAGATCGTGGAAGGAAAAGCTTGAGCTTACATAACATAGTATTATTTATTTAACTTAGGACTGATTTTTCAATAGTCAGTTAAAATTTATTTATTGAATAATTTTGACATAATGACAGATATTATTTGTTGGATAAAACTTATCTGAAATTATGTCAAAATTATTCAATGAACAAACTTTAACTGACAATTGAAAAATGAGCCCTAAATTAAACAAAACAATATTTTTGATAATTTTAAGTATTCTTATTTAACTAATAAAAAAAGTGATTGTATATTTATATAAAAGAAATAAATAAATAACCAATACATAATTTTATAAAATTTGCAGCAAAATATTATCCTATTAAAAATAGGGATGTCCAGTGAACATTTGTATAATATACTAAAACATTTCAGATTAAAAATATCTTATAGCGAATAACATGGATTCTTTAAACTAGGCAAGCGTAAAGCAACAATACTAGAATGAAATGACGTTAACACATTGTCAAATCGTATCAGAAAGCAAAATTCAATAGAGAAACTTTATAGCAAATGTCAAAACAATTTTATTTCAATTAAAATTGTATGGGCTGGCAACTATGACGTCATTATTTTGTTCCGTCAACCGAGTGTTTAATGTGACACTATATACTATATCACCCAAAACGCAAGTCTTTAACATTAAGTTTAACACTTTATATACATACAGATGCAAAGGAACTAATCAAAATATCATACTGTAAAAATAGAGAGTGTGACTCAAAGTACACGCCTGCTCGTCAGACTATCACAAACTGTCAAATCTCCTCAATAGACTTTGAACTTTATGTATACGGCATATGGTTGAACATTTATTGAAGAAAGAACAATGGCCATTATAGACCTGGTAGGCTACTCTTGACGCAAACTCAATCTGAATACAATTTCAATGCGATTAATATGTATCGATATTGGGATAAGTTTCGCAATTTCGGAACTCTCGATCTCGATAATAATTTGTTCACTCAATTTCCACGCAATTTAATTGCAATGTAGCGCTATTATCGCTTTTAATAGTGCCATTTGAATTTTTTAGATTTGGGATTGGAATTGTATTGAGATTGAGTTTGCGTCAAGAGTAGCCTACCAGGTAGGCTACTCTTGACGCAAACTCAATCTCAATACAATTCCAATGCGATTAATATGTATCGATATTGGGATTAATTTCACAATTTCGGAACGCCCCATCTCGATAATAATTTGTTCACTCAATTTCCACGCAATTTAATTCTAATGTAGCGCTATTATCGCTTTTAAGAGTGCCATTTGAATTTTTTAGATTTGGGATTGGAAATTGATTATTGCAATTGTGTTTCAAGAGTAACTCACCTGATTTTTTTCGAAAAGGTATAAAATTAAATGCTATTGGCAAAAATAGCTCTAAATTCTAAATGTTCAAATAATTTTTAACGCAAATTTTGTTGCGAACAAATCACACAAACACAAATGCTGTAAAAATTTCCACGAGCAGGATTTGAACCTGCACCCTTCTGACATTCCGGGTCAGGTGCTCTTCCAATTGAGCTATCGTATTTTTTTTTAGCTCTAAATTCATTAAATCAAACCATGTTATCTAGGTTTCCATTAAAGCTTAAGGAGTAATACAATATTGTGTTTTCTATTTCTAGGGTAGTAACTAAGTTAAGGTTTTTGAACGCACCCTGCCCCCTGTAAGCCTTTGCCTGTGAGAAACTCACATGCAATCACGATTACTTTTTGCTATGAAGAGGATTTATACAAGTTAACTCATTGACAGGTTTTCAAATGTATAGACAGTGGCCATTGTTCTTTGATAGTTTTGGATAGGTTTATGTGCGGGCGTGTGTACAGAGCCTCTATATTTTTACCCCCTCACAAATAAACAAAGAATAAGCTTCGAATAGTTATTCCGTATTTTGTCTCTTTTACTCCAATTTGACATTTGAAATCGTCATGACGTTTACATGCCAGGAACAAAACACGGAATAACTATTCGGAGCTTATTCTTTGTTTATTTGTAAGGCACTAAATGTCTCTTGGTAATCATCGCATTTCCGAATGCAACCGAATGTAAATTTTCATGTCCATTAATGATTAGATTTATAATATATAATAATTTGAATTAAAAACTTACTTTATTGTTGTATTGTTTTGATTTTTCGTGTGAGCTATATAAAGCAGTGAAACTATAAATCGAAAATCAATGCGTATGATGACAAAATAGTGTTTGCCCTCATTAAAAAATAAATTACTTAATAAAAAGTAAAAGGAATTTTTTGCGTAACTTTATGGTTTTTAAACAATATACTCTATGGCACATTACATGCTCTGTGCCCCACGTCTTTGGCGCCATGAAAAAGAAGCACATTGCCTTGTTTCAGCGGACCGTGGTTCACATATTTGGCGACGACTTTTTTGAGCACATAGAGAACAAGAGTCAAGAGAGAACAGGAGAAGAAGGGAAAAATCTCGCCCAGGTCGTAACTGGTTTATCTGCAAACTTAGACTAACTCCACCAGCATGAAAGGTGGAAAGATAAAAATGGGGACAGCGGTATGGAGAGATAAAAACATTCATGATATAGACATAGCAGGAGACCCTGTGGAAATGGCAAGATGTTCCTGGGAGAAAGGAAGTAGCAATAACTTTTTTCAACTTATAAAAAAATAAACATTCCTAACTTATTATGGTAGAACTTGACTTTGAAAATGTTTATTTATGTTCTGGACGGCTTTTCAGAAATTAGCTTTGGTTAAAAAAAGAGTAGTAGCAACTCTTTATACTCTATAAGAGCTCGAGCGCGCGAATACCAGACACAATAGAATTTTAATTGTTATCGGCCACCTGGTGGTCGATCGACGCTCAAGGGGTTATCTGATAGAAATACGACGACAACCGAAACATGAAGTTTGCCGAGAAACATTAAGAAAATAGATGCAATGTACTTACAGTCCAGCCCAATAATATCACGTCATTGTAGGACCATGTCGCTCTCTAAGGTATTAGATTTCCATGGAATATAAGTTAATAGAACTTAATTTGACAAGGTAGAAAAGTGTTTAGGTATACATTATTGGACTCAACTGCAAAATAGGTAATAATATATTTATGGTGATTTTATAAACTATTGTAGAAAAGTATTACTTATGTAGTATTATGGCAAATGTCTTATAAGTTATTGCTTCATCATACTTTTGTCATGTTTATGTAGTAAATATTTTGCTCAAAAACACACAAAATTATTAAATATCTTACATTTTACTGAAAAACGACATTGCGAAAAATCCTAAAGTTTATTTTTTTCAACAAAATCAGTCAATAATATACAAAAATAAATGAAACTATAATTTAAAAAAAATTACAACAATTTTAAATAATTTTTGGTACTTAGGTACTTAAAGTATTATCTACATAATTTTAAAGGAGATTGCCCATTCTCACTAAAAATATTTTTGTGTGGGCAAACTCCTGTGGCTAAAATAATTAAGAAAAAGTTGGTGAATGTTCACTAAGCCAAAATGATAATATATTTTTATAAAATGTTCAAAATGATTTTTAAAGCAAATTTTGTTGCGAACAAATTACAAAAACACAAATGTTGAAAAAATTTCCACGAGCAGGATTTGAACCTGCACCCTTCTGACATTCCGGGTCAGGTGCTCTTCCAATTGAGCTATCGTGGTTCTAACCAGCCCGCCGAAATTATTTAACACTTTTTACTTTGTAAGCCAAAGGCGCCCATTCAATGTCAACAACTACCGTCATTAACATCCGATCATAATATTTTTACAAATTTTATAAAATAGCTTGCTTATTTCTTAACTGATCTTTAATATTTGTAAAAATATTATGATCGGATGTTAATGACGGTAGTTGTTGACATTGAATGGGCGCCTTTGGCTTACAAAGTAAAAAGTGTTGAATATATTTTTGTTTTATAAGTACACCCGCCTGCACATCGACTACCACAACTGTCAAATTTCCTCAATAGATTTTGAACTTTATGAATATGACTTACGGTTGAATGTTAATCGAAGAAATGCGACAGTTTTGGATAGTCTGAGCTGCAGGCGTCTGTACAATAGTAATTAATAAAATCTCTTAGATACGTATCACAAATTTAAAGCAAAACTAGAATACGAGACACCCTACTTAGGTAGCATTTTTTATATATAAAAAAGTTATTCATAGGTATCGTCGACCACACATAAAGTGTAACAGTAGCATTGCAAACACAGCCTTGCTAGGTATGAGATAAAGGTGACCGTTAAACTGTTACGCTCTATGTGCCGTCGAATAAATGAAATATGCTATTATATGGCCAAATTATTTTTATCATATGCAAAATGGAGTAACTGACAGGAAGGCGATTATTGAACCGGTGACAATAATTGTCAGACTTAGATATCAATTACGACGAGTAGTGATGTTTAGTGATATCGGCGGATACGGATAACCGTATCCGTATCCGCGGATATCTAAGGGAGAAAAACATCTATATACGTATTCGTACCCGTTACATTTTGGCGGATATTGAATGGATATTTAACATTAGTAAATATCATTATGTAAGTGAAATTCTAAATAAAGGTAGCAATGAAATACCATTAATGAAACATAACAGCAATTTCAATTATTTTGATTTGTTAAAATCACATATTTAACCCTCTTTCGGCTTTACGAGTATTATTGTAACACTCTGTATATGCTCACACTAAACACAAAGCGTCAACTATCGTTTCAAGGTCACACACACCGGCACATACTTAATAAAAAAAAAGTTAAGATCTGTATCCGCGGATCTAGTCACTAATTATCCATATCCGAATCCTCGGATATAAGTTTTTAACGATCCGGCACATTTGTATTTACGAGTGTCACTAGTATTTAAAGTCGCCAGGCACCTAGTGTGACTTTTGTTTACTATCCGTATTCATTCGATTACGTTTACGAAAACGAAAATTATGGCATTGAAGCAGCGCCCTTGGCAACATAAGTGATGAGTTAAAATTTTGCCATATAATTTTTGTTTTCGTTTACGTGATCGAATGGCACATAAAACTCGCACTATCCAGTAACTATTTTTTCGACCGGCAAATACATAAATAAGCAAATTGCAAAAACTGCTAATGATTATAATTATTAATAGTGTATTTTCTCTCGCTTATAATTTCGCGATCATCAGTGAAATTCAATAATCGCATCCCCGTAACTTTAAAAGCAGTGATAGGATACATCGATGTGTCTTAAATTGATATGACTATAATACAAATATTATTGTATAACTATAATTTTAATAATATAACAAACTATGTAACTTAATATGCCACTTCATCGCTGCTACACACAAACAGTTTTAACCTTATGTTATGTCTGAACAGTTTTTATTTAAAGTAATCAACAGTAGAGCATTTTGTGATGTTTACTCATACCTTGTCCTAAATCAAGGAAATTGCATAAAAGTAAAAGTAAAGTAAAGTATCTTTATTATATTTAAAAAAAAAAGGAAAAGAAAAGCGTTATACCTGTTCTTAATAATTTCAGTAGCCAAGCCAATGTGGAAATGTATGTCTAATACAAGTACGACTTACGTCAGGTATACTAAGATTATACTTAGTTAAATTTACTTATTGCACTTTTTTTCATTTTTGTTGTCAATAAATAGTTATATTATTACTGGAGATTGGCCAGTAATATGACACTGAAAAAACTCTTAACCGCGCCCTTTAGCAATCCAAAGGACTGCTCTGCCGATCAGTATACATTTCGATATAAATTTAGCGATAAAGAATGCAAAAAATGGATTTTTTTTACATAAGTAGTTATTAATCTGTCAAAAAGAGTAGGAATTAAGTAATGCCAATATTATACGGAGTGTATAACAAAATAGATATAAACTAGTATTGCCACTATGTAATAACTGCTCTTTTTTAGCCAGACTGAATGTATAGTCAGCGTCAAAACGATCTGAGCATTCAAACCTTTTAATACGTGTGAACTGTGACAACTGAAAATAAACTTTATTACAAAACTGTAAGATTCACTATCCATTGTTTTGAGACGTTAATATTAATTTTAATCGAAAATGTACCCGACTATAATTGACATAAGTTCGATTATTGTATTGTATTCCGAATTTTGACTCGGATTCCGGTACGACAAATTTAAAACTTCCGATTTCGACTCCGGTTCTTTTAAAACCGCCTCCGTAACAATTTGAGACGAAACGAGTTTTATTTGCGATCGACCACGTTACCGAAATCGAGAATTTGTAGAGCATTAAAGCAGCCAACCACCTGGTAACAAACTGGGAGAGTTAACATTTTGTCATACAAATTCTGATTTTTGGTAACGTGGTCAAATAGCACATAACATTCGTACTAGGCACCGCCCTAAACTTTCAAACCTACCAAAATATCTAAACATTTAACAAAATCAACCTTATGTTATTGGCAGTCGAGTACACTTTTGATTGACTTATGAAAGCTCGCACTAAACAACCAGATTACTATGACGCTGATTGTACAATACACCGAGATATTTTAGTGGTTGTTTTCCCGCAGGTGGGTAGATCAGACCATGAAACTGAACAACTTTCCCCAAGAACCATAGGTCAAAAAACGAGATAATTTTTTCACTTTTCTATACAAAGCCTCTATTGACCGAGAATGGTTTGTATGGAAAAGTTAAAAATTATCTCGTTTTTTGACGTATGTTTCTTGGGGAAAGTTGTTCAGTTTCATGGTCTGATCTACCCACCTGTGGGAAAACAACCACTAAAATCTCTCGGTGTATATCGTCGCTCGGATGACTAACTGTCCTATCTCATTTTGGTAGTTTGTCGGAACAAGCGATTTCCAGCTACTAGTTTGAAAACTATCACTGTAACTTATTGCAGCGGACTTTCTAAACATAGTTATTTATACTAATGGTCGCCCAGTGTCCGAAATTTACCCAGTGGGTGAATCCGGAGATGTAAAAATACCGTATTTATACCAAATGGTCAGGTACCACCGATATTTTACAATAAGTTACGGTGTTTTTGGTATTTTATTTTTTATTTCATTAAACAGTTTTCTTTGATTTTTTACATATCATTGGTGAGTGTTAACTAATATTATTGTCTAATTAAGAATCATAATTTTGATTAATGATGGTCAGAATAGTCAAAAACAACATTTGATTGGTTATTTTTCCCTTTTTTGTTTACTATATCATTAACTTTCACTCACTTATTTTGACTTAATCTCGCTTGACCTTGACATGCAATAAATGCACTGCAAGATCACACGATCCAATTTATCAGTTAGATATGCCAGATAGACTAATCCGTCTGATTAGATCCTATCTTTCCAACCGCACCTTTCGTTTTAGACACGAAGGTACGCTCTCCTCCCCGCGTCAGATAAGGGCAGGCGTGCCGCAAGGCAGCGCCTTATCCCCTTTGCTGTACACGGCGTACACCAACGACATTCCCATCCCCAAATACGGCATTAAGCTCTCGCTCTTTGCCGACGACATAGCGCTCTACCGTAGCGGTCTTAAACCGAGCGCTATCATTTCTAAATTACAAATCGCGGTTAACATACTAGGCGCGTGGTTTCGAAAGTGGCGCATCGAAGTGAACCCAGACAAGGGTGTCGCAGTTCTCTTCGATGTTAAGCGTAGAACCGGTGTAGTCCCATATGGAACCCCATCGTTACGCATGTTAGGGACCGCGATCCCTTGGCAGCGGAATGCCAAATATTTAGGCGTAACGTTAGACAAACAACTCTCGTTCCGATCTCACATCAATATAGTAGGTAGAAACGCTAAGTTTTACCTAAACCGGCTTAACCCGATGTTAGGCCGTTATAGTAAAATGTCTCTTAGAAACAAGCGAACCCTTTACAAGGTTTGTGTTAGACCGACGATGACGTACTCGTCACTTGTTTTCAGTCACATAGCGCCTTCAGCGCTTAACAAGTTACAAGTAATCCAAAATAAGTTCACCCGCAGGGCCACTGGTGCCCCTTGGTACGTACGGAATGCTGACCTGCATAGAGATCTGGAACTTCCGTCGTTGCAACAGCATCTCCGAGAATCACTCAAACCCGCTTATTAGAAAGGCAGCGGACTATAGTTCGGTTCTACCTCACATCTCACATCGGCGTAGGCCTAAACACGCTTTATCCGATCCCCCTAACAAGCTGTCACGTGACCTGGATTGCCTACTTGCGGCACAGGCCACTGTGACAAATAGTTAAGTCAGTTGACATAGGCAGCTTCACTGCAGTCTCCGCGCGCCCCACTAGGGGTGCGCCGTCTCAACACGGCGTGTACTCGTAGTGAGTAACGCCACCCACGCCTCCCCGTCTGGGGGGCGGCGGTCCGATCGCCTTCGCAGCCCTGCAGGCTAAAGGCAACCCAGGGGTCGTTTACTGGGTCGGCTTTCCTATAAAAGGTCAGCCCCAGATCACTCTTGCTTCTTTATTAAGATTCAAGATGAATATGTTTGCATATTTTCCCCCTGGGACAACAAAAAAAAAAAACACGATCCAAGAGGTGGCAACGCAAAACGGTGGAAATGCAAAAGCAGCCTGGCGTTTAATAAAAGAACTCTTCCCACACATTTCCTGTGTTGGCTGTGTAAATTAACTAAATTTAATTTTACTGACATTTTGAAAATTTATACTTTTGCTGATATTCTTAAAAAAGTGACACAAACAAAAAGAAAAGTACGGACGCATCAAATGCACTTTAAAGTTACCTAGTAAAACAAGATGGAGTGGCGCTGTGATGATGCTTGATTGTTTTATGCAAAATAGAGAAGCACTTGAAGCGGTAGCCATAAGCCGAGAACTCACAACAAAACGGGATATCAAAGAAGTCATTCTGAATGAAAACACATGGATGTAAATCGATGAAAAGCTGACAGAATATTGATATCCGAGTCAGAAAAATGTATTTTGTCAGAAATACCACCGCTCGCCGTTTCAATCATTGAAAAACGATGTTGCATATTTTAGTTGACTTGGGCGGTCAGAAGAACTCACGTAGACCAACTAGTGTACCTACTTCCATTTTTCAACAGGCGCGCGCGAGTGATCGCCCGTCGAACTCGCACACTCGCTTATAGACCAGGAGCCGTGATGCCGATTACAAACCTACTTAAATTGAATGCGTCAGAGCAGTAGTTTCATTTTTTTTTTCTGTACAAGAATATTGTTATTGTTTTTCTGGTAATGAATTTCAAGTAAAAATGTTCTTAGGTATAAAGTTAATTTAGAGATAAACCTGGTAAATTAAGCATAGGCACTATTAAGCAGTTTTAAGCATCCGAACGAAACAAGATGTCTTTAGTGCGCCTGGTCCAGGCCAGTACAGTGCATCTATTTTCTTAATGTCTCTCGGCAAACTTCGTGTTTCGGCTGTCGTCGGATTTCAATGAGTATCTATTACTCTATAGAGTAGCTTCTACTCCTGTTACTAATTATTAACTTATTTTAGAACGAGGGGAAACCCTTCTGTTCCATACGCAATTTCGATTTACGATTTAAAATTTTACAGCTCCATAATAGTACACACGATAAATCAAAATAATACAGCAATAAAGTACGTTTTTCTGAAATCGAATTATTAAATATGATATGTTTAATAATTAATGGACATGGAAATTTATATTCGGTTGCATTCGAAAAGGCGATGATTACCGAGAGACATTAAGAAAACAGAATCACTGCATTTTGTTTAGAAAGTACGTTACAAGAAGTTGCAGTGATAGTTTTCAAACTATTAACTGAAAACCACTTGTTCTGACAAACTACCAAACATTTTAGATAAACGAGGGACGATATTTATAACGTGTCAAATGTAAAAACGATCAATTAATTTGTCACTAGGTACAAGTGCATACCGTTCGCAGTATATTGCTAGTTGGTTCGCGGCGCGGGCGCAGCGGCGGGCGCGTGGGGCGCGTGAGGCGCGTGCACACTGAAGTGTCTCACGGCGGCTTCTAGAGCCACGTTGTTCCCGCTGAAGTATGCGGATACCGCGTTGTGGAATAGCAACAGTTGTTTGTTCATCACCTTCACCTGATAAGCGGAGAAAGTTCGTGGATTTAGTTCATCATCAGCTCATTTCATGTCCCCAATGCTGGGGCACAGCTTTCCCTATGGATGGAAACGGGCCATAAACCACTGCGTTGGCCAGTGAGGATAGGTGGTTGTTAACGACTGCTAATGCAGCCGGGACCAACGGCTTAACGTGCCTTCTGTTACCCATCCGTTGACTGGCCTTTGCGAAAGTTGCTCAACCTTAGCAATCGTAGACCGGGCGCGGTAACCACTGCGTCATCGACCTCTTCCGTGGATTTAGTTAATTAATGTTAAAGATATAATTAATATTATATCTTTGACATTAATTTATCATAAAAAATATTTTAAAAAAACGATGACATTTACGTCCTGTAAATGTCATCGTTTTTTTGTTTCAGGAGAATTTTATAGAAAATTAAAATGGGCTTATGCCTCTTATTGTTGAAATATTAGTCCTTGTTTTTTTTAACTTTACAGATGCCAACTCTACCTTTAACGTCAAATAAGTGCATGCGTCTTTTTAAATGTGAAAAATCGTTTTAATTTGGTAAAACGATTTTTCTCATTTTAACACGACCAACATTACTACATAACCTCACCCGATTCTCGTGCACCAGCTTCAGCGACTCGCTGTCTCTCATAGCGGTGTCGTTGGTTGCCGCCGCTAATTTAGCATTCAAGTTTGCTGCAGTACGCGTCTAACTTTTTTAGTAAGTACACGGCCCAATTACACAAACTCACTTGATTCTCTAACAACAGCTTCATCGTCTCGCAGTCTTTCATAGTGGTGTCGCTGAATGTCGCGTAGTAGCAACTCAAGCGGGTTGCCGCCCCTAGCTTCAGACTTCAAGTTTGCTGCAGAACGAGTCTAACTCTATTTAGTACGTACACGGCCCTACTACACAAACTCACCCGATTTTCGTGCAGCAGCTTCAGCTTGACGGCGGAGTCGTCCCGCAGCCGCTCGTAGTGGCGGCGGTGTCGCTCGATGTTTCCTAGTAGCAGCTCGGGCGGGTTGCCGCCGCTAGCTTCCAGTTCGCTGCGGTACGCGTCGTACTCCACTCTGGGTACATTTAATAATTATTTAATCCTTTATTGCACAAAATATAAAACACACATTAAAACAGACGTTATACAAGACAAACAAAGGTCAGCTTATCTCTAGAAAAGATCTCTTCCAGCCAACCCTAGCTGTGGTGTGGAACGGAAGTTTGTGGGACTATTCTACGAACTAATTACTGATACATATACATACTTAAATTAACCATAATATATATACATACATACATACATACATACACATACACATATATACATATAATAATTTAAATGTATCATTATATATAACGTTAACGTTATTTAGCCAATGTCAACAAATTTTTTCTTACAAGTTATATAATTAAATAATATTTTCTTTATGAATAATAATAGAAATGATTAATAGTAAATAATATTACCTCCCAACTCCTTGATAATCAGTAAAGATGTGGGCCTTTACTGATATCTCACACGAACTTAGTGAGAGAACTTGAAAAGTGACATTGCACCATTTTGTTTTATTTGCCAACACTATGCACTATGCCAACATTATGCACGTTCAAGAAAACTTATCCACCATTTCAAAACTAAAACTATACCGCAGACATGACTACACTTTCCCGCCAAGAAGTTATTGTATCAGTATTTAAGTACACTTTTGAAACAACTCCATAGTTTTTTCGTTCTTTCAAAGTACTCACCTAGCCGCCTCGTACTGTCTAATGGTGAGTAGTGTGTCTTCGATAGTCTTGTTAGTGAGTGTGTTGAGGGAGTTGTTGAAGAAGTGTAGGGCTGCAAGCAAGGTCTCGCCATTCCTCGTCAGCGAGCGCTGGGTGTCCGCGTTGTATAGGAATCTGAAGGTTTTAATTGATTTATTTAATTATCAAATTAAAAAAAATTGCATTTCAAAAGTTACACTAGGTTACAAGATAAAAGTTAACTAGAAAATATATATTTCTATTTATCTTGTATATTTCTGTTTATATAATATGTAGCATTCTAAATACAAAATTCAAAATAATAAAAATATTTTCACTAGGTTAAATATTTATAAAATACAGTGAAAAAATTAAATGCCTACCCGAACCGGATTGCGGAAGACACAGGTTCGATTCCTGGCTGAGTCGGGTAGGCATTTAAATTTTTCACTGTATTTTATAAATACTTCATTCAACTTCAGTGCAGCAATTAGCACTTAAAAATAAAAAAGTAAAATTTACACTTGGTTGTTAAGTAAACCTATAATATGTATCGTCAGTCAGCCAGACAGTCGGCAGAAACTCTATGGTTTTTTAATAGGCAGCCTCCAATAAAGTCCACAGTCCTACATAACTATTGTGTTAATAAATATACTTAAATATTACTTAAAAAAGGGACTCACCTCCAGTGACATCTGCTACTACCTACAGTCAGCATGAACTCCCCAGTACTGTAAAAGATAGTCCCGAAATCTAGACGGGGAGTCGCACATAACTACCGAGCTAAAACAAGGACTCACTGGTTCTGCAATTCTGGCGATTTCTGCGCGAGCACTACGAATTTTTCCTTTTTTTTGAGAGTTTGCTGATTACCTCAGACTGCATTTTCATAGTCACCGGTCTTTTTTGGCAGCGGCGACAAACTCAACTCCTTAAGCCGTGTGAAACGAAGCACCGTAAGAGATTTTCTAGAGGGAATGACATCACGCACTAGTGCATGTCCCCGTTTCCTACTAGATTCTCCGAGGGTTTTGGGTCGGATTGGAAATTTTTTCGTGCTCAGTGACCTGCTTTTATAAGGGGAGCTACATAAAAGTGTCTACCTTTAACCTGCCATCTGCCGCGAGCACTGATCAGTGCCATAAACAATTAAAATTCTATTGTGTCTGTATTCACGGTAGATGACAGGTTAAGCGTTAACCGCCTCTGTTAAGTGGCTAAGACCACCGGTTTAGACCCAGAGATCCAGGGTTCGATTCCCAGCGGGGGGTACATGTTTGTGTACTCTGTTTGGTTGGCGGTAGGACTTGTTTGTCCGCCTGGCTAGCTATCACCATCTTATATAAACATGTCGCCATAACATCAATGTTTGTAGCATTGTTGTGTTCCGGCAGCTAGAGATGAGATAGCCAGTGCCTCACTAGTTGAGGATCCCGGGTCCATCATCACTTAAAATCTAGAAGACACTTTTTTGGTACTTCACAATTATGTAGGTAAATTTTACTGAAGAAACATATTGTGTTATTGTTATTAGCTGCGTGCATCTTCCGTCCCGCGCTGTAGGTATAATTAGCCGGCCACCTCACGTACGACCGTGCGTACATATGGCGTGCGAGGGTTTAATTCATAACAAAATTGGTATCATGACCGCCGCATCAAAGTAACGACTCATTGGGTACAAAATTACTTTTAACTATAATATCTGATGTTGCATGTTGATATGTATTTAATTTTTTCTGTTAATGCCGTGTACAATATTTAGGCTAACTACTTTACAAAGAAGCTCAAAATCTAAATGTATGATTTATGGTGACCTCATTAGTTGGGTAGCTCGCCCGCCGGTATCTGGCGTTGCCATCTCCGAGGTGATGTTGTCTAATATTTATTATTTATGATCAATTAAATGTAACAGTTGAATGTTACAGTGGCAAAAATAAGAGAAGATTGGAAAAAGCTGGAGCAGGCCTTAGTGTCGCAAAAAACGCCGACATTGTAATTATGTCGGTGTTTTTTGCGACTTAATTATATATTAAGGAAGTTGGTAATAAACGCTTATAATAATAGTAAAAGAATGTTAAAAAATAGCAACTCACTGGTTCTGCAGCTCAGGCGACTTCTGCGCCAGCTCCGCGAACGCTTCGCCGAGCGCGCGTTGCGTGTGGCCCGCCGCCGCCAGCTGCGCGGTGAGCGCGGAACTCAAGCGGAGGATACCGGCGTACTTGCGCTGTGTCTCGCGTAACATCTCGATTTGGGCTTCTAGCTCTAGTGGCGTAGATATATAAAAAAAAACCATTTTTTTAAATTTTTTATTAGATAAACTTACTTTTGAATCAACCAAAAATTTTTTAACTTATTATTCAATAAGGACGTCTTTTTTAGCTGTGGAAAAGAATAGGCGCAAGAAACTGCACAGTTAAGGCATAAATAAATGTTTTAAAACCAATATGTAACAGGCTCTTAACTATTTTAAAAGAGAGAAAGTTAACTTCATATTTTTGTTAAACTATTTTTATAGACTGATGTTACATTCAAATATGATTTACATCTTCTCAATGAGAGAAGGATCAGTATACTTGAACAGCTATGGCTGCAATTAGGCTTGTAATTTTCTTACAGGGACCAGGACTAACCACTTAATGGAGTATTTCGAAATATTTTAATTTGGTTACCCAAATAACAAGAAAAGGTTACTATAACCCAGTCTTTGCCCAGTAGCGGCTCACATGGCTATTTACTTTACTATATTTTTTATTATAACATTGGACATTATAGACTTTTAAGCACCAATGAGTACTGCTTAAAAAAATTCATGATTTTACATTTTATTTTGTTGCGTGTGCACTTCATCAAGAGCGGATCCACCGTTATGGGCACAGTGGTCATGCCCACAACCTTAACTGAGATCAAAGATATTTTTTTTGTGCTATTTGTATTTTAAAACTGGACGAGTTTCCATGTATATGTATGTATTATGTTTCCGTTTTGTATGTTTTATTGTTGTGTTGTGCAGGTCAATAAAATGTTTCTTTATCTTTATCTGCGGTTATATTCAATCCCTAAAAAACTAGCAATGAACCGTGCGCGTGTGTGATTCTGAACCTACGTTGCTCTACAGCAGCACACAACAAACGCACACATTCACAGGTAAAACCTTACCAAATCCAGAGAAAAAAAAACAAAAACATTTTGATTACGATTTACACTTAACCGATTTTTGGGTTGCCGTATACCCACAGCCATTTTTATGTGCTGGATCCGCCCTTGCACTTCATGCTTAGACATTTTAGGGATGGTAGCCATAGATTCATAAACATAAAATAACTTGCCTGTGTCTACCGTTCTAGAGCTTTTGCCGAGTTTCTCATACAATATCTGCTTTGTGCACTTGTACGTAGACACTCCCCAGTTGCGCAGCGACTCCAGCTTCGTAGAACCTGCCCGCAACAGTGTTCCGCTGCCTGCTGCTCCATTTTGTGAAACATCCGGTGGTGCTGCAGAGTTAATACATATTTGTTTCAAATTAATTAAAATTTACTCAAAGAGAGTGGCAATTTATAGAAGAACCCAATGGAGACAGATGGCGGAGGCCTTTGCCAAAAGGCACATAGAATCCAGAGATAAGGTAATATGAACAATAATGTAATATGTCACAAAAGAAAAAACTTCACCCTGCTAAACGGAATAAGGGCTTATTTATTTTATTTTATTCATTGATTTTAGGCTACTAGTATTACTAGGATTTTACTGGATCTACTCTACTGACTCTTTACTAGTATGAATATAAATTATATTAGTTTCCATTTGCAGTAGAACATTATTTTTTTTATAATTAGATAAGCTTGCATTTGACTACTATCTCACCTGATGGTAAGTGATGATGTAGCCTACGATGTAACATGCTTGCCTAGCAGGTACCTATTCACTTGTGATTTGAAGACCCCAATATTATATTTGATAGGAAACACAGACTGAGGCAAGGAGTTCCACAGCTTTGCTTTTCTAGACAGAATCCTATCTTTAGGGAAAAGTTGCAGTCTAAGTTGCAAATTATTTCCTCCTAAAAATAATCCTTTGGTTTAAAGTGATAACCAATGACACCTTATAGTTTAAAACTAATAAATTTATTTTCTTTTTGAATCTTTACTGAGTTAAGAGTTAAAAATTGATATGATGACTCATGAATGATGGATAATTTTATTAATTAACAAACAATTATATTTCTAACCGTAAGCAGGTGGAAAAGGCATTGATCTTGATGTGGGAAACTTCGCCTCGGTCCCTGACGTTATGGAGTCACTGGACTCTCTGATCGGTGGTGTATCTTTCAGCATTTCGTGAATACTTCTCTCCGATTGCCTGTAATCAAATTTCAGAACTGCCTAGAGTTTGTTAGTTTGCTATAACCGTAGACGTAGCATCTATTTTCAATGCCTATTTTTTAGTTTAGGAATTTGTAACTTAAATAATGTCAATAACAATTAATACAGCGCAGCGGCAGTAATAAATACAATTAATTAATTGAAACTAAGACTCACCACTTGGACATTCTGCAAGCAATCTATTTGGTTACGCAAGTATATTGTAAGAAATACAATAACAACTGAAACTGGACTAGATACTAAGAGTATTAAAACATGTTTTTATTTAAAATAGATTTGTTAATTTTTAAGCAAAATAAATCGAATGCTTGACAAATTTTGACATTGGAGTGTTTCTTTTCTTGGTTAAAAATATGCCGTCAATGTTGTCTCTCCGCCAAGTGTCAACGGTAAACTATTACCTACTTCATGACTGTTATTATGGGAATCTTTTACGCAAGTTCTAAAAACAGGAACAAGCTAAACATAGACAAAAATGTTAGTTTTTATTTTTTGATGGTCTTGCACTAATACTCATTTAGCCAGACACAGCGCATGTTTCGTCTCATGGTGCGCCTTTCGGTATTCGGTGTTACTTTCTGGCATTTATGCTTTTACAATCAAAGCAAGAATTACATAATAATAATAATAAAATTAAAACATTTTTTTTTCATTATCAACTTAAAAAATTGTTTAAGGTAGCACATTTGCATCTACCTATAGAGGTAGTTAGGGCTAGGTAAGATGTGTCTCTGTAAATAATATTTTTCTAATTATTAGAAAATGAACACCTATCCAAATAAATACTAGGTACCTGCTAGGTACACTAAGCCCATTTAAACAATTTAAAAAAAATTGTGTGACCATTTTATATTAACGATATACCTGTAGTAGGTACCTACCTACTCGTAGTTAGTTTGGCTTTGTAAATAAACTTATTGAATAACCTTGAAACGTTTATTTTACTTCTTATTGAGTTTAGAGAATTAGTGAAGACGTATTAATTAGTATAACAAGGAAAAAAAATTTTGCATCTTTATCATGCTCAGTATTTTTTTCATTTATAGGGTTGCATTGAACCTGCCTACTTACTTAAAATACTTTTTCATCATCTACGAGAAATAGATTTATTAGTCGAGCTGATAGTACAACACTTAGGTTACTTAGAACAGCGTTGTGTAGGTACTTAGGTACCTATTATGAATGATTACGGGCTAATATTTACCTACTAAGTTAATATAATAATAACTAAACTTGTTAGATAACTAGTTAGTGCACAGGAAGTCTAAAGTTAATAGACAAGTGAATTGAGGAAATTCCACTTCAAGTGAATTGATTGTGTTTATATAACACTCGTTGAATGATACAGCGGCTACAGGGTCGTAGCGAAGGGGGGACATTGTAGGGCAATGCCCTGCCTTAAAGTACCAATGATGCCTTACCTTAATAAAATACCTTAATAATTAAAATAAAAAAATAAATAAATTTTTTATTCAGAACTTTTACAGGGTACAATACAATGAGTGTACGATAACAGCCACAATGGTTTCTCAACTGTGTTGCAGCTGTTAGCGCCCACCTCCAAAATTTTAGAGGCATCAGAACGTTCCGAATGTAACAGAGATTAAATTTAAATTTTAAACATTTTTACAAAATCAGTAAAAGTTAGGTACCTAAGTGTGTTTGTGTGAGTGTGTGTATGGTGAGAATGTTTGTGTGTGTGCGTTGAGAATGTTTGTGTGTGTGTGTGGTGTGAATGCCTGTGTGTGTGGTGTATTTTGTATTTATAGTGAGAGTGTAGTGTGAAAGGGGGGGAATGTATTATAGGAATTAGGGAGTGGAATCAAACACTAAATGAGCCTCTTCGCCCTACGATGTTAGTCTTGGGATCGGTGAGCAAACCACTAAGAGGATCAGTATGTGTCGTTATAAAATAAACATTCTAAGAATAAAATCGGCCAGCGAGTTTCTGTTGTCTAACAAATGCTCAAGAAGTTTTCCGTGTCCAGGTACGTTAGTTTTAGTAACCAGTTATTTATATTGATTTTACATTCGCGTAACGTTAGCGGATATACGTTCAGTAGTCTGTTTACTTTGTTATATAAGAGGGGTGCGAAAAAATAAAAGTGACGTCTAGCAATGGCTAGTCTACAAATTTCAGATTTGCAGATCCGGTCAGATCTACGTATGTTTGCTATGGCTTCATGATTATAAGTTAGTTGGGTGTGCTTGCGTAATACGGTTTGTAGAAGGTAGATTTGGCGAACAGTCAGCACCTCAGTATGTTCATATAATAGAGAAGTAGGGAAAGGAATAGGCTTAAAGCACATTACTTTTAGGATGGCCCTCTGGGCCCTTTCTATTCGCAAGAATTGAGTTTTACCGGAATTTCCCCAGACTGTAATGCAGTAAGACAGGATTGATTGCCCTAAGGCATAGTAGACTGTAATTAACTAATAATAAGCAAAGTACTATAAAGCAGATTTAAGACGGAAAAATTCCAACGTATAGTGGCATCTAGTCTTACAGTCATTATATATAGGGTGTAACAAAATTCCCTTAAATGCCGAATGGGGGTAATTCCACCCATCAATACGAATAACTTTTTTTAGGAATGAAGGAATGAAGGAATTTTGTTACATTCTGTATATCACCCCGACAATTACATAAGTATTAACCTGACTAGCACTTGTTCACATATCAAGGACACCAAAATTCGATTGACCAGAACAGATCAAGTAACATTTTTACTTCCGCCCTACCTGTAAACAGCTGCCCTACCTTAAATTCAAGTCTAGCTACGGCCCTGAGCGGCTAGCGCATGCGTGAAAACGAAGCGACTTTCATTATACCCGTTCGTCGGATCGGTGACCAAATTAGCGGACGACAAATAGTTAGTCTTGGTTGTTGTCGCAACAAGAGACAGTCGTTCCCTCAAGCTCATTTTATGTCCTCATCCTCGCGAGCCTCCCCTATGGATGGGTGCGATGGATCACGCGTGCCCATTGCGGATTGGTGGTTGTTACGACTACTAATGCAGCCGGGGCTGGGACCAACGGATTTCTGTGCCTTTTGAAGCACGATAGAGCTCGAGATCATAAATTTTGGTCGGCCATCCTTTGGCCTTACTATAAATATACTATAAATATACCTACGCAATCGCAGACCGCGTTGACCACTGCGCCATCGAGCTCCTTCGTGCTTCGGAAAGTACCACACATATGTTGTTATGCCCCAACTTACATGGGTGCCTAGTGTGAGTTTTGTTTACTATCCGTATTCATTCAATTACGTTATTGAAAGCGAAAATTAGTATGGCATTGAAGCAGCGCCTCCTGGCGACATACGAGAAGAGTTAACATTTTGCCATACAAATTCTCGTTTTCGTTAACGTGATCGAATTGCGAATGAAACTCTAACTAGGCACCTTGAACTCGATCCATCCACTACGGCTCTACAGTTTAGACCAGTGGTTCCCAATTAGTGGTCCGCGGACCACAGATGGTCCGAGAGAGCATCGGTAATGGTCTGCGAGACAGAACATAATTAAATCCACAAAATAATTTTCAGAAAGAACAATAATACCCTTCCTTTGCATTTGCAATCGGGTAAAAAGGCAGTACAGTGTTATTTTTTAATCCCTGCACTATCAGCTACGCTATCTATTTGCTAATTCATAGGTCCCAGAGTGGAACATGAAATGTTTCGCATCAGCATTTTTGGTAGCAAGAAGTGTGTTAAGATAAACTGTCACTACTAAACTTACGCTACAAATACTTTTAAGTTTTGAATAAAGCTTATAAATACAGTTTATGTGGTTTCTGCTAAAAAATAAATTAGGAAAATGTCCATGGTCGGAGAAAGGTTGGGAACCACTGGTCCTTACCTTACAATGCCTGCCTCTACAGTGAAACCGGACTCATAATGAGGCGAGGAACTAAAGGTTTTTTTTAAAGCCCTGAGAAGTAAAAAAGAGGAGGGAGGAGGTGAATACACATTGTATAAGAAACTCAAGCGGTTAAGATTGATTTTGTCAGATTTCTACTAATTAAACAAACACCCCCTGGGGTTGCCTTAAGAAGGGCTGCGTAGGCTGTCGGAACGGTGGCATAACTTACTTACTTCAAGCCGCCTTTTAACTGCCTCTGTCTAGTGTTTAAGACCACTGGTCTCAGACCCAGAGGTCCCAGGTACCATGGCATGAACGGCCTAATGCTCATTTTTATAAGGCCGTTTATACCGCGCTACGAACAGGTCGCGGTACGAACAGCTCGCGGTACGAGCAGCTCAAGGTACGAACAGTTAAAGGTACGAACAGCTCAAGGTACGAACAGCTCGCGGTTTGAACGACCTAACGACCCCGAAGGGCTATAAGACGTGCCGTGGAGAGGGGGGATGTAGGTAGTTAAGTAGGTAGGTAGTAAATATATAAGAAATGGTAAGAAAACAAGAAATAATACAATTTATAATTAATTTATTTCTAATATGACACCTTGTATGTTTACAACTCGTGTAACTTTTTTTTACATAATTATTCATTATGCATGCATAGGTAGTCGTTCGCTTAGTAAATAGTGCTTAATACAATTATGTTGGTAACAATCACCATATCATATTAATTGTTTTAGAATTATTGATATTGAAAGACTAGTTGTTCACAAAACCTACCAAAATAAAAAATAGAAGTTTTTGGTTTAGGCCTCCGACCTTACAGTTTATTGGCTCTCTCTATCCGACTGGTTGTCTGGAAGAAATCGCTTCAAAACGACAACACCGTCAAATTGTAACTTTGTAAATTTCATCATCTATCTATATCTATATACCTACTTATATTTACTACTATATAAATCTGTAGGCTCTGTCAGTACATGCAATTTTTCTGAAAGTTTTTGGGATAAATATTCGTTTTATGATTCACTGACACCAATTCGATTTTTGAAATTTTTATCTGTCTGTCTGTCTGTATATCCTCTTATAACTCAAGAACGGCTTGACCGATCTTGATGAAAATTTATACGTAGTAAGAAGATGAGATTGTGCAAATGATAGGCTATATACTTAGGTAATATGATGTTGGTAAACTTAATAATTATTTTATTTAGCATTCATTGATCCATTGCACAGCGAAGCGGGCGGGTTACGGACTGCTAGTCTTGTCATGTTTATCTTTTAATTGTTAAGGACTATGTTTATGTTTTAATTGTTAAGGTTGGTTGGTAGTGGCACCTAAGTTCGACAGGAACCTTTTACCTTTAATCATCCATCAAAAATAGGAATACAGACCACCTTTTTCCTAATTGTCATTCAGAAAAATTACAAAGTAGTTCTATGTTATTTTTTGTCGACGAAAAGCAAGTGTCGGTCATTGGTTCCAGTGTTGAACACTGGTGCCATAATACAACGTGTAACAAAAGGTGTGGTCAAAATGAAAAGATCCAAAGTGTATCCCATCTAGAACGTGTATGTGTTGTTATTAAGACATAATTATTAACTTTAATTTGTCATGCAATGGTCAATGAAATATTTATATTTGTGAAGTGATGCGCGTCAGGCACGCATACGCAAGCAGCAGTGGTCATAAATGTTAGTACACAGAGGTTACTATACTACTAGGGCTGCCTGTGACTTGTTTATTTTGATGTGACATCACAAATTCATAATAGAAATATTTAATTAAAAATGGCATAACAAATTAAAGTTAATAGTTATGTCTTCTAGATCGGATACGCTTTGGATCTTTTCATTTTAACCTCACCTTTCTGTTACACTTTGTATATGTTATATTAGTTAAACAAGGTTCCTATAGTCAAGATTTTCATAGTAAGCTCTTCTGTTACCTCACGTAAAAAATATAGGATATAGAAAAATACTGTTTTGTTCTCTGTCACGAATATGACTAATTCATTAGGCCTACTTAATTAAGATAAAATACATATTTAGTAATTATTTTAACCCCTTGGTATCATATCTAGGTAAGGAAGGTACTTTTAATAAATGTTAGCACTTACGTATAAATTGTAAGACTTTTTTAAATCTACAGGTTGTTTGGTAAAAGGTGTATACAGGTGTTTGGACTTGGACCATGAAGCACACGCTTGCATATCACACTACCACAAACTCTTTAATTTTCTTAATAGACTTTGAACCTTGTATATATGGCATATGGTTGAACATTTATTGAATATATTTGACAGTTTTGGATAGGTTCTATGAAGGGTACCCTATCTGCCATATTCGGGATTACACCGTTATTACCAAATAACCTGTATACGTACCACACTGAGCATCACATTGATTGAATACACTTAATATGTCGTAGTTCTTTATGTGTTAAAAAAAACGAGCGAGCCTAACAGAAGTCGCATATGATGTGTAACATTTGACATCTCACCTTAGTAATAAGCAATTTTAACATTATATTCTGAAAAAAATGGGTTTTATAACTATAAAATAAATGCAGTAAATACTCATTAGAAAACATTTGACATATCAAAATGACCTTTGATAGTCAAATGACACAATAAGTCACAATAATAATATGTCATGTTCATAATATCGATTTTAAATTTAAAAAATGGCGCGCGCTTTCGCGCTTCCCCGACTTCCTGTTACACTGTTACTCATACTTCCGTCCCATTTTACGAAATCACTCCCACAAATTGCTTATATAGAAAGCGAGCGGAAAAATGATACACATCAAAAATATATGGTTGGTTATAATAAATAAATATATTAGGATCGGACGTTGATGACGTAGTTGTCGACATTGAATAGGGCTCCTTTGGCTTACAGAGTAAGAGAAGATAGTGTTGATATAATTATATAATTTCGGCGAGTTGGACAGAGCCACGATAGCATAGTTGGTAATGCACCTGACCCGACATGTCATGGGGTGCGGGTTCGAATCCCGCTCGTGGGTCTTTTTCAAATACCTACGCTACAAAACTTACATTTAACTTAATGTGAAGATTTTTTACCATGTAATACGTTAACCAATTTAATGCTGAGTCTTCGATCAACAAATCGAAGTGCTGAGTGTACCTTATAGTTTCATACACAATTTACATTCCTATCCCCACCTAAGAAGATTTCTTTAGAAAATGGGTTGTCTATGAATAAAAAAATGTGAGATTCACTTTTTGGAACAGAACTGGCTGTTGGCCAATAGCCCTAACAGTGTTACTGAAAACGGAATCCAACTTCGTAGAATTCTTAATCCTTGGAGGCAAAATACAGTCTGTGGGGCCAAACGACCGACAAAGTGACTCCATACACAATATATATATTTTTTTTAATTTATTTGTGTCGACTAAAAATATCACAATATAATATTACCTATGTTGTTCTTATTATCTAAAAAGTTATTATACCTATTGCGATACCAACAAAACAGTAATAATCAAATTGCTAGAAAAAGTTGAGGTGGACGCGTGACACGTATCAATTGTTTAAGTATATTAGTTACAAAGCAGCAATTACTAGTAGCAACGTTACAGAACTTATATTTAATAATTTATAATCTACAATTGCGGACATACACATTTTATACATAGGTATTAAGAGGGTCATACAGGAATTTTTTTTTACCAGTGCGCAAATTTTCTAGAGCGGCTCAGGTAGGCTACTCTTGACGCAAACTCAATCTCAATACAATTCCAATGCGATTAATATGTATCGATATTGGGATAAGTTTCGCAATTTCGGAACGCCCCATCTCGATAAGAATTTGTTCACTCAATATCCACGCAATTTAATTCCAATGTGGCGCTATTATCGCTTTTAAGAGTGCCATTTGAATTTTTTAGATTTGGGATTGGAAATTGATTATTGCAATTGTGTTTCAAGAGTAACCCTACAGAATCGGTAAGTAAACAACTTTGTCATAGTAACATGGGTTGAAATATGTCAAACATTTTTGGACGTCCCATACTTTAGCGAACACTTGATTCGCCTGATTTGTATGAAGAGTCTCAAGATTTTTGACATACACTCAGGGGCACATCTGGTTAGATGCGGCGGTTGCCCGCTCCGTTATTTTCATACAAACATGCTCACTTTGCGACTCTATACATAAAAATGTCAATACATTTCTGCAAAGATACGTATGCTAATGTTTCGGTAAGCGTTCGACTAGCATTTTGAAAGAGTACCGATTTTTTTTGAAGTGAAAACTTCTTTAGCGGCGTTGTGCACTTTTTTTGGAATGGGTAAAAAATGTTAAACTCGCGCCAGGACACGTGACCGTCAGGCGCGTCGCGCAACATTCGTAAGACGGATGGAGAGTAGACAGCTGGCGCGGCGTAATATAAATTTTTAATATAACTTAATATAACTTTTTAATGTAATATAAATTGTCATGTTTGTGTACGATAGCCCAATAAATAAATATTGTATTCTACCACATAAATGAGAGTACTTTTATACTGATAATTAAAGCTATTTATTCCCTAACCATTCCAAAATATCAAAAATGCACGACGTTAATATTCAAGTTTTCACTTCTGCCGGCACTCCCAGAGTGCAACCCGTCGTTTTTTTTTTGAGAGAGATTGCTGATTTCCTCAGACGGCATTTTCAGCTTCACCGGGCTTTTTTGGGGGCGGCGAGGAACGTAAAGGGTCCCTCAAGCCGTGTGAAACGAATCACCTTCGGAGGTTTTCTAGAGGGAACGGCATCGCGCACTAGTGCGCGTCCCCTTGCCCTACTAGATTCTCCGAAGGGTTCGGATCGGATCGGGGAGCGGAACCACCCGAGGGCGCCTCTAAAGGCTCGGACCTCGGCTCGGGTAGACCGGGCCGTGGAGGAGGAGAGAAGCGCCCAGGAACATGTCTGTACCTGGTATAGAACGCATGTGAACCGGTTCTTCGTACCCTTGTTCTACGAGTACGGTGTTTTGGACCTAAGCTAGTGTGCATGTTTAGTGTATTCTGTAAATGTGTAGTGCCATTTAAGTAATTAGTAATTAGCATACAGATCTTTGCAGAAATATATTGACATTTTTATGTATAGAGTCGCAAAATGAGCCTGTTTGTATGAAAATAACGGTGTGGGCGGTTAGATGTGTCCCTGAGTGTATTTCAACCCATGTTACTATGAGAAAGTTGTTTAGTCGCTCCAGAAAATTTGCGCACTGGTAAAAAAAATACCCTGTATAAGCCGGGGAACAGTAGGCACAAAATAAAGAGACCGCAAAAAGTAAGCTACTTAGTTTAGCACAAACTTAATATCTAAATACCGCACTCAAGTAACGCGCACCCCGGACGTGGATGTGGCGTTAGCGGTAGGTGACGCCGCCATACACGTATCTCGGTCCCCGATCCGATCCGAACCCCTCGTAGAATCTAGTGGGGCACGGGGACACGCACTTGTGCGGGATGCCGTTCCCTCTAGAAAACCTCCGACGGTGATTCGTTTCACACGGCTTGAGGAATCCTTTAAGTTTCTCACCGCCCCCAAAAAAGTTCGGTGAAGCTGAAAATGCCCAGTGGCAATCAGCCCCCCAACCGCCTAACTCTTTCGCTTTCGATCGCTTTGAAGGCGAGACCCTCGCCTCGCCTTCTAATATAATATCGAAATATAATATCGAATAATATCGAAAGCTATAGCCTATAGCTATAATATATCGCTATAATATATCGATATTGCTTTCATATTCCTTTCGAAATGACAAGATGACGCCTCCTCCTCGCCTCGCCTTCAAAGCGATCGAAAGCGAGAGAGTTAGGCGGTCGGCCCCCTGGAAACTCTCTCAAAAAAATAAATAAAAGGGTCTCCTTATTTTGTGGATTAGGGTTGTATCTAGTTAGTTATTTAGTTTGCATAGTGCATTATAGTCTTATACCTACTTTCTTATACTTAGGTCTGTTGCTTGCCCTCTTATAACTTATCTACTTTAACCATAACTTACAATTTTAAAAAACTACCAAATTCTAAGTTTACGTACAGTAGTAAAAATACAAAGTAATAGTTTGATTTTTTTACTAATTAATTATTCACATTACCTTTAAATATATCTACTCTTCTCACTAGTTATTAATTTGTATTTGACTGAAATAATATTTACTTTAGTCGATTCATTATCATAAGACTTTGCATTGTTTGCAAAGTCATATAAAAAGACTTTAAAAATTCTACGAAAAAGTACATACTTTATGGATTGTGTGGACTTTTTATAAAATAAAATGTGGATAGAATAATTGTGGCACATAGCTTCGCAGCGGAGCCATAAACTAAGATGCGACTTAAAAGTAGCATAACGGATGACACACTGCTCCTGTGCTCCATACCAAATATTTACAGGGAGGCACGACACGCCTGACGTGTCAACATTACGCGAGGATCATGACACGTCTGTTGTGTCACATAGTTTGTAGGGGCCTCTAGTAAAACTTCGATTTAAAGGAGAATTCAATGAATCGGTTAAAAGTGTGTAAAACCTACATGAAGATATTTTCTCGATATTCAATTGGACGGATGTAACAAAAAGATATGATTTGTTAACTTTTAACATTAAAAAAAAAACAACTGTAACGGTTCACTGATGCAAAGGTGTACGTTTTAGTGCCCCAGCAAATTGAGATGCCTGGTGCGAGTTTTAAGCACGAAAAACTAGATTTTGTGTAAATTTAACTCTCCTCGTTTATCACCAGGGGCCTTATCTTGCATGAGCTCTTATAGCAATATAAAACTGCTAGTTATGCTACGCTGCTGTAATGTTATTGCAGTTATGTAAGTAGTTGACTGGTTAGTCAATATAGAGAAAGAAATATACATAGTATAGGAATGGCAAACTATGACGTCTTTATTGCGTGAGTTACGTGATGTCATTTAATACGTTTAATTGGAATTTATTATTGTTGTTGCCAACTTACGTATTGTGAATAAAACTCGAACGAGGCACTCTGCTCTCTTATTAACGGTGATAACTACAATGGTATGATTGTTCGTTTTTGTCAGTCTTCGATTTTCACAAGCGACGAATTTTGGTAGGGCGGCGGTACCGGCCTCAAGGGCTTCATCTCCGCAGCGGAGCTGTCGCTCACGACGAGTGTCTCCTGGGGGCAACACGAGTTCTTCAACGTCATCGACTCGGTAGACGTTTTGTGGTTCTGTTGACAACGACAATACTCAGCTAAAGCTTACGAAATGGTTGCGTAGCGGCTACACGACATATGAACGAAATTTCAATACTTTGACAACGACATACACACAATAAGGAGACTCCAGAAGGTAAGCCTTTTTTAATGAGCATTTTAACGCGCTCGAGCAACACACACATAGACAATCGAACAGGGGCTCTATTTTTGATTCCTTCGCCTCGAGTCGAGCGCTTGGTTTGTACTGATTTTCGTTCGACATTTGACTTTCCATATTTTTGAATCGCTCGACCGCAACGAGTGCCCCGCCCACTCGTTGCAGTCGAACGACACAAAGCGATTGATAGAATAACCGTCAAAATCAATGCGCTGTGTCAATGTCATGTCACTCGTTTGTTTGTGTCATTGATAGTCTTTTCTAATAAAAAGCAAAGGTTTTTTTTAACAGCCAATAGAAACATGGGTATTACGTTCCGTTTTCATTTCGGTTGTTACCGGTTTTTTCTCAATTCTGCGTGGAACGGATAACATCCAGCATTTTGTATTGTTTACAGCACCGGAAACTCGTCTGACGAGTGTGACTTAAGTCGCATGCGACAACACAATGTCATACGTGCGATTCAAAAATAGATCCCCTGCTCGGAACAGTCCGAGCGCAGCTTTAAGACATTCCGCGTCCGTGAGAGGCGTCTCGAGCAACGTACACAGACGTGTACGTTGCTCGAGCGCGGTATACATTAAGTTTGCCTTCTGGGTCTCCATAATTTGTGGCACAGTCCTCATAAAGACCAGCACAGATGAGTAAATAAGTAAAAGTTATGGTCTCCATAATCCTCTAGTATTGGCATAATCACCACGCTTGTCAAATGTGGTCTGGTGACCATAAACGACTTGGGAATTGAACCCAGGATATTGGGCCGAGCGCCACTTGAAAACTGAGGCGAGGCAATCTTCTATTGTTATTTACTTGATGTAATGCGTCATATAATGCGTCATCCAATTAGGCTGGGCAGTGTTCGGTAAGCTACGAAATATTTTTTCGTCCGATATACCGCAGTGTCTCAAGACGAAAGTCGTTGACCAGTGTGTGATGCCAGTGATGACATACGCGACTGAGACGTGGTCGCTCACTATGGGCCTTATCAGAAGGCTCAAGGTCACTCAAAGAGCAATGGAGAGGGCTATGCTCGAGGTTTCTCTGCGAGATCGAATCAGAAATGAGGAGATCCGCTATAATTATATTTACTGAAAGCTGGCTAAACGATAGTGTATTTGATGGTGAGGTTTTCGATAATAGGTACGTTGTGTATAGAAGAGATAGAGCGCAGAATCATAATAACTTTAGGAATGGAGGTGGAGTGGTGATAGCGGTTAAGGCTAGTATATCATCCTGCCGTAAACTTGACTGGGAGAGTGAGTGTGAAGATTTATGGGTAACTTTGGATCTTGACTCTAAAGGGAAATCTGACCAAGTTGCAGTATGTGCAGTTTATCTGCCACCACCTGTAAGGCAAGAGAGACTAGACTGTTTTACTGCTAACACTAGCAATGTAGTGAATGTTGTTCATAATGTGATAATATTGGGTGATTTCAACTTGGGTGGTATTGAATGGTGTGATATTCCTGACATGACATATCTCTATCCTACGAGTAGCTGTAACTTGCAGACTAAATTAATAGACTTTGGCGAAGAAAACTATTTGAAACAATATAACTCTGTGGCTAACGTTAACGGTAGATTGTTAGACCTGATGTTTTCGAACTTTGTCGATCTTGAAGTGTCAGAAAATACTAATCCAATTAGTGTCGTAGATGTCCATCACCCTCCGCTTAATATAATAGTTAAAGTTAAAAGAAAGGAAGGATTAAAAGATAGGCTTATCCAGAGGTACAATTTCTATAAGGCAGATTATGATAATATAATAACAGAATTAGATACCATTGCATGGGTCGACCTCTTTTCATGTTGCTCGAACGTTAATGAAATGTTAAGTCTATTTTACGAGAAGATTAACATTATTATTGATAAGTATGTACAGAAATCTAGATTGAAAAATAAAAAGTATCCTATTTGGTTTAGTAAAAAATTAATATCACTCTTAAAAGAAAAAAATAAACTTAGGCTAAAAATGAAAAGATATAAAAATCCACTTAATAAAGTAAAATTTGAATCATTACGTAGAGATACCGAAAAATTAATTAGAGATTGTTATTATAAATATATTGAGTCAGTAGAGTCTAACATAGCTAAAAATACAAAATACTTTTGGACGCACTTAAAAAATATGAAACAACCGGTAAATGCATATCCATCCAGAATGTTGTTGAATGATAGAGTAGCATCGGAGGGAACAGACATAAGCAATCTTTTTGCAGATTTTTTTGCGTCAGTCTACGATACAGATAGTAGTAATATAATTTCCGTAAAGACCGTTTCTGCTAATGCACTTTGCTGCGTGACTTTTTCTAGATCTGATGTTCTAACGAAGCTTAAAAAGCTTGACATACATAAGGGCGCGGGACCTGATAACCTGCCTCCGTTATTCATAGTCAGATGTGCAGTGCCGTTGTCGTTACCCTTGTGTATGTTGTACAATCAATCTTTGCTTTCTGGTGAATTTCCGGTAGTGTGGAAGCGCGCTAGAATAGTCCCCGTTTACAAAAAAGGAAAGAAGGACGATGTAAAAAATTATCGACCAGTTTCAATCTCTACCAGTTTCTCTCTACTGCATCAGTTTATATTGGGCCATGTGAGCCAAGCTCTCACTGAGACTCAGCATGGCTTTGTACGTTCCCGATCAACCGCTTCTAACTTAGCAGATTTTGTTACTCACCTGGCAGAAGCAGTAGACTCTCGTATACAGGTTGATGTTATTTATACAGATTTCTCGAGGGCTTTCGATAGGGTGAATCACCAGTTTTTGTTGGTCAAATTATCGTCTTTTTATGGTCTGGGTGGTCCTTTATTGGCCTTATTAGCTTCTTACTTAAACTCTAGACAGTCGTACGTTGTAGTTAAGGGTTATGAATCACAGCCTTATGTGGCCACATCCGGTGTTCCTCAGGGGTCTGTTTTGGGGCCGCTGCTATTCAACTTGTTTTTAAATGATGTGAAGGATTGTTTCTTGAACTCCAAATGTTTTATGTTTGCTGACGATTTAAAGTTTTTGCGTAACATTAATGATGCTCATGATGTCAAAGCCTTGCAGGCGGATGTGGATAGATTGGTGCTTTGGTGCTCGACGAATGGTATGGTATTGAATACAGATAAATGCTGCCATATAAAGTTTACTCGAAAGCATAACATTGTTCAATCTAGTTACCACGTAAATAGTACTTCACTGCAGGAGGCTAGATCGGTACGTGATTTAGGAGTTACTTTTGACTCGGCACTTAGATTTGACCAACATATTGACAATGTGTGTAGATCTGCATGTAGGATGTTAGGATTTTTACATCGAAACACAAAAATTTTTAGAAAGTTAAACACTAGGAAGCTTTTATTTACCACGCTGGTCAGGGGAAGACTTAAATATTGCTCCGTAATTTGGAACCCTAGCTACCAAATCTATAAAGACCGGATTGAGGCTATCCAGAGACGTTTTACTCGGTTCTGTCTGTGTGGCAAAGACAAGACTGCTCCGTACACGGATCGTCTTAAAATTTTTAAAATTCTATCTCTGACTGATAGGCGAAAAGTACATGATATTATGTTTTTATATAAAGTGCTAAAAGGCATTCTTGATGATCCAATGTTGCTGAGCAGTTTTCGTTTTAACGTGCCTTCACGTCTGCCACGTCATCCAATACCTTTACTGAAGCATAAAACGTACCGTACCAATTTGGGTCACCACTCACTCATTCCTAGGTTGAGTAGGCTAATTGAGGAGTTTGTAAAAAAGGACTTTACAGTGGATATATTCCACGATAACTTACAAGCTTTCAAGGGCAAAATTTTAAAAATGTTAAAATGTTAAAGCACTTTATTTAAGTATATTTTATTTTTGTAATTTTATTATATTTACCTAATAATTAGCAATTTATGTTAATAAATTAGTATTAGGTGCACGATGAGGCCGTCTATAATTAGAGTTATGTGTATCTAATAACTTTGTATTAATAGTTTGTATTTTTTTCATGTAACTCTGTTGATGGTCCATAAATAAATAAATAAATAAATAAAGAACAAAGGTAACCGACATAGCCCGAAGAGTTGCTAAGTGGCACTGATGGACGCTGGGGCGGAACAGTCCTTGAGTGGCGACCGCGTACCGGAAAGCGCAGTGTAGGCAGGCCTCCAACAAGGCGGACCGACGATCTGGTGAAGGTCGCGGGACGCCGCTGGATGCGAGCAGCACGAAACCGGTCGTTGTGGAGATCCTTGGGGGAAGCCTTTGTCCAGCAGTGGACGTCTTTTGGCTGAGATGATGATGATGATGAATGCGTCATGCTCCTTTTGCCTTGGAGCTCGCACTCGCACCGAGTTAAACCCCAAATGTAACATCTCTCGCATGTAGAATAGTTAACCTGTGATGTAGTGTGAGGATCTCGATGGTGCATTGTTTAATGCGCCCGGTCTGCGATTGTTAAAGTTAAGCAATTTTCGAAAAGGCCGGTCAGCGGGTGGGTGCGATATAGGAACCAAATCAAATTGATCTTTAATCACTCGTTAGGACAACGTATCAACGGATCAACGTATGGCAAACTAGAACATGCTCTGCCGCTAATAGATTTAATTTGATAACTGCTAAACTGGATTTTTTTTCAAACATTGCGGACCTTCCGACTCTAGGCAAACATCTATTGTTTAATAATTGTGCACTACTTTTAGGTTTGTTCTTGTATTCATTCGTTAACACCAACAGTGGCCATTGTTTGTGAATAAATGCGATAGCCCGTTTTGTGAATAAACCACGCAACAAAAAGTAGTGCACAATTATTAAATAAATACTATGGATACTTTCCTGTTGTCGGACGGTAAGCAATGTTTAAAAAAAGATCCGGTCCGTTAATAATTGTCAAATTATCAATTGGTGGCGCTAGTGTGCCTTACCCTTCGCCTTAAAGGGAACAAGATAAAACATGGCGATTTAAAAAAAAACCAGATGAATAAACAGTAACAACGATGCATGAAGCGCTAGTGCTAGATTCAACACAAACTTTCAATTAAATTACTTTAGGTTTAAAAAAATAAAAAAGCAGTAAGTATTAGTAAGAAAATGGATTAGTGACAAAGCAAGTGATTTTGGAATGCCATTGCAAAAGCATGTACAGGTTCAATCAACGACATTTAAGTTAAGACTAAATACCTATGTAAGTATATGTTATGGACCAAGTAATAAATTGAGGCATTTTTATAATGCCCCGGCCATTATTAGTGATTGCAACCGATGGATAAACCTCTAAAGCATTTCAAAAATCAAAAAGCAGTGACAAAATTCAGCGCTTACGTCAGCCTTCCCGGTAGCATAACGGTCAGTGCATCCGCCTGGATTGCGGAAGACTCAGGTTCGATTCCTGGCTGGGTCGGGTGGGCGTTTAATTTTTTCACTGCATTTTATATATATATATATATAAATTTTATAAAATAATTATTTTATATAAATTACTATGTATCTATTATGAAACGCTGTTTGTATCCCATATAAAAAATTAAAAGTCATGCTAGGACCTCCGAGAGATTCACCCCTTTGAAACAACGCAAGATGGTTTGAAGGAAGGTGCGCTTCTGCCTCATTAGCACGTCGGAATGGATGTGCAAAGTGCAACACGTAGTTGAGCAGCTTCAGCATGTCAGACAGCTTCTAGACACTCCAAGAGACTCACCCCTTTGAATCAATGCAAGATGGTTTGAAAGAAAGTGCGCTTCTCCCTCATCAGCACGTCGGAATGGATGTGCAATGTGCAACACGTATATAGTTAGCAGCTTCAGCATGTCAGACAGCTTCTAGATACTCCGAGAGACTCACCCCTTTGAAGCAATGCACGATGGTGTGGTAGATGGTGCGTCGCTGCCTCATCAGCACGTACAGGATAGGGTTGAGGACGTAGTTGAGCAGCATCAGCGTGTCGGAAAGCTTCGCCAAAGTGTCGAGCCTCTCCCAAGATGACGGCCCTAGCGCCAAGTACAGTGCTGACGTCACCTGGAAGTTAAAAGGATTATTTATTAATTTTAAGCTATCACGGAGCTCTTACGAAAGTCACTATGTCATCTGTAAAATTAATAAAGAATTCGTTTTTGTGTGTTTCATGCTATCTCATCGGTTTGTAAGTCTACGGCAAACTTGTAAACATTATATAAAAATCTTCTGTGCGTGTGTGTTATTGAACTCCTTCTAAACGGCTGGACCGATTTGGATGAAATTTTCTGTGTGTGTTCAAGTGGATTCGAGAATGGTTTAGATTTATAATTAGACCCGGTAGGTGGCGCTGCTATAGGGTCCATCATGGGATACGGGTGTTCTTATTCGGACGAATGATTTGTTTGTTTTGTTAACTGTCAAAGCGGTACGAAGTCAGCTAGTTTACTATATATTTTAAAGCGCCAGAATTTTGTAAAATACCTTTACTATTGTGAACAGAAATATTAATAGTCTACCTAATCTAATAAGATAAAAAAAATGCTTTTTAATTATAACTCACACTAACTTTTAATTATAAGACACAAACAAAATACGGCCAAACCACTAAGGTGCGCGCCTTTTTAACAAGATACCCTCAGATATAAAAAATACTAACTCCTTCGACGTATTCAAAAAGTTATTAGCCAAACATGTCATTGCAAATTGTTAAAATGAAATGTTCTTTCTTGAGTGAGTTAAACTTGTTCTGTTTTGTTAGTATTATTTGGTTCCTATAACAACGAATGTAATGTATCTATTTTTTTATAATTAAGTTCTCATGTAAGTGATGTAGAATATGTCTTTATGAGAATAAATGCTTTAAACCATAAACCATAAATCTACGAGTATTTCCTTAAAAACTTATCTTATCTTATCCTTATTGTTGTAATCTTTTAAAACATATAAAGCTAAATAAATATAAAACACAGGTAGTGGTACATCGATCATCTAAACTGTGATAAATAGAACATAGACAGAATTGTAATTTATGTAAAAAAAAATGTTGGTCTTCCGTGGACGTGATTTGAATTTTTTTACGTGCCAACTTTTGGCACCACCACCGCCATAAAAAAGATCCGAGACACTATTGTATTCGGGGTTTTATGCCTTCTCTGAATTACACTAAGCAAATATATTAAACCTTTTCTTGTTTCATAAAAGAACCGGTAAAGATATTTTGTATAACCATCGCTTAGAGCCTCTAACTATCTAGAATAGTACCAACATTTTCTATCAAATATGAAAAGAATAGGCTCCGATTATGTTGGAGATGTTAGAAATAATAAAAAAAAAATCTATCATCATCATATTTGATACTATTTGAAAGTTATTTATTTCTTGAATTTTGGATACATTTTAATCACATAATCACAGGGTGATTATAATCCAATTCGAAAAAGTGTTCATCATCATCATCATCATCTCAGCCAAAAGACGTCCACTGCTGGACAAAGGCCTCCCCCAAAGATCTCCACAACGACCGGTTTTGTGCTGCTCGCATCCAACGGCTTCCCGCGACCTTCAACAGATCGTCGGTGCACCTTGTTGGAGGCCTGCCCACACTACGCTTTCCGGTACGCGGTCGCCACTCGAGGAATGTTCCGCCCTAGCGGCCATCAGTCCTGCGAGCAATGTGCCCTGCCCACTGCCACTTGAGCTTAGCAACTCTCCGGGCTATATGTCGGTTACCTTTGTTCTTCTGCGGATCTCCTTATTTCTGATTCGATCTCGGAGAAAAACCCTGAGCATAGCCCTCTCCATTGCTCTTTGAGTGACCTTGAGCCTTCTGATAAGGCCCATAGTGAGCGACCACGTCTCAGTCCCGTATGTCATCACTGGCAACACACACTGGTCAAAGACTTTCGTCTTGAGACACTGCGGTATATCGGACGAAAAGCCTAATTGGCTTCGACGATTGACCTCTTTGCTGAAGTTGGACCTACCTAGCTGGACCGTCCCAGGTAAACATAATCGTCCACAACTTCAAGGGCAGAGTCCCCAACCTTCAGAGGAGTGGGTACGACACGTGAGTTCGACATAACTTTCGTCTTCTCCATGTTCATTTTAAGACCCACTTGTAGAGAGACTCTGTTGAGGTCACCGAGCATTAAGCCGAGGTCTTCCAGGGTCTCAGCCATGACCACTATATCGTCAGCAAATCGAAGGTGAGTGATGTATACGCCGTTGACGTTGATCCCGAGTCCTTTCCCGTCCAGAAGCTTGAAAACATCTTCCAGTGCAGCAGTGAACAGTTTCGGAGATATCACATCTCCCTGTCTCACTCCTCGCTGCAACTGGATAGGTTTCGAGCTCTGGTCCTGAAGACGGACTGACATTGTGGCGTTTTCATACAAACACTTCAACACTTCGATGTACCGGTAGTCAATTTGGCACCGCTGCAGCTGGAGAGACTGTAGCACGGCCCATTTTTCAATCGAATCGAAGGCTTTTTCATAGTCCACAAACGCTAAGCAAAGAGGCAGGTTATACCCTTCGGTCTTCTGTATAACCTGCCGCAGCGTATGTATGTGGTCTAAGGTTCTGAAGCCTTTTCGGAAAAAGTGTTATTTAATTTAAAAAAGGTGTTATTTAAACGGTTAGCAAAATATTCGTATTTTTGTTAGCCAAAAAATGTAATCGGTTAGCTAAAACAGCTAGTTGGGCAGCAACTTATGGTCAGCAAATATTCCTAAATCAGTCTGCGACTTATATCATTCTGAACAGCAGTCTTATGCCGCTCCCCCCTTCCGTGACTGGCCCTCGTGAGGAAATTTGACAGATTGTGGTACGTTGATACATTCATACCCCTGTGTGGTGCCGGGGATAAAGAATTGCACCACCCCATATCTTCCCGAGGGTGTCGTAAAAGCCGACTAAGGGACCATTCCAGAGAATGGGCAGCAGCATCTCTCCGAGGTTACTCTTAATCAACTGCGATCGCCAACCCGCCTGCCAAGCGTGGCGATTACGGCAAATACCCCTCATGGAGATCCGTGGGGGAGGCCTTTGTCCAGCAGTGGACGTCTTTTGGCTGAGATGATAATGATGATGATGATACATTCAGGCGTGTGAACATTCGTTTAATTGAACATCACCTTCACGAAATAAACAGGACAATACACCGCATGCCACCAATAAAACATATCGCCGCTATAATTGGTCAATTACTCATGTCCACTATTGAATGTGTGACCCGCCATCCCTTGCCACCCACGCGTGTCATGCGAAAGGCGCGTAAGGTTCTTAGCCTGAAGTGTTATTGGGTAACTGCGAAAAGGACAAATCGTTTTTCGTGTTAGCAAAAACAACAAATGAATCTAAATAATAAAACAACAGTTGTCTACGCGTCTGGACTACGTTTCCACTTTTCAGATCAGGGTGCCTAGTGTGAGTTTAATTCGTTAACGAAAACGAAAACGACGAAAAACGAAACGAAAACGTTAACGAAAACGACAATTTGTATGGATATTTTTTAACTCTTCTCGTATGTCGCCAGGAGGCGCTGCTTCAATGCCATACTAATTTTAGTTTTCGTAAACGTAATCGAATGAATACGGATAGTAAACGAAATTCACACTAGGCACCCAGGTGGATGGAGTGGAGTTATTTGCCGAGGTAGGTATAAAAAAAGAAGAAAACAAACGACAAAGGTTCTATTAAAAAAAGTAAAGAATCATGTTGGCGGTTTTGTTTTAAATTTAGAAAATTTGTGTTATGTAGAATATGAATGCTAAATAATGGTGGATTATTAACCGTAAGTGTTCGTGAGTGTGCATGAGTGTTGGCAAATGAAACAAAACAACGTCACGTTTAAAATTCTCTCAAGAAGTCCGCCCGTGGACTTAGTAAAGCCCTACATCTTTACTGAGACACTCGAGGGGTTGGGGGTATATCATTTCTCACTACTTTTACTATTATCATTCATCATCATCATACAGGAAGGAAATATGTTTATTTCTGTATTACTTGTAAGAAAAATAACTTTGACACTGGCTAAATGTGCTAATCGCACAAAGCCATCAACTAAAGGAAAAAAAGTTTCTATTGTTGTTTTATAGATGTATTCTATAAATATACAAAACGAGTACACACACAATAGGTGTACTCATATCTAGACTGTTACAACACATACAGTACGATTTTCAAAGGATATTTAGGGGGCAGACTATTAAATGTCACCGGTGATCTTGAATTGAAAACATACATAATAGTTTTTGCATTATTTACAATTAGACTTTTAATACTTAACCAATTTTTTTTATAATAAATAGCGTTCGAGTATTTTCGGTATCAAAAATAAGTTACCAGTGACTTTAATCTATATATTAATACGTGAAGCAAAAACTTTGTACCCCTTTTTACGAAAATTGCGCGGACGGAGGAGTATGAAATTTCGCACACTTATAGTTTATATAGAAAAAGAGTGCAGAAGACTAATATTTTTTTAAATTATGCATAAAAATACATTAAATTACATGAACATTGTTACATACATTTTTCAAAAATTTCAAAAATGGAAGAGGAGCGGCCGAAATCTGACAATGCCAATTCAAACTCACATTCAACTATTTTTTTTAATTTTTCTTTGCTTACGATGGGTACAACCCGTGCAGCCTTAATAAAATATTGTTTCAAAAATGGAATCGGAGGAAAATTACAGTCGATATTCGACCTCTGGGCGACCACTAGTTAAGTGGAAAAGGAGCACTAGTAATTGATATCATAGCGTCACCGGTTCAAAAAATCACCCCCTGTGCTTACTGTTCATGATGTTGAGCTGATAAACGAGCATATAGTTTGGGCATGGGCATTTGCCACATCAGGGTATCACGCCCGCCTTGCCAACTCTAGAGCCTCAGTTGTAAAGCTTTTTTTATTATTTTTATATTATCTTATGGGTAAGCACAGTGCATTCATCTCACCTGATGTTAAGTGATGATAAGGTCAGGTATATTTAGATAAGATGGTGGTAGCTAGCCAGGTGAGCCCTACCACTGGGAATCGAACTCTCTGGGTCTGAGACCAGTGGTCTAAACCACTAAACCACAGAGGCGGCTTAAATAGCTTCTATGCTCTGGAATTTTACTGAACTTTATGGTACGATTCAAACCGATATCCAGTTTTGTTTTGTAGGCATAGGTAGAGCTGTTCGGTGTCAGAAACTTCCAGAAGGATTCTTGGATGAATCTTGCCGCAAGGCTGTCCATGACGTCACACGCGTTAATCTGCTTCTTAATGTACCAATATAATAAAATAAGCGCGCTCCTTATTTGCACGTCGCCGTCGTTTGGCGAAACAATAAAGTATTTTTCGCCGAGCTACACTTTATTCAAGTTACACTTAAACGTTTACTACCCCCTTATTCATAAAAACTATGTCAAATATTGTTTTGTCAACGTCACACAAACGTCGTTTTGAATTTGAGAAAAAGAGACAAAATAATGATTAACTAACTTTTGCTTAAATAGTTTTTATGAATATGGGGGTTAGTTTTTTACTTTTAGTTCCTAAGTATACTGTGCAGTGGTAGCAGATATAAATATGGAAATCTAGTCAGATTTTAAGCAGAATCCTTATGACTTTAGTACGCTCGTAAATAATAATATAATTGCCACTTTTAAGATCGACCTCCATTCGTATTTCTTGACTTAGTTTTAATTTGCAACAACTGTATTAGTATTAAATATTGTATTATATTTAGATACTACATTAGACAGCATCACATACCTACATAGGTCTGATCCCAAGTAAGTAGCTAAAGCACTCGTATTGTGGAAATCAGAATCAACGACCGACGACGACGGTACCACAACCACCCAGACCCGACACAATATCGAAAAGTTTTCGACATTGACCCGACGGGGAATCGAACCCGGGATCTCGTAGTTAGCGTCGCCCAAAGTCCGGCGTGCTAGTACTCGGCTACGGAGGTCGTCAGATAATATATACTTTAATAATTAACAGTATATTTTTGTTTTGTTTAATAAACTTATTAAGACAAAGAGTAAGGTACACTAGCGCCACCAATTGATAATTTGACAATTACTAACGGACCGGATCTTTTTTTAAACATTGCGTACCGTCCGACAACAGGAAAGCATCCATAGCATTTATTTAATAATTGTGTACTACTTCTTGTTCCGTGGTTTATTCACAAAACGGGCTATCGCATTAATTCACAAACAATGGCCACTTTTGGTGTTAGCGAATGAATACAAAAACAAACCTAAAATTAGTGCACAATTATTAAATAATAGATGTTTGCCTAGTGTCGGAAGGTCCGCAATGTTTGAAAAAAAATACAGTTTAGCAGTATCAAACTAAATCCATTAGCGGCGCTAGTGTGCCTTACCCTTCGCCTTAAGTAAATTATGCTATACTATAATTATATTGTCTATGATTGTCCGTCTACGTCTCCCGTCAGTTGTCCTATACCGCAAAGGTCTGGAAGATATCACACTAAACAATAAGACCGCCTTTGCCTCCGCCTCCCCGCATTTTTTGTATAAAAATTTCTTTGTCTTCTGTATGTGTGTGCGCAATAAAGTGTGCTACCTATAATTGCTATAGACATTTAAAAATAAGTGCGCTCCCTATTTGCACGTCGCCGTCGTTTGGCGAAACAATGAAGTATTTTTCGCCGGCGACGAACGTCGCCGCTCGCATAATAATAATGCGTTGAGTGCTTAATTGATAGGGCTTGCTCGCCACTGTGCGATTTATGGGTTTGCTGAGCTACCTACAGTGTTAACAGAGTCGGCAGCGAATTCCGAATTTGGCACACGTGCTCGGAATACTCTAGGACTAGGCGTACTTACGAGTATTCATTCTACTGAATAGTGCGTTGTATTCATTGAACTTGAGGCTGCGATTTTTTTTGAGAGACTTTGCCTTTTTTGGGGGCGGCGAGAAACTTGAAAGGGTGTGAAAAGGTTTTTTTAGAGAGAACGGCATCACGCACTAGTGCGTGTCCCGCCCTACTTGATTCTCTGAAGGGTTCGGATCGGATCGGGTTCCTACAGAGGGTAGCTTCATACCTACCGCGCTTAAGCAACGCACTCAATATTTGACCTCAACCGCAAATAACGTACAGTATTTTGTCTCTATATATTAATACGTGAAGCAAAAACTTTGTATCCCTTTTTACGAAAATTGCGCGGACGGAAGAGTATGAAATTTCGCACACTTATAGTTTATATAGAAAAGGATTGCAGAATGTCATTTTTTTTTAATTAAGCATAAAAAGTACATTAAATCAATAAAACAAACGTTACACAGACTACCATGTATTTGACATACACGCATATATTATACTCTTTTCAAAGATAAAGGTAGATTCGTAAAACGTGTTTTATATTTCGTTATGTAAGTTTGTAGTGTTCGCGTTATTTACATATCGATTATTAATAAAATAACAAACATAAGTTGATATGAGGAGCGATGGCGCAGTGGTTAACGCGCCCGGTTTGCGAGTGCTGAGGTTAAGCAATTTTCGCAAAGGCCGGTCATCGGATGGGTGACTAATGTATCATCTCGAGCTCCTCCGTGCTTCGGAAGGCACGTAAAGCCGTTGGTCCCGGCTACATTACCGGTGGTTAATAACCACTAACCCGCACTGGGCCCGCGTGGTGGTTCATGGCCCGTTCTCCCTATTCATCCATAGGGAAAGCTCGTACCCTAGCAGTGGGTACGTTAAAAAAATGAGCTGATGATGGTGATGAAACATAAGTTAAATTAATAATATTAACTTATGTTTGTTATTATTAGTTACCTTACAACAGCATGCTAATAAATCTAGCGCCCAAAGATAAACGCAAGTATTAAAGGTAAGCAGTGATTCAACGCAACAATGTATTCCAAAATGTAAAACAGATCGATCGCCTGTGAATGCAAAATCACAGTGCCAGCAAATAGTTTCATTGTTTTCAACAAACGCATCCCAAGGTCGTGCCGCACGAGAAACCCTTGATTTGCATTATAACAATATTTCGTATACATCTGCTGAATATAAATGTGATGCGGATTACACTTAGACAGCCTTAACGGACTATATCGATCGATATTTGCTATATTAATCTTTCACACACTTAGCCAGTTCTTTGTCATCGTTGCAAGTATTTCAACAGTAAAATTCGGCAGTTCAAAATGTCTCAGTTTTCCGCTGTTCGCCGCGTCGTTGTGAAGAAGGCTGACCTTAATTGTTCCTAATTATAAAGTTTCATTGGTCACATAATTTACTTATAAAAGCTGAGCTACTAGAACCTTGAAGAGCACCGACAGCGTCACCATCAGTTTTCTGAATGGGACCTTTTCACCAGCCGTTGTGATGAAAGCATCAGCATGGCTTGCTCATAATGTTTAAGTTTCATTGGCGATATCATTTACTTATAGAGATAAGAAGCTACTATGCTGCTGTTTATTTTCAAACAGCACCGACACCGTGGCCTAAAGTCTGCTTTTCAGCAGTCACCGTGTTGTGACAAAGACTGGGGTTTACTCCTTTAGGAGGTCCAACATTATTGACGACATCACACAGAGATAATAGCTACTAGAACCTACAATCTGTGGTAGCCAGCATATCATAAACAGCACTGACAGCGTGGCCATCAGTCTGCTGAATGCAATCTCTTCGGCAGCCTGACCTGACCTATGACCTGACGCAGATGGTCCCTTGTGCTTGCGCAAGGATGTCTGACACCTACTTTGTGACCTAACGGTTGGTAGGGGATGTCAGTATAAACTTTAAAGTCGTGTGTAGCAGGAATGGCTCTTTTTATACAGAAACAATAGCCATCTAGAACCTACCAACTGCGGCAGCGAGCATATCATAAACAACAACAATAGAAATATCACACAAATATAAAATTATAGCTTCTAGAACTTACCATCTGTGGTAACCAGCATATCATAAACAGCACCGACAGCGTGGCCATCAGTCTGCTGAATGCGACCTCTTCGGCAGTCGCCGCGTTGTGATGAAGACTGGGCTTACTCCCGGAGGAGTTCAAACTTCGTTGGCGGCAGCTGCTGCGGGAGACTCGCCGCACTACCGGCAGGCCGCCAGTCCGAGGAGCCGTGATGGAGTACAGAGCTTGGATGACGGCTAGATTGCAGTACACTAGCACTAAGCAGAGGAGTGTACCTGGAGACAAGCGGACGAAAATGAAATAGAGAATCGAGGGACTATAACAAGTAAAGAAGAGGTTTCCTTCATGGTATGTGTCGTTGCATATTATCAGAGACACAAATTCACATTGAAACAGTGAATTTCGATAAGTGACATACAGAAAGCAGTAGTGCTCAGTGGCGTGCACTTGGAGAGGACTATGTCCAGCAGTGGACTAGTATAGTCTGACGATGATGAAGTAGCAGTTTTGAAATATTTGATTCAGTTAAAGTCAAGAATAAAGAAAATAAATTCTACATACGATTTCAATCAACAATAATACCATAGGAAATACAAACCTAAATATAATAACTAAATAAATAACTAAAATTATGATTTACATAATTATCAAAACATGCAATTTGAAAAAAACAATAACATTAATGTAGTCTCCAGTCGCTACTCACCAAAAGTGACATACACGATGCCGTACGCGAAGTCGACATTGGTGACCGCGTTCCTGTATCTGGTGCAGGTGCCTTTGACCTCGTCGTAGTAAAGGCCCAGGCCGAAGACTGGGGCGCAGGTCAGCACCGCCGCCCAGAACCAGGACACGAGCAGTGCCAGCCGGATCACGAAGTAGGTCACTTGCTGAAACCACATATACAACATCATCAACAACTCATTTATATGTCCACTCTGCTGGAGGGATTCTCTTAAAGTCTGGTGACGCTGAAAATGCTCGGTGGCAAGCAGTAAAATAAAAAAACGAGCCTTCTGTATGGATGTAACGCCACAGGAAGAGCGGGTCAAAATTCACCACGCGGTAGTTACCGGTGGTTGGTTACGACTGCTGATGTTGCCGGAACTAACGGCTTTACGTGCCTTCCGAAGCACGGAGGAGCACGAGATGTTAAATTTTAGGTCACCCATCCAATGAGATTCAGTTTTGAAATTTGGGGAACTTCAGCCACTGCGTAATCGAAATCCTCGATATACAAATAATAAAAGCACATCCTGAAAGTAGTACTTAGAAGGCTACTGAATCGTTTTCAGTCGTTTTTTTTAAAAGATTTTTCCTTAAATATTATTATTTTTGTATTGACCATAACTGTTCAACTCTTGGGAAAAGGCCTCACCACACCTAATAAAATAAAACAAACAAAAATTACCGCCACTCCTTTGTTGAAATTCGAGAGTGGTACCCTATGACATTGTGGAAATTGAAACTTTTACCTGATGTAAATTTGTTAACTTTTTTATTTTGTTTTTTTTACATGTTGTGGTTGTCTTCTATATTTTTTGTGTTTATTTGTAATGGAAAGTGTCCTGCTATGATAGGGTATTTTCCAATATGTTTGACGCTGTAAAAGAGAAAAGAGCTGGACACTTGCTAAGTTTCTTGCCGGTTCTTCTCAGTACAAGATCTCCCGCCCAGAGTAGACTTACGAACCGATAGCATAGTGACATTCACAAAGAGCTACTTGTAGCCTAAACTAAAAAAATGATTTTGATTTTTGAATTTTGAATAATCAATACAAACAAAACTGTAATGGCACCAGTCTTTGACAGGAACCAGTGATCGACATTTAGTTCCTTTAATCATAAAAATAGGGGACAACACCTGATTTTAGTCTTTAGCTACATATGAATACAGACCACCTACTTCCTAGTCATTCATCCCGTAAAAAAGTTTACGTTTACGTTAAAAAAGTTTTTTGAAAGCAATAAAATCATTAAATCAATCTGTTTGTGTGTGTTTGAGTGGGTGGTTTAGATTCATGATTCATAAAAAAAAAAATGTTTACCAACATTTTCCATTTTCCATCGTAAATCGAAGAGATTAAGTAATCTGTATTAATCTGTATTAAGCTATAAGCGGAAACTTATAATTGACTGTATTTAATTTATAAGCACTTTTAATTGATGTATTAGCTGTAAGTTTTCCAAAAAAAATAAAAATAAAATAAAAATAAAACGATTGGACCCGGTAGGATGCAATAGGGTTCTAGAAAGCGGAAGAAATCCCAAGACCGCTAGTTTAATATAAAATCATCATCCTCACAATTGCCATCACAATTATTCGATTCAAAATCGTATTGTAAACAAATATGCATCATGCGCCAAAAGCGTGCGCGAATAACTTCACGAAGTATGCTAATACGCAATTGTTTGGGCAATATAGCATTAGTGCACTTCCTTTACACAATTAGAATCGCTTCCTACTATCCCAATGCGAATGTTAACGAGCATACACCGAGCATAACATGCATTCATACAAACAGTGCTTCTACGAGTATTTTCTTAAATCGGTACCTAATTATCGAACTCTTTTATGGAACCGAATATTAACTTCCATGTCCATTAATTATCATATTTACGGTGTATAAAAATTTGAATTCAAAACAACGTACTTTTTATTGCATTGTTTTGATTTTTTTTTGTTTATATCTTATGGGTAAGCACAGTAACTTCATGTCGCCTGATGTTAAGTGATGATAAGACCAATGAGCTGTAAAACTATAAATCGTAAATCGAGTTACGTTACACAGTAGTCTTTTGTCCCATTCTAAGACAAATTAATCTATACTAATATTATAAAGAGGAAACCTTTGTATTTTTGTATGTATGTATGTTTGCAACGAATAAACTTAAAAACTACTGGACCGATCACTCTCACCATTAGAATGCTACATTGACGCTAAGTAACATAGGCTATATTCAAAAAAAAATGTCCACCTGTGCGAAGCAGGGACGGGCCGCCAGTAATAAGTAAAAGGAGTAGTAGCAACTCTATATACTCTACTAGCGGCCCGTCCCTACTTCGCATGGGAAGACACTTTTTATTAATATAGCCTATGTTACTCAGCGCTAATGTAGCATTCTAATGGTGAAAAATTTTTTTAAATCGGTACAGTCGTTTTTGAGTTTATTCGTTGCAAACACATACATACTTACAAAAATGCAAAGGTTTCCTCTTTATAATATTAGTATAGATAACTGATAGAGATCAGACAAAGCCGAAACACGAAGTTTACCGAGAGACATTAATACTAGGTACAGTATAGTAAATGTTACGATAATATGTTGTTTGGTTTTACAGAACCTACTAAGAGATAATATGTTTCTTTTTTTTTAAGTATTGTTTTGTAATTAATAATTAAATGTACATATGTATGTATGTTTGCAACGATAAACTAATAATTATAGGTAGCAATATATTTTTTATAATTACTGTGTTCTGATTCCCACTTCGTATTAGAAGCCCCAGGAACCAAAGGATATGTCGCGCTAAACGTGCCCCTTCTTGCACAGAATACTAATTTAAGAAAAGTTTTTGTTTATATACTTAACACTAGTTCGAAAACTATAAGTGCGCAAGGCGTACATCCAAGAGTTGGGAGTTCATAGATTGTTTTTGAACTCTACCTTACTTACCTCTATGGAAAATTGTAGGGAAAATACTTTTTTTTTCTCTGATCTAGGGTCCCTTAAGCGACGAGGGGCCGATAGGCACGTGCCTTTTTGACCATTACATTAATCAGGTACCGACTGTGTAATCTGTGCATGACTAGATTCTAGGCCGGGATAATTTAAAGTCACTGACATGCATAAAAGAGTATGACTGTTATGTCGATATCACATAGGTCAAACATCTACGAGTACTCTCAGTAAAACGACCTAGTACCACATGAGTAAATTAGATATTTACTCTGTGCTAGTACGCCGCGATGGCGCCGGCCGTTTAACTTTCAATGAAATACATTGTTTATTTACAATCATGTGTATAATCAATTAGTTATGTTATTGAGGCTACACAGGCTAAGACTTGGCTATGTTGGAAAAAGTTCAAAAGGCATTTCTCAAATACTATTCTACACGAAAATTTCTTCTCGGTAGCCTAGGAATGAATTATTACTATACTAATAGTATTTTTAGTTTATATTAATTAGTTTGTATGAAATATTTAATTTAATGATTTATTGATTTCATTAATGTTATATTTTGTAAATTTTAAAATTTAGATTTTTGTTAATAATTATGTAATTGGGAATAATTAAACAAAAATATTTTTTCGTTTGTCTGAATAGAAATTTATCATATTTTCTGCGCATATTTCATTGCGCATTGTCAAAGACAGTAATATCCATTATTAATAACAGAATTAAAAGCCAAAGAGTCACAAATTCGTATTCATTGACTGATTAACCAATATAATACCCGTATGTAAAAAAAATAGTCTTGAATATTGCAGCTTTATCGTTTGGCAAAAGTCTGTCGTAATTTTCACGGTCATAATAATAACTGAGCAAGCGAAAAACTGGGTTAGGGAAAATCATCTCTGTTTACTGACACGTTCGCAATCAAAACAAAATCATAAACGCGTACGGTACGCTCCTCCATCTTGTTGCCGATGGATGTTTACGTAGAGCAGAAAATGTAGAAGCACAATATTTTCTGACACAATAAAGGGGAGAACGAGAATTTTGTACACGCAACAGAAATGCACGCATTCATTAACGTTTATTTTCATTTTGATAAAGCCTTACTAGCTTTTTCATATTTTACGGGTAAGCACAGTGCCTTGATCTCACCTGATGTTAAGTGATAAGGCCAATGATGGAAGCGCACTTCACCCGGGATCCGCAACAAGTGAGACACTGGCTATCTTATCTGTAGCTGCCGGATCACAACAATACACTACACACATTGATGTTATGGTGACATAATATTTAGATAAGTGGTAGCTAGCCAGGCGGACAGACAAGCCCTACCACCAACTAAACCGAGTACACAAACATGTACCTCTCGCTGGGATTTGAACCCGGGACCTCTGGGTCTAAACCGGTGGTCTTAACCACTAGACTACAGAGGCGGTTAAGTTTGTATGGTGTCGAATGTTCAACAAAGGAGACACTATTATTTACTTAATTTTTATTTTGTACTACTGAGCAAAGGACTTACTACATAGGTACATTGGGTAGGATCACAACACAAGGCGTGGCCATAACTAACGTGACCATTTATTTTTTTACTCAAAACGGGACGGTTTATGTACGGCAATTGGTAGGTTTACAGTGAAAAAATAAAACTAATTTCTTGTTAAGTTTTATTTTATTTATCTAAATGGTAGGTATTTATTACAAATTAAAAAGTAATTAGGCAAATGCTCAGTTGTTCATATATTTTTCAGATGAACAAATTTGTTTTAATGCAGCTGGGGATGATTTTAAATAAGAATAAAATTCTTGGCACGTTTTTTAATGTTTACCTTTGTTATCAACAAAGCCTTAAGGGCCGGAACCTGTAACTGTGTTTTATCTGATGTTCACAATTTGTTCATCAAAGAAAATACTCTTTCTACTGGTGCATTTGTGCCAGGCAGGCATAAAATATATTCCAATAAAATACAAAAGTTTTCATGTTTAAGATTGTTGGTGTGAAGAAAGTGTTTGAATACTTCCACCTAACGAATTTCCGTCGAAACATTAAGATTTTGGAAAACGGGACATTTTTGGGTCTCGAAACTTTTTTCGGGGACGGGACGTATGGTCACGTTAGCTATAACTCCTGAGCTGGCCCTGTACTCACGCCTGCACATCAGACATTCTGTCATATGTCCTCAATAGACTTTTAACAGTATATGGTATATAGTTTGAAAAATGTGGACATTTTTAATTTTTATTAATAGTTTTGAACTGAAGGCATCTGTACAGTGTACATGTCTGCAAAGTGAAGGTCGCTGATGTTGTCATGTCTTACTTTCCTTTCTTTTTACATTAGATATTCTCGAATTTGAACATCATTTTTTATATAAAACCTGGTAAGCTGTGATTACTTCCTCCCATAATAAACAGGGGTACCTACTTAAGAGATGTGATCAGTACTTTCTTTTCTTAAGTCGGTCATCATTCTTTCAATAATAGGCACTTTGGAAAAACTTTGATTGCCAAATGAGCTCCTTTATTTTCGTGTTTGTTATCTTGTAATAGGAATGACGTCATCGCGGCAACAACAGCCACGAACGAAAGAGGCTGCATAATGGCCGCAAGTCCGAAATTGCCCGCAGTAAAAACATCTTAACTTTCTTGTTTTTGACTTTTGTTTTTATGGTTGAAATAGTGGTGGATACATTTTGGTGTTTTTTTTAGAGTCTCATAAAAAAAAATATTGAAAAATTACAAAAAACTTTGTACTTAAAAATGATTTAAACATTTTATAATAGCTTGCCTAGTTCTTAACTGATCTTTAGTATTTGTAAAAATATTATGATCGGATGTTAATGACGGTAGTTGTTGACATTGAATGGGCGCCTTTGGCTTTCAAAGTAAAAAGTAAATAGTGTTGAATAATTTCGGCGGGCTGGTTAGATCCACGATAGCTCAATTGGAAGGGCACCTGAACCGGTATGTCAGAAGGGTGCAGGTTCAAATCCTGCTTGTGGAATTTTTTTTACATTGGTGTTTTTTTAAATTATTTTATTTGTTTATTTAGGTGCAGTCACCAGCATTAACATGTAAACAGTGTAACTATGATTACAATGGAATAGAAGCCATAACTAGTCAAAAGTGTATACAAAACCGCCTCTGTGGTCTAGTGGTTAGTGGTCTGGGTGGTTAGTGGTCTGGGTGGTTAGTGGGCTGGGTGGTTAGTGGTCTGGGTGGTTAGTGGTCTGGGTGGTTAGTGGTCTGGGTGGTTAGTGGTCTGGGTGGTTAGTGGTCTGGGTGGTTAGTGGTCTGGGTGGTTAGTGGTCTGGGTGGTTAGTGGTCTGGGTGGTTAGTGGTCTGGGTGGTTAGTGGTCTGGGTGGTTAGTGGTCTGGGTGGTTAGTGGTCTGGGTGGTTAGTGGTCTGGGTGGTTAGTGGTCTGGGTGGTTAGTGGTCTGGGTGGTTAGTGGTCTGGGTGGTTAGTGGTCTGGGTGGTTAGTGGTCTGGGTGGTTAGTGGTCTGGGTGGTTAGTGGTCTGGGTGGTTAGTGGTCTGGGTGGTTAGTGGTCTGGGTGGTTAGTGGTCTGGGTGGTTAGTGGTCTGGGTGGTTAGTGGTCTGGGTGGTTAGTGGTCTGGGTGGTTAGTGGTCTGGGTGGTTAGTGGTCTGGGTGGTTAGTGGTCTGGGTGGTTAGTGGTCTGGGTGGTTAGTGGTCTGGGTGGTTAGTGGTCTGGGTGGTTAGTGGTCTGGGTGGTTAGTGGTCTGGGTGGTTAGTGGTCTGGGTGGTTAGTGGTCTGGGTGGTTAGTGGTCTGGGTGGTTAGTGGTCTGGGTGGTTAGTGGTCTGGGTGGTTAGTGGTCTGGGTGGTTAGTGGTCTGGGTGGTTAGTGGTCTGGGTGGTTAGTGGTCTGGGTGGTTAGTGGTCTGGGTGGTTAGTGGTCTGGGTGGTTAGTGGTCTGGGTGGTTAGTGGTCTGGGTGGTTAGTGGTCTGGGTGGTTAGTGGTCTGGGTGGTTAGTGGTCTGGGTGGTTAGTGGTCTAGTGGTCTGGGTCCAAACCGGTGGTCTTTAGACCACCGGTTTGGACCCAGAGGTCCCGGGTTCGATTCCCAGCGAGGAGTATATGTTTGTGTACTTGGTTTGGTTGGTGGTAGGAAGGATTTCTTTGTCCGCCTAGCTAGCTACCACCATCTTATCTAAATATGTCGCCATAACATCAATGTTTGTAGCATTGTTGTGTTCCGGCAGCTAGAATTAAGATAGCCAGTGCCTCACTAGTTGAGGATCCCCGAGTGAAGTGCGCTTCCACCAATTGGCCTTATCATCACTTAACATCAGGTGAGATCAAGGCACTGTCATCATCATCAGCTCATTTTATGTCCCCACTGCTGGGGCACGAGCCTTCCCTATGGATGGATAGGGAGAACGGGCCATAAACCACCACGCGGGCCCAGTGCGGATTGGTGGTTGTTAACGACTGCTAATGCAGCCGGGACCAACTGCTTTACGTGCCATGCGAAGCACGGAGAAGCTCGAGATGATACATTTTTGGTCACCCATCCGATGACCGACCTTTGCGAAAGTTGCTTAACCTCTGCACTCGCAGACCGGGCGCGTTAACCACTGCGCCATCGAGCTCTTCCGGCACTGTGCTTACCCGTATATATTAAAAAAAAAAGTACATTTTAATGTTTGTGACTCTTATGTACCGTTCAATGTGTGTAAAGAAACTAATTTTCGTTCTTGAACAGTAGAATATCTCAAGATGCCTAATTAGTTACGAAACAGAGCGAACAGATAGACAGTAAATTTCCACTGGCCTATTTTTCTTGTAACTCAATTCTGATTCAGACGCATGAAAGGTACCTGTATGCACTTTACAATGCAAATATGGCGTACGTGATAGATCCTACGAAATCAGCAGCTTATGTATGGAACTAGTTCCCTTTTGTACCTGCATTGATTCTGATGCATTAATCGGAGTATAGATACCTGTGTTTGTAAGATATCTATTGAGATTGCTCCTTCCCATCTCGTATACGAAACAGAGGTGACTATTTTCCCACCATAAAATTAACAGTAGGTTAGTGGAGTGTTACCAGTGTCCGACCCATTCTTCTTTTGATCATTAAAAATAGAGATCAGCAGCAGATTTTTTTTAAGGAATATACTAACATACTACCTGTTTTCTAAGTGTCATTTAGTAAAATTTCAATTAAATTCTATATTATTGGTGTCAAACACTGGGCTGCAGGCGGCAGCACGACGTGTGACGAAAACTGACGCCACTGCGATATGTATCTAAATAAACAAATTGTTAATCAATATGTTTTTTGGAAATTTTTCATTAAAACCTCTTGAGGTTAACAAATTGCAATAAGTGGCTGAACACTTTTCTGGAGAAGAAATAAGATCATCATGAAGGTTAATTTTGACTAGAGGGTTGATTTTACAAAAAAATAATCCACCCTTTATTTTTATTTTTTTATTTTTCCCCTTTTTTTGTTTTTATTTTTTTTTTCCCTTTTTTTCCAGCTACACTAGACATGTACTCGTAGACTGTAACAAGTGCTTGTTACTTACGCATAAAGGACAAAAAAAATTGACAAGTTTCCAAAATTACAAAAAACAAAACTTTTTACCTATATACCGAAAAAGTCGTGACGATCTGAGGCAGTCGGTTTGTAAGGTTAATCTTAAAAGTATTGTTATAGCAAAAATAGCAGTAAGATCCTTCATTCAGTTTGCGTGTCAACATCAAATGACAAGCTTCCAAGAGCGGTCAGACAATACGCAATAACGTAAGCCTTTTGCTGATGTCCCGATAAAGTCACATTAAACATTAAGGGCAATAACAGTTACACACAAAAGGAATGGTCAAGAACTATGTACTGCTGAATTTAATTAAAATATGTGATCATCTTTGTGAACTAGTTATTTTTTTTATATATCTTAGGTAAGTAATTCATTAGTTGACTGCGGGAAGGCCGTTTCATCGAATTTTGTTTCTTCGAAAACCTTTCCACGACATATCTATACTGCGACGCCTTGTTAAATCGACGTCTTGTTACTGTGACGTTATGTTACATCGAAAAACTGTATTGCGAATGATTTTACTGCGAAACTATCATACTGCGAAGCTTTGTTCAATCGCCGTCTTGTTACTGTGATGGTTATAAATTATTAAACTTTAGATAAACACATTAACATAAATAAGTTGTTGTTGTCATCAAGTTGTTGCTTGTTATTTATTAATTAACGACAAACTAAACGATCCCCCACTAAATAAATAAAGAAAATAAAGTTAATCAACGATGTTCATATAATTTTTAACGCAAATTTAGTTGCGAACAAACAAAACAAAAACAAACAAAATTATTTGAACATTTTATAAATAGCTTGCTTACATTTTAACTGATCTTTAATATTTGTAAAAATATTATGATCGGATGTTAATGACGGTAGTTGTTGACATTGAATAGGCGCCTTTGGCTTACAAAGTAAAAAGTGTTGAAAAGTTTCGGCGGGCTGGTTAGAACCACGATAGCTCAATTGGAAGAGCACCTGACCCGGAATGTCAGAAGGGTGCAGGTTCAAATCCTGCTCGTGGAAATTTTTTCAACATTTGTGTTTTTGTTAATCAACAAGACGTCGATTGGACAAGGCTTCGCAGTATGATAGTTTCGCAGTAAAATCGTTCGCAGTACAGTGTTTCGATGTTACGTAACATCGCAGTAACAAGACGTCGATTTAACAAGGCGTCGCAGTATAGAGATGTCGTTGAAAGGTTTTCGAAGAACAAAATTTGATGAAATGGCTTTCGCACTTAAATAGGTATCCCATGTTCGACACAGTAAGCCAGTATTCGACATCAGTCTACGTCGCCGCAAAAAACATAGTAATATATCATAGTATATCATAGTAATTTACTAGATAACAGCTAGGAAGCAGGCAGACTATATTCAAATGTTGCTAAAAATATATATTGTTGACCGCTTCTTTTATTGATTAAAGGAAAAAGTATCGATCTCTGGTTGATCTCTGTTTCCTGTCGAACACTGGTGATGACTATTGACCACTGGTGTGTGATGCCCCATATACCCACTCTGCCATCTCATTATCATCATCATCATCATCATCATCATCATCTTAGTCAAGAGATGTCCACCCATCTGCCACCTACCTCCTCAAAATATATTTTCAAAATATATAATACTAGCAGCCCGTCCCTGCTTCGCACGGGTGGAATTTTTTTTTAATATAGCCTATGTTACCTACTCAGCGCTAATGTATGTAGCATTCTAATGGTGAAAGACTTTTTTAAATTGGTCCAGTAGTTTTTGAGTTTATTCGTTGCAAACATACATTGCGTAGAGATATTGCGTCACTCAGCGTGTTTTACCGTTTATACCATGGCGAGTGCTCTGAAGAACTCTTTGACCTCATCCCTCCTTCTCCCTTCCTCCATAGGAGTACGCGTGCTGCTCTCCGGAGTCACCGCTTCACTGTCTCAAATATTCCATCACGCACTAAGAAATTTGGTGACTCATTTTTTTGTCGCACTTCCAAAACATGGAATAGTTTGCCTGCACACGTTTTCCCTCCTTCCTATGATATGGGGTCCTTCAAACGAGGCGTGAAGAGGCACCTTGTGGGCCGGCAGAGTGAGGGTAACTGATGCTGCGTTATTTTCACGCTGCACCAGTTGTCATCGCATCTGGATTCCATATTCACTTAACATCAGGTGAAATGGAGTCATTTGCCGTGCTATGTATAAAAAAAAAAAAAAAAAAAAAAAAACATACATATATACATACAAAAATACAAAGTTTTTCTTTTTATAATATTAGTATAGATGTGACTAAAGTATATGTTTTTATTATTATTAAAACATTATCAACGTCATATATTGTGCGATACGCGTATACGGGTGTTCGTCACGCCTACTTATATCGGTTATCTGGCAAATTACAGAGGCTTATAAATATACTACTCAAAACAAAATAAGGGCCACGAGGTATTTTTTCATTTTGGTGTAAATTATTAAACATTTACATATTGAAAGTAGTAAAATATTGAGTATACAAACTCTTTGATACCTAAACTTTTTAATATTGTAGTATTCATCTAATGCTGGCAACAATTTTAAATAAAATTTGATTTAAAATTATTTTTGAAAATTTTGATTGCATTTTCTTTGACGTTTTGCTTTCCTTAGCTTCTTGGTTTATTAGAAATTATCAGAGTTCATTGATATCTCGAGTCAGAAACATCTTTTGCAATATGCCACAAGCACGCAGGCGTCATATGGACTCGCTGACAGCAACCAGAGCCGTTACAATGATTGAAGAAGGTCATTCGCAGCGATCTGTGGGTTTGCAATTGGGATTTTCTCGAAGAGCTATTCAAAATCTATGGAATCGTTTCCAAGAGACCGGCAGTGTTAGAAGAAGACCTGGTTCGGGCAGAGTTCGCATTACAACAGCTCAAGAGGATCGTTACATTCGATTAAGTGCGCGCCGAGATCGCACAACGACGGCCCGCAAGCTGCAAAATCGTTTACGGCTCACAACGGGTACTCGTGTCAGTGACCAAACTATTCGTAATCGATTGCATGAAGACCAGCAGGCATCAAGAAGGCGAGTTGTCCGTATTCCATTAACCAGAAATCATCGTGCAAATCGTTTATGATTTTCCCGTCAACATTTGGACTGGGACATAAACCAATGGGGCATGGTGCTCTTCACAGACGAATGCAAAGTTAATTTTTTTAACGACGATCGGCGTATTAGAGTATGGAGAAGACACGGCGAGAGATTTTCAGAAGCCTGCATCCATGAAGTCGATCGTTTTGGTGGTCCAAATGTAATGATTTGGGGCGGGATAAGCTTACACGGCAAAACTGAGCTCGCTATTTTAAATGAGGGTACTGTTACTGCTCAGCGGTATATTGAGGAAGTCGTCAGACCACATGTGATCCCATTTGCCCAGCGAGCGGGTCCTGGATTCATCTTGATGCAAGACAATGCTCGTGCACACACGGCTCAAGCGACTCTGTTTGTACTGGAAGCGTCTCAAATTCAAGTCTTGCCGTGGCCGGCGAACAGTCCGGACTTAAATCCAATAGAGCACATGTGGGATCAGTTGAAACGAAGAGTTAGAGACGGTGATCAGGAAATCCACAACCAACAGCAACTCATCAACGCTGTTAAAAGAGCCTGGGAAGAGATTCCAATGGAAAATGTCAGGCATTTGATTGAGAGCATGCACTCCAGGCTTCAGGAGTGCGTAACGAAACGAGGGGGGCATACCCGTTACTAAAAGATGAGCATGGAGTATTTTCTTTTGTTTTCAGTAACTTTACATTGTTTTTATTTTTAACCTTAAATGTGTTTTTTCTTTCAAAAGCAAATAAACTTTTTAATCATTATTATTGGAATAAATTTATTGGTCTACACGGTAAAAACAACATTAGTTTTCGTTATGGAGACAAAAAAATTAATATTGGTTTTATTATTTTCATGGTACAGACAAAATACCTCGTGGCCCTTATTTTGTTTTGAGTAGTATATATTGTTGTCACGTTTTGGCAGTTCTCAATGTAACTGGTGCCTTCAATGCAAACCCAACTGTTTGAGTTAAGGATTTCTAGATATCTGGCACAGAAAGGCCAACATTATTGGGGTACACCTTGTAGTATATTATACCTATATAAGGTCACATTTTATCAACTGCAAATATTTTGAGGATAAATTCAACAACATATATAAACTATTTTTATGAAAAAACCTTAAATTTTTTTACGCTAGTTTTCAAGAAAAACGCCAAAAGACATGCCGCTCTTAAAACATTACAATTTTTGTGTCAGGAAAAGTAAAAAAACAAAACTAGCCCGAATTTTTTTTAAATTCTAGGGCCTTATTTCTCTGATATAATTAGATGTTTTGTCAAAATATTTGCAGTTGATAAAAAGTGACCTTATATAAGTACTAATTAAATAGTGGTAGGTATAATACTTATGAATACATTGAAAGAGTTGCTCTGTTTCGTTATAATCAAGATTTTGATGCCAGGTAGAAATCTTCTTTTGAATAAGTATTAAGCATAAGTATACTTAATTTTACACACTGCTAAGAGGTGACTTTGGTGTTTTCATCTATCGAGGAAATGCCATAAATTTGCATTTTGGAAACAATAACATTGTTGCAAGCATAGCCTTTTATAACGTAAATTTTTCTTAGCATTTTATTTGGTATACTTTTTATAGAAAACATACATAAAGAAGCACTTTTCAGAGTGTTCATAATATATGTAGTTATATGTTAAACAAGAACATCGACGATGATTGTGCGAACCGAAAATATTGCTCGATTTACTCCCTCGATGAGCAGACATCCATCATCGAGAAATCATCTACAATCTAATATTAGAAAGGTCTAGTGAAAGACGGCATTGACGTATCAGGGATATTCGCAATGGGCATCGTAATTTTCAATACTCTATACTCAATACTTTATTGCATTCCATAATGTTTACACAATAAGATGGTAGGTTTTTACAATGGATCAATTATGGACCCTGTCGGGCACAGCACAGCTTAGTAGAAGAGAGGAAGAGAGATCATTATTATTTTAATTATAATTATATCATATTTATTTGTATTATAATTTATCGTCGATTAAAAATTAATTTATAATGTTATATTGGAATATTACAACTATATATTTTTTATGTCATTTGCCCAGCGCAGCGGTACCTACATTTTAGTTGGATTACATGGAGAAGATGCATTTAGGTTCAGTCTTGCGATTCTTTCTTTTCAGCTAACATATAAATAGATAGATCGATAAATAAAACGTTTATTAATACTGTCAGACACACACAAACACCCTCTCACACAAACACCCTCTCACACACACTCGATGGCTCGATGGCGCAGTGGTTATAACGCGCTTGGTCTGCAATTGCAACTTTCGCGAAGGTCGGTCGTCGGATGGGTGACTAAAAATGTATCATCTCGAGCTCTTCCGGGCCCAGAAAAAGGCACGTCGCACCTCTGGTGATGTGTGTAACACACAAATACACAATCACGCAAACAAAATAAAATGAATGCAATAAAAAGTCAGTGATGCCATAAGATGTAGGTAGGTGTGTGCTGCAGTGCGCATAAAGGGCCAAGGCTCAGAGTGGTTTTTCTCCTTAGAAGCAAAACAATGAATTTTAGCCATCACAGGGTGATATGAGTCGCTGCTGAGATAATACTACAGATATTAACCACCCGACAAAATTACCAATCAAGAAAATGGCGGAAAATGCCAATCGTACCCTAACCCATCGTGGTTCTGTCCGACCTTTGCAAATCCCGTTCGTGGATATTTTTTTAAAACATTTCCGAATTGAAAAATATACACAACTACCATACTCTCACGTCTTTCTCCGAAAAAGCATTGAAATCACCAATTTTGAGTAAGCTCGCCATTAGTGACCCGAGCGACGACGCCACAATTAGCATTTATAAACAAATTAGAGTTCCGAGTTGGAATAGAGATAACATCAGTGATGGGTTGCTAGATGATCGCCTGATGTGCGAGTATCTTGGCACCCTTTTCCCTTAGTCGGCTCTTACGACATGCACAGGAAGGTATAAGCAGCTGATAGGTACACTCTTTTCACTTCGCATACTGGTATGGGTAAACTTTGAAAAACATACTTTTAAAAAAAAAAAAATTTTTTTTAACATTTGTGTTTTTGTAATTTGTTCGCAACAAAATTTGCTTTAAAAATCATTTTGAACATTTTATAAAATAGCTTGCTTATTTCTTAACTGATCTTTAATATTTGTAAAAATATTATGATCGGATGTTAATGACGGTAGTTGTTGACATTGAATGGGCGCCTTTGGCTTACAAAGTAAAAAGTGTTGAATAATTTCGGCGGGCTGGTTAGAACCACGATAGCTCAATTGGAAGAGCACCTGACCCGGAATGTCAGAAGGGTGCAGGTTCAAATCCTGCTCGTGGAAATTTTTTCAACATTTGTGTTTTTGTAATTTGTTCGCAACAAAATTTGCTTTAAAAATCATTTTGAACATTTTATAACATACTTTTACGTAATGGAAGTTAGTCTATACTAAAATTATAAAGAGCAAAGCTTTGTATTTTTTTATGTATGTATGTTTGTAACGAATAAACTCAAAAACTACTGGACCGATTTAAAAAATTCTTTCACTATTAGAATGCTACATTAGCGCTGAGTAACATAGGCTATATTTTAAAAAAAGAACAAAGAAATGCGGTACGAAGTCCGCCGGGTCAGCTAGTAAGTAAATAAAAGCGACAACTGACATACCTATGGCGAGTAGTGACAGTTAAATGCCACGCCAAGCCACAAGTAGCTGACAAGCTAAAGTGCTAAGAAACAATTGAATTAAAAAGAATATCGGTTCACTTGTTAAAAATAAAATATAATTCGATTTTCCACCATACGGTTTGACGAGGGAACATCTCAGCAAATGTACCGTAACATTCTAACTGACAAGCCAATAATGTAAGTCGTCATAACAAGGAGAAACTAGCCCTTTCATTCAACCTTGGTGCAAAATAAGGAGTCAGCAGAATGTAAGCTTCTTAAAAACATACTTTCACGGACACGGAATCTCGGAAATCTCTCAGAGTCGGACTGTTCAAGCTGTTGCGAGACTCTGTGTCCGAGGTTGTCAGTGACTATGTTACTTGAGCGCGATATGCGTATGCATAAAATTAACCTTCTGCAGTCTCCTCATATTGTGTCATAACAACGAGAAACTAACCTTTCAGACGCTTTCACTTATCCAAGGACAGAAATAGGAGCATTATATTAATAAGACCGTATAGCAACTTTCAATAACTCTATGTCTATCGGTACCCGTTTCAGATTGATATATTAGACTTACATTTACGCAGATCTTCTGCGAGAGTTATTACAATAAAACGTCGCGGAGCTCATTCTGTTATTCTGTTTGAAATAATAGTCTATAGTGGTTCTTCCTTATGATTGCATTTATAAATAAATTATATTTTATTCATAAAACCACAAATATAAACGTAAATTAAACTACTTAAAATTAAACTTTAAAAAATCTATAAACTAACTATAAATAAAACCACTCAAACAATCGGTCCAGCCGTTTAGGAGGAGATAGATAGATATAAAGATAGATAGATATATAGATATAAATAAAATAAAAAATATACCACATAATCTTCTGAGACACCGTTAAACATGAGCGTAAGGATAGACAATTTGTTCACCTTTGCAATTTGTTTAGATCCCCCGATGATGATGGCCTGTGACTTGTCGGGGTTGACCGTTAGGCCATGAGCTCGACTCCAATCATATATAATCCCAAGGTCAGCATTAAAGCTTGCAATCATACTCACAATATCATCAACTGAGGACTGAGAATAGATTTGCAAGTCGTCAGCATACAGGTGGAACTGACATAAAAGGAGTGGAGTGAAGAAATTAATAAATATCGAAAAATTGGTTGTCTGTAAAGTCGGTTTACTGACGATAGTTGAACATGACAACGTCTTAAGAAGGTGTCGGGAAGTAGTGTGTATTCGGGAGTTCTGGCCCACTTGTATGAATAAAATCATCGCGTCCCCAACCCTGTTCTGGTGTGTCGGAAAGTCGTTTCAAGGGTCGACCAAACCTAAAAAAAAAAAAAAAAAAAAAAAAAAAAAAAAAAAAAAAAAAAAAAAAGAAAACCCCCCCATTTGAATCGATTGCGCTGGGTCCCAGAGCGATATCTCTTGCCGTTTCCGAGTTACGTTACTCACGGATGGTCCTTCTTCGTTATCTAATTACCTCTATTGTTAACAATAAGACGACCCTTGCTCCTTAGCTCACGTTAAGCCGTTGGTCCCGGTTGATGTCGTAAGATGGCAGTCGTTAAAACCCACCAACCCGCATTGGGCCAGCGTGGCGGGTTATGGCCCAATATCCCCACGTGCTATTGTTCACGTGGGAGGCCTGTGCCCAGCAGTGGGACGTTTATAGGCTGTTGATGATGATGATGATGATTTGACATTACTTTCCGATATCTTAATGTATTTGGTCGTTTAGGCAAGTTGTTGCAAGAAACATTTCTAAGGATCTCAACTAATATAAAACGCATGCGCATTATTGTGTTCTTACGAAGTCGTGCTTCAACCATTCACAAAACGGAGAACCGTTGCTAACATAGAAATAATTTAAAGATATAGCACCTCTGTTTGTAGTTGACTGCTGCAGACAAACAGATAATCTGAAAACAGTTCCTATTTACCAGATAAGACTACAGCATACTGTCTTATTCTCAACGATTGCATTGTTGAATACAAACCACTAAGTAACATCGTAAAGAAGATATCATGAACGTAGATACACTTATAGTGGATGTTCAAGGATTTAAAGATATAAATAACAATTTTATTGTAAAAGAAGTAGCCATTGCGAGCCAGGAACATACACAAACTTTTTTGGTAAAGCCACCATACTCATTTCATCATCTCACAGAAGTAGAAAAGAAACGAGTCAGATGGTTAGAAAGAAACCGAGGAATTAGCTGATGTGAGGGCTACATAGACTACAAGGAGTTTCATCGTGTTATCATACCTCATCTGAAGAATAAAAAAGTTATTGCAAAGGGTTTTGAAAAAAATAAGTGGATCAAAGATTTATGTGCAAACTGTGTGGTAATCGATATTGGTGAAAAGGGATGTCCTAATTTTTCAATGTTACAAAGTAAATTTTGTAAAAATAAAACGGACTTTAGTTGTGTAAATCATAAAATAAACTGTGCATTAAATAATGCTGTGTGTATTAGAAAATGGTATTATGATAATAACATGTCTAAATTTAATTTATTTTGATTTTTATATTATTATCAATAAACTGATTCTTTGTGTTATTTACATGGTTATTTTATTTTTCATACTTATGCTTCCCTGTTTTACTGACTTTGAACTAACTAGATGCAGCAGAATGAAATTGAGTTTTAATCGAACTACAAATATATTTTTTCTATCATATTTATTATTTAACTTAACATAGCTACTATTACTTAAATATTTGTTATGACTTAACTTTGAATTCCTAATGCTATGAGTCTATGACATATAGGTTTTTTTTTTTTTCTGTGGTAGGGGATTAAAGTAAAAGGCATTTTATTTTTGTGTACAGTTTTATTTCATTTTTTTACTTACAAATTTTTTGTTTACCTTTAAACTATGAAAGTCTTAAACATTTGCTTTAACATTATATCATTTTGAAAAGTATCATCAGTAAACATATCAATAAAATCTGTCATACACATACCTCTAAGTTTGAAATACAAATAAAGTAAACAATATTCACCACAAACAGACGAAAATACACTTTGAATAACTTTATGATTATAAATCCATCTATTGGTGTTTTTCCTTAAAAATGATAAATGATAACTTTCAGGTTTACGACCAAAAGTATCAAAGTATTCGCCAACTCCTTTATTGTTGATATATAATGCTATCCAATGTGATCCAGGTCTAGTATCAGGATCAAGATTACTAATCATATAGAAAGGTTGTGTAACATGTATAGGAATGCGATTAGCCGCATAAACATTGAATTCCAGCAAATGACATAATTTTTTTAAACATTTTGTTATTTCTAAGGTATTCATAATAACATGAAAACATGTGTCTTCATACACAATTAGGACTTAACTACTAAAATCTACACTTATGTTCCTATTTTTATCTATTTCTATAATGTTATCAAACTCAGCATAAACAATACAATTAACAGTTTGTGTTAGAGCTGTCTCAAATCTAACTTCTAACCGAACACTTCCATGTCGAATAAGATTCCAATGAGCTGTTGAATTGGCAGATAAATCTGGAGTTAAGTCAAACGCCATTAGACAGTATCCATTAGCGTAATCAGCTCTAGAAATACCGTTACCCTCATTTAGGAAATGAATTCCTGTTCCAGAGAACAAAGTATGATAAGTTGATGTAAACAAGTTGTTGCTAAAAACAGGTTGTAGAGCTTTGGAAGGAATCTGTGTTCCATCGATGTATAAACAAAAAGAACTAATACCATAATGATCGAAATCAAAAGGATTTTTTGTAAGACATCCATTAAACGCTGTATTATCTACAAATCCTACTATACATCTCTTTGGTACTTGACCAAGGAAAATATTATCAAGAGTTTTTCCCTGAATACCTGCTGGAATGGTTAGAACTTTTACTTCAGCCCTAGTAATAGGATATTTAGCTGAGGTTGATAATAAAACCTTTTGATGGGCGAGCAGAACAGTAGGGTTTACACGAGCTTTTCGAATCATAAGTGTGGCATCAATAATGGAAACTTTTAATTTTACATCATTAGACGAACACATTAAATTAAATGTATCTCGAGAACGTACTAATTTCACACACATTTCAACACCATTAATTAAAAACTTTTCTTGGTTGAATATGTCTCCATGTAAATGTCCTATCATTTCGACCTCTTTACTTTCCTTTACCAATTTTTGTCTAATAGTAAATCCTTTATTTGACTCATCAGTTGAATTCATTTTTTCTGATGTGTCTTCATACCAGAGTCCACATGTTAGGTGTGATTGTTTTGCTGATGGAGCATAATTTAGTAGTGTTTCAATGTAAGCTCGATAGCCATAAGTATTGTTTGGAGGTGTTATCAGTTTTTGATTTAAATAAACATCTAACTGGCTAAAGAGTGAGTGTAGCCAATTATTAACCGGAGCCACAGTAGTTGTTGCTGTCAGAGGTGTTAAATCCTGATTTAGAATTTTTGCTTTTATGTGTATCAAAGTGTGTGATAAATCTATGTAGTCATCACCACTTCCAGGAATCTGAAATTCGATTGGTCCATCATCACTAAGCGATGAAATTGGTTTGTAGTGAACCCACTGACCACTTTCAATACTAGTCTGAGTTGACGGTAATGCAAATAAATCCAACTCGGACTTAACACATTCACATGAATGATTATGCAAAAAAGACATTATTACAATTATTATTATTATTTTTTTTTTTTTTTTACACTGAAAATATGTCGTTAGTTTTTAAATTATTGTTCTTCTTCTTCGTTTTTTTCAATGCTCTCCGTTTTGATTGCTGCGACTGACTGATACTTTGTAACTGTTGTCTTTTACTTTTATATCCCGAACCACTCATGACTTGATCTATCTTTTCATCTGATTTCCTTTTTAAATTTGAAGTTGCTTCCTTAACACGATTTCTTACGGATTCATTAAGCGGCCTTGTGTGTACCATGTCGGATAAAAGTCCTACACCAGCATTTAATGCTTCTTTACCGATAACTTTAGCCCCACTCGACAATAAAGGTAATACTGAACGGAATAGTCCACCTAAGAAGCTTCCAATACCGTGTCCACGTTGATGTGCTGCGCCCTTATAAATCACACCAACTCCGGAACCGGCTTGATGCGTATAGTAATGTTCATAAGGGCAGATATTATTGTATTTCGGATACATTATTATTTCCGCTTAAAGTGTAGTTTAACACAAGCCGTTCCAAATTGAAATGGTACGTTTTCTCCTGTGTTCGTTCTTATATCTACTTCTATTGTATCGAACTCTCTTCGCATAACAGATACATAATGTGGAGGTGAGAAGATGTGCATTTTATTTGATCCATACGTATATTTAGCTGGATCCAATGGTATGATTCTTAATAATGAACACATGACATCACCAACCATCTGGGGTTCGATAATATCACAGTACACATATAACTGTGATGGTAATCCTAAATATAAATTAGCAGGAAATTTACTGACTCTTTTAGTAACCACATTAGTATTTGGATCAAATCCAAGTTGAAGACTTAACTTTGGTGAAAATTGTAAAGAAATAATTTTATTATCTTCATTAGTGAGAGTAATGTATTTCGATATCTTGTCATAACGTAATATAAAAGCTTCTCTGGAGTTACATGCTGTTAAAACATCTTCAATGTTTTCGTAACTGGATGCCGGTATATGAGTTTTGTATGTCACCACCGACTCATTTCCTTCATCACCTGGAACTTGCATTCTTTTGGTAACGTACACAATATTTTCATGATCTTGAACAGTAAACATGGTACAGGGATATTGAAACTCTACTATGCCAACATACCATTCTCCTTCTAATTTAATCGACTTCGGTAATTTTGTACAGAAGTTGGTGGTTCTGTTTTCAGGAAAATATGACATTGAACTGTTACTTGGTAACGTTAAATAAAAACTATCACTCGTCATATTTTCTCAAGACTTGAAGCTAATATCCAACTATTAAACTTATTCGGATAACCTTTCCATTTGACCAACAATTCCTTTCTGAGACCAGAGTATCGAGTACTCAGTATTTTATCTATTTTATACTTCGAAGAGGAATCATGACTAACCTTCTGCAATTCCTTTTCATAGAAAGTTCCAGTAATCGTTTCATTTTGTAAATCTTTAAGGGTGTATACCACCCAAGGTGACCTATCTATAATCGATGTAATAACAAAGATTTCATCACTCCAATTAGTTTCATAACCTTTTTGGAATATGTGTTTATATTTTGTGATTCTAACGTAATCACCAATACTAAATTTTGGTTTGTGTGATTTAGATAATTTTGTACTATCACTATCACTATACAAATTCCGCCACACAGTCATAATATTACTTGAATTAACATCACAAGGCCTCATTTTTATACTTCTATGAAAACTGTGATTATAGGAATATAGCAAATTGTCTAAGATATCAATGTAACGATAAGTATTATTATGTGTAAAGTAGCGCCACATTTTAGTCTTCAAAGTTCTTTGGAATCTTTCGACTATACTTGCTTTAATATCAGGGTTATTAGTTGTGTAATAATTTATGTTATAAGTTTTTAAAAACATTTGAACATCTTTTGAAATAAACTCAGTCCCTTTGTCTGATTGCAAATGTGTGGGAGTCGCCTTTGCTTCAGATAATATACTTGCAAGACATTTTTTCACTGTAACAGAATTTTTCTTTCTCATTGCTCTTGCAAACGCATATTTACTGAACACGTCAATGATACACAAAATATAATTAAAACCATCATTATATTCACTATAAGATCGCATATCACTTAAATCGACTTGCCAAAGTTCATTAAAATTAGATAAAATGTATTTATTTCTAGGAAACCGTCGTTGAACAGGTTTATGTAGAGTGTAAGTTTCTTGAGATTCTAACCAATTTTTTACTTCTTTTCTAGTCATTCGATTTTTCATAACATCTGTTATTTGATTTAAACTTCCATATCCAGCAGGATGAGAAATGTCATAGTAAATATCGTTAATTCCTAATATGGAGTCCATTTCTCCCATTCTATTTTCTTTTTGACTTTTTCTTTACGCGTTATGGTACTTGAAGGTGGTGTAGAATATTCGTGATCTTTTTCTACGTTAGATTCAAATCGATTTCCAAAATTCGGAGTATTAGACATAACATTGATGCAAGTTGCTCTTCTTGGATTACCGATGTAAGTCAAAGGTACTCTTAATTCCTTTAATGCCTTAGAAAATTCTAACCACCCGTTTGGTGAAGAATTTTTTAACGGTCTTATAACATCGTTGAGTAAATCAACTATGTTGCTTTTATAAATTTTCTTGTCATCGATGTAAACTGTTCCTTTATCATCCCAATAAATTTTTTGTTTATTTTTTAATAATAAATCTATTAAGAGCTCACCTTTTGCTTTGTATGTCTTGGGTAAAAGGTTTATTAAAAGACTTTTAGAATAATTAATTTCTTTATCTTCAGCGTTAGATTCGACTACCTTCGAGGAGTCTTGTATTGCTTCTGGAGGGCGATCCTCACGGCTTTCTTTTTTTATAATTTCTGTTTCATCAAACGATATTATGGGTATTTCTAAAGGCTTTCGATCTTTGCCAATAAAATACAAATATCTTTGTAGTGTTTGTAAATATAGGGGCCATTTTTCTCGATCATCTATTTTCTTTTTTAAAACATGATTCATTTCTTCGTCGAGTCGTGATAAATTGTTCACGTTTCTGTTTGTGTTATTATTTTTTAATTTTTCTATTATTTCGGGTTCAATTAATATCATTTTTTTGGCATTTTCCATAGTGGTTATTTGGTGACTGATCCTAATAATGCACTCAATACGGCTCCCAAGATAATCGGTAAGAATGCACCACCTTTTTGTATGATAATGTTTTTTCTCGTTCTATTTGCTCCTTTCGAAATAAGCTTTCTTAGAATATGTTTATATTTTTCTAGTTTATTTTTTTCTTTTGTAGGAATTGTTATTTTTCCTTGAAGAACGTTGTGAATGCACTCACAAATGCAATGTAGTTCTTCTTGGTTACAAGATTTTAATAATGCCTTTCGAAACTTTGGTTTAAGCACATGTAATGCTTTTAAAAAGTTTGTATGCGTAGTAACTCTTGGTATCATAATTATGGAATGAAGTTTTTATGTTGGCTACCACTGTATTTATACCCCTTCTTAGATACATAACAAACGGTATATTCATTCGGAAATATATTTGTTTTGAACCGATACACATCATCAGTGTTTTGTTTGAGGTCAATCATTAAATAACCATATGGTTTATTAGTAGCATCTCTATAAGCCTCTTCAACCAGTTTTGAGTTCTCAGGTGAAATTTGACGACTTAAAAAACGAATTTGTGTTCTATCTCGAGGATTTTTGAAATATATTATGTAACTTGAGTTCAAGGAAATATCACGTTGACCTTTACCCTGATGAAACAAGTTTTGAGTTATGTAAAATACACTTAAATTTCGGTGGTGACTTCCCTTAGTAAAGATATCAACTACCCGACCATCACACTCTCTCATCAGATCATCAATTATTATAAGTTGGGAATCTTTACCATCGAACATGTTTAAATCAGGAATTCCCTGATAATAAGTAACATCACTTAGGTTGTACAAAGGTTGCATTTCATCATAACACCACAAGACATTTTTAAACTCTGTATTACATAGTTGATTTATATTTTTCAGGAATTCACACACAAAGTTCGATTTACCGCAACCACTTGGACCAGCAACAATTGCGGTGAATGGATGTTCAAAATGAAACATGATTATTAACCAGACCAAAACGTCTACTCTGATCGAAGTGATGTAGAAGTATGATCAAAAAATTGATAATAGTTAGAAAATAAAACATTTTTTTGTTAAATTTTTTGAATAATTTATAATTTAATACCATATACACAAAACAAATGGTTGCATTTCATCAAAAGACAATCAGTCCTTTTATTTTTTTAAATTCATTAATAAATCTACACTATAACAGCTAATAAACTTAAAATTAAAACTTGCTCTTACTATCTAAAATTTATTTACATTTAATTTACAATTTATAATGAGCTAATACACTTAAAATTAAAACTTACTGTTACTATCTACAATTTATTTACAGTTAATTTACAATTTAAAATGAGCTTGATCTTACAAATAAATACAATACAATAAAACCTGAATATCATTAAAATTATTTATATCTAGATACAACATTTTTACATCGGCAACCGCAATTTATAATGACCCCATGCTAATGTGTCTACTTTATTAGGTAAGATATATCTCTTGGTGTCATTATAAGACAATGATATTTTATTGATTTGCTGTGTGAAAATTATATGCTTAATTGATCGAAATCTGTACATAGTGTTGTATTGAATGTTTCTATTGAAAAGACAAGATTTGTAATTTTTCATTGACATCCTTTGCGTGACGCTTTTATTAACACCCTTAGCTTTCGTTGTTAATTTTGTTTTCGTTTCAATTGCATACATTTTTGATCTTAACCCTACAAACTCTTTAACAATTTCACCATTATTTTCGTCTTTAAAAAATCCTAATTTCTTTTTGTTAACTTGTGGATACTGGTGGATATTATCAACAGAATAGTTAGATGTATCGAATCGTGTATCTATGTCGTTTCTAATATCTTCATAGAAATTATTAGTAAATATTTGATATATGAAGCTATCGGTGTCTGTGTACAATAATTTGATTTTGTTGTTAAATTTTTTTAGCATGTATTCGTAGTGAAAATCATACATGAGAGTTTTTGATATGTCTAAAATAGATAAGCCTAAATAAATTGGTTTATCATAGCAAACTTTAGTTTTTTTCAACTGTACCGCTACCAAGTTTTCTGAAAAAACTGAAATGCTTTGAAATTCAGGTTTGGCAATTAGGTCTTGGACACCCAAAGTTTTACCGCGATTTTCCCAGTGAGTTAGTAATTTTACGTTCACTCTTTTTTCTACGTTTTCCATGGTTTTACCAAAAACAGAATTATTCATTAGTTTATAAAAATCTTTTTCAAAGTCTGAATCTGCTTTTTTTCGTTGCTCAGTGTTCAAATCTATGTATTTTTTTAACCAAGGACTCTGTGTAAACTTCAATATTCTATGAATTTTAGTTAATTTAAGACCCAACTTAAGACATTGTTTTAGGTTTATATAGTGAATTACATATTTTTGTTTATTATTTAAATTTGGAATAAGCTTTTTTTCTTCTGATCCCCCTGCGTATATATTTTCGGGGCATAATGGCAAGTCTGAATGCAAATCATGAAGTTCTGCAGGATATTCCAAATCTACTTCTAATATGAAGCCATATGGAGATGTGTCAGAAACCTCATAGTTTGTCTCCGGACTCACCCACTCAAAACCTCCTTCAGGAAGGTACTGTGACATAGCCCAACCATATAGATTGTTTGCATCAAAATAAGCTAAATAAGATGTAGGCTCATTCTCATCAAAATCATCTAAAAAGGGGTTATTGGCCTTAGCATGTCGATTGCTACATTGAGATATACCCCCTCGGATCCCCGATTTGATAAAAGCTATCTGATCAATATCTGTTAATAACTCTAATTTTATTTTTGTTTGTTTAAGCATGGCATCCCAACTCAACCCCGGTGCTGTATAATAATGACTAGGATCCAAACCATAAGTTGTAAAACATAGATCGCGGAAATTTTCAAATACATCAGCTAACAACAAAACATCAGTTTTGAGATACAGGTTAGAATAATCCAACATGTTTTGACAACCAAAGTGTTGCCAAACATCTTTAGCACGATTATAGTCATCATTTGAAATTGCTGTATCGGTAAGTGAACTATAGAACTGATCTTGATTAGGTAAGGTGGTTAAATTAAGACAGTCATATGAAGTCATGAACTCATAAGGGTAAACACCCTTTTTCCGAAGACGATTGAAATCTTCCTTCGCAGGAAAGTTGTTTTTTAGTTCACGAAATTGTTCGTCTTTTAAGATTTTGGCTAGTTGATCTAAGCTGCATGGTAAAAATTTGAAAGAATCTACAAATCTCAAGCTAACTTTTTGATTGTTTATTGTTAGATGTTTAGTGAACGAAATATATTTTTCTTTATTTTGTGGAATTATATCGACATTTCCTTCAACAAAGTTCAGTGCATGTACAATAAAATGCGCATCGTAATTACTTAGATTGTGTAAAAAAACTGGAATATGACGGGGAGCACGGAATTTCTTTTCACATACTTCATGTGCAACACCTCTGAAATCTCCAGTTTGCCAATCAAAGACTAGAACTTTTTCACCGCTTAAATCAGTTTCACAAACGTGACAAGTTTTTGCATTAGTTACACTGTCAGTATCAACAGCTGAGAGCGGTTTAGGAGATTTTTGAACACAATTCTTTTTACATATTAATTTTAAGTCTTCATGCAATCTAGTCATAAACACTTTAGCACAATCTGGTCCACTGTATGTTACATATTTAGACAAACTATCATCGAATGAGCATTTGATGTAATATCCAAAACTGTAAGGCTCATGTTTTTGAACGTTATTGGTGTACGGTTTTAATGATTCATTAGAAGAAGTTTGTAAAGGATTTAATAACGCTTCAAAATCAGCATACACAACAAAAGGGATTCTCATTGTTTTTTGAAACTTATCAAACGTTAATTCGTCATTTGATACAGGTTTTCCAAACCAATTTTTTAAAGTTTTCTCACTGTTTGGTAATGTTGTGGTTATGTGCGAGCAGTCATGTTGTTGGTGATTAACTAATCTATCTCTAGTTGTGAAACGTAACAAACATCCATCGCATATGTATACAGCACCATTTTTTTTATTAGTCATTTGTTTACTAACTAGTCGGGATAAGTTTTTGATGTAACAATAGTGTCCATTTATTCCATTTTGCACATATAAAAGGTTGACATGTGTGCTTTTGCGATTTTTTGTAAAATAAAGAGGCCCAATGACTGAATGTTTCTTTGATTTGTTATCAAATTCTAACCCGAAAACATTAATACTGATGTTATTTAGCTGTTCAACATTATGTATGTCATTTAACTTAACGGGGAACGATACACCAACAAATTTAAGCTTATTTAAATGGGTACTGTAGGAGGATGTTCGCTCTGCATGTTTGTTTGAAGGATATAACGCTGAGAGTAATGCCCATTTAAAACATAAATTATCTGCGTTTCTTACGTTAATAACTGCTTTTTTATCTTTAATATCTTTAGGTAAATCAATGAATGAGGTACCTCGTAGTGGGTTAAACTTGTTTATGTTCAATTCTATACATATAATTTTAGTAAGACTCCATCCACTATCCTTTCTTTCAAAAGCACTTATTTTGTTCGCTAGAGTATCGCGTAAGGATGTCATGAAAATATTCAAATCATCGGTTTGGGAAATTATAAAATTGTTGGTTTGAAAATCAAATGAATTAGATAAGTTCTTAGTTTGTTGAACAAAATCTGCATGTAGAACACAATTTATTTTAACAGTTACATGTTGATTAAGGGTCTCATTTATTAAGAAAAACATATCATTTTTAACTGACTCCAGAAATGATTCCGGTGTTTGAAAGGAGTAGGACTGTTCTTTACTTTTAATTTTGTATGTAATAATACGCTGACCAAAAGCTGACTCTACAACACATACATTATCTAGAGAGTTGTGCGATTTTAAAACATTATTTTTATGTATATTGCTCTTAGCATGATTAGAAAAATATCTTCTGCTAACATGTGTATTACAAGCTTCGCAATATACCTTGTTTGCCGTTGAAGTCAATGCATCTTCTTCATTTCGCGGTCTTTTGCTATTATTTTCGTTTTCACCACCAGTTTCGGTACTTCTTTTGAGCACTCCTCCATGTCCCGTTTGATGTGCTTTTGATGATGGTGATGAGGATGATGATTGTTGACTGTAAGAGAAAAAAAAAACTGACTGAATTTGTAGTTCTCTACCATAGTCCACCATATGTGCTCATCGTGATAGGTGGTGAACCCATCGTTGCTTTATGCTGTTGGACGTATGTGTAGTCTTTAATCCGTTAGCCACCTTTTACGGTACCCAAGGAAAGAGAGGGGGTGATAGTATTCTTTCACTGCTACGTGACACGATTAACATTAATATCATGAAGTTGTAAAATCAGAGATTATGCTCGATGAAGTAAAATTAATGTTTAGGTACTCACCTAACACTGTTTTCAACCATGACACATATTTGATACAGCTCATCGTCTATTTTTACAGCTTGTTCAACTTCTTCACAGAGCTCCATCAAGTCTACATTTTCACAACTTTCTATAAGTTCCGAATTTATTTCGTTCTCAGCCTGATTCACGAAGAAAGCACTAACACATTCACGATCCATTTTAACAGCAAGTAGCAGCAACAACGTTGAATTGTAAGTGATGATCACTCTAGAGTTGAAGGTCCTATTTATACACCTAGTGCTAGGATTATACTTTGTGAATGGTTGAAGCACGACTTCGTAAGAACACAATAATGCGCATGCGTTTTATATTAGTTGAGATCCTTAGAAATGTTTCTTGCAACTTCGAAGAGTAGTCACTGATAACAATGACAATCAGTTTTTACTTCCGATAGTTTGGAGAATTGGATATTCCCTTTGTTATGTTGTAAAGGAATTTAAGAAAGGTGATTAAGACCACCTGGGACTCAGTGCAATCGATAAGAGTTTATTGTCATTTGTGTCATAGACTCATAGCATTAGGAATTCAAAGTTAAGTCATAACAAATATTTAAGTAATAGTAGCTATGTTAAGTTAAATAATAAATATGATAGAAAAAATATATTTGTAGTTCGATTAAAACTCAATTTCATTCTGCTGCATCTAGTTAGTTCAAAGTCAGTAAAACAGGGAAGCATAAGTATGAAAAATAAAATAACCATGTAAATAACACAAAGAATCAGTTTATTGATAATAATATAAAAATCAAAATAAATTAAATTTAGACATGTTATTATCATAATACCATTTTCTAATACACACAGCATTATTTAATGCACAGTTTATTTTATGATTTACACAACTAAAGTCCGTTTTATTTTTACAAAATTTACTTTGTAACATTGAAAAATTAGGACATCCCTTTTCACCAATATCGATTACCACACAGTTTGCACATAAATCTTTGATCCACTTATTTTTTTCAAAACCCTTTGCAATAACTTTTTTATTCTTCAGATGAGGTATGATAACACGATGAAACTCCTTGTAGTCTATGTAGCCCTCACATCAGCTAATTCCTCGGTTTCTTTCTAACCATCTGACTCGTTTCTTTTCTACTTCTGTGAGATGATGAAATGAGTATGGTGGCTTTACCAAAAAAGTTTGTGTATGTTCCTGGCTCGCAATGGCTACTTCTTTTACAATAAAATTGTTATTTATATCTTTAAATCCTTGAACATCCACTATAAGTGTATCTACGTTCATGATATCTTCTTTACGATGTTACTTAGTGGTTTGTATTCAACAATGCAATCGTTGAGAATAAGACAGTATGCTGTAGTCTTATCTGGTAAATAGGAACTGTTTTCAGATTATCTGTTTGTCTGCAGCAGTCAACTACAAACAGAGGTGCTATATCTTTAAATTATTTCTATGTTAGCAACGGTTCTCCGTTTTGTGAATGGTTGAAGCACGACTTCGTAAGAACACAATAATGCGCATGCGTTTTATATTAGTTGAGATCCTTAGAAATGTTTCTTGCAACAACTTGCCTAAACGACCAAATACATTAAGATATCGGAAAGTAATGTCAAATCATCATCATCATCATCAACAGCCTATAAACGTCCCACTGCTGGGCACAGGCCTCCCACGTGAACAATAGCACGTGGGGATATTGGGCCATAACCCGCCACGCTGGCCCAATGCGGGTTGGTGGGTTTTAACGACTGCCATCTTACGACATCAACCGGGACCAACGGCTTAACGTGCCTTCCGAAGCACGGAGGAGCTCGAGATGTTTTTTAAGTGGTCACCCATCAGGCGACCCGGCATTGCGAAAGTTGCTTAGCGGGCAAGATCGCAAGCCGAACGCGCTAGCCGCTGCGCCATCGAGCTCCTCAATGTCAATTGTTAACGAACAATGGAGGTGATTAGATAATGAGAAAGAATTGTGGACGGTCCGACGGTGTAATCGCCAAAACACAGTGATAGTTAACAATAGAGGCAATTAGATAAGGAGCAAGGGTCGTCTTATTGTTAACAATAGAGGTAATTAGATAACGAAGAAGGACCATCCGTGAGTAACGTAACTCGGAAACGGCAAGAGATATCGCTCTGGGACCCAGCGCAATCGATTCAAATGGGGGGGTTTTCTTTTTTTTTTTTTTTTTTTTTTTTTTTTTTTTTTTTTTTTTTTTAGGTTTGGTCGACCCTTGAAACGACTTTCCGACACACCAGAACAGGGTTGGGGACGCGATGATTTTATTCATACAAGTGGGCCAGAACTCCCGAATACACACTACTTCGGGAGGTGTTGGGGGTGTCGGGGGGTGTTGGGGGTACGCCGCGGTGGCGATGCCGGCCACGGGCTTGCACAGCTGAGCAGCCTGCAGCAGCCCGTCGAACAGGTAGGCGGGAGGAGTTGGGGTGTCGGGAGGTGTTGGGGGTGTCGGGGGGTGTTGGGGGTACGTACCGCGGTGGCGATGCCGGCCACGGGCTTGCACAGCAGCCTGCAGCAGCCCGTCGAACAGGTAGGCGGGAGGAGTTGGGGGTGTCGGGAGGTGTTGGGGGTGTCGGGGGGTGTTGGGGGTACGTACCGCGGTGGCGATGCCGGCCACGGGCTTGCACCCGGATTGGAGAGAACTAAGGAAATTGTTAGAATTAACAAAGGCACTGACTTGTTGGAGAACAAGACGCTCTAGGATTTTTGAAAGAAAAGAAAGACTGGATATAGGCCTAAAATGAGAAGGTAAGGAAGGGTTCGAGGTTTTAGGGATGGGTACGACTACTGCCTAGCGCCAGCAGCTAGGGAAACTGCCGGTATCGAGCGCGAAATTAAAAACATGGCAAAGGATAGGGACAAGAATTTCAAATCCTAGCAGGATTATCCTCCGGCCAATCCCATCCATGCTTTCAGCATTAGATTTGACTGCGCGGATGTTATCTTCAACTTCAAGAGAACTTCAAGATAGATAGATAAAACTCTTAATTGCACATAAACACAGAAGTAAAAAAGGGTCATCCAACATTTTTATATCGGGGTGGGTAGAGGCGATCTTATCGCTTAAAGCGATCTCCAGGACAGCTGAAAGAAGTTTAGTGACATACATACGTACGGAAGAATTATACAGGGTGGAAAAAAAGACCGTTGTTGCAGGAAAACTACCCTTAATATTGATGATGCTGGTGAAATGTGAAAAAAAACATCCTGTAATTTATGATACCTACCAACCGAAAGAGTCATTCATAAAGATCAATTCTTTTAAACAACACAGGAATTATGAATCCTTATGAATGAATCATAAAATACAGGATGTTTTTTTTACATTTCACTCGTTCGATTCCCGGCACAAACAGGTGATTTTTCAAAAATCTTTAAATGCAGTTTTAATTATTTTTGAATGTTTCCTTTCAGTAAAATTTGCCATCAATAATATTAAGGGTACTTTTCCTCCAACCACGGTCTTTTTTTTCCACGTTGTATATTAAGATAACTAGTACTAGATACATAAGCTATAACTGTATTTGTACTACGTCTTGTTGATTCAGCAATAGAACCATTATTTTTATGTTACCCGCAAACCATTACAATGCCGCTAATCTTTAGTCAGTAATAAAAAAACCCGTAAATGTTTTCATTAATGTTTGTTTACGTCGTTCGGATCAATTAGGTAGGTATTTGCGATGCCAATACATTTTCTTTATCCAGCTTTCAATTAAAGTTATCGATTTCTAATGGAAAATATCAGTTTGTTTTAATTCGTGTCGGCTCGGCTACCAGATCGGGGAAGCTCTTAGTTACTCTTAGAACTTTAGTCGGACTCTTCTTAGCCTGACGTTTTACCTTTTGGTACAGGTACGACCCTGGCGGCGCCGGAGCAGTACACGCTGTCTTACGCACACATTGTGGTCAGTGGCGATCCGATTTCGAAGTCGTTCGAACAAGGTTCCAACCAAGTTGGTTGAAACTTCGTCCGAATGACTTAAGATCGGCTCGATTGCCGGATGCGAATACTGAAATGGTTAAAATGGCTAAGTCGCTACGATATCGTCACGGTTTTCGTTATGGGAATTAGGGCACAGGGCAATAGTGACGGCGATGCAGACGCTGGCGATGCTGAACACCCTCAGCACGATCCTGGCGGCGCAGGTACACGCTGTCTTACGCACACTCGGGACTTATATGGGACTTTTCTCTATGGGATTCTTGTTCTCTATGGGAGGTTCTCGATGACGCAGTGGTTAACGCGCCCGGTCTGCGATTGCTGAGGTTAGAAAAATTTTGCAAAGGCCAGTTATCGGATGGGTGACCAAAAATTTATCATCTCGAGAAAGCCTTCCCGGTAGCATAGCGGACAGTGCAGCCGCCCGGATTGCGGTAGACCCAGATTCGATTTTTGGCTGGGTCAGGTGGGCGTTTAATTTTTTCACTGTATTTTATAAAATATTTTATAAATATTTAATTCAGCTTCAGTGCAGCAATTAGCACTAACAAATAAAAAGTAAAATCTCAAGAAGCCTATCACTGTGCTTCGGAAGGCACGTCAAGCCGTTGATCGTAGCTGCATTAGCAGTCGTTAACAACCACTGCACCGCATTGGAACCGCGTGGTGGTTTATCGCCCGTTCTCCCTATCCATCTATAGGGAAGGCTCGTGCCCTAGCAGTGGGAACATAAAATGAGCTGATGCAGATGATGATGGGATTTTTCTTAGCGTTACGTTTACCTTCTGGTACAGGAAGGGCCTGGTCAGCGCCAGGTACCGCTCTAGGGCCATGGTGACGGCGATGCAGACGCTGCCGATGCCGAACACCCTCAGCACGACCCTGGCGACGCAGTACAAGCGTGTGTTCTTCACTCCAGGCACGTGTTCTGCTACCACCATCGCGCACATCATGCCAACCTGGAGAGGAGATATCCATTTAGTATTTTTTATAGACGTGTAGGTAGGTGACTGCCTCCACCTGATGTTAAGCAGGACATATTAACTGCCTCTGTAGTCTAGTGGTTAAGAGCACTGGTCTTAGAACCAGAGGTCCCGGGTTCGATTCCCAGCGGGGGGTACATGGTTGTGTACTTGGTTTGGTTATGGCCGGGATTGTCTCTCCGCCTGGCTAGCTACCACCGTCTTTTATAAACATGTCGCCATAAGACCAATGTTTGTAGCATTGTGGTGTTCTGGCAGCTAAGGATAAAGTAGGTAGGTAGGCCAGTGCCACTAAGTGAGGGTTCCGGTTGAAGTGCGCTTCCATCTTTGGCCTTATCATCACTTAACATCAGGTGTGATGAAGGCCAGTTAAGCAGGAATGGGCTATTCCTGCACAATGGAATGGCACATTCCTCAAACTCTACTATAGCTAGCATTAGGAGTGCCAACCTTGCCGACCCGCAAGTTGCCCCTTGTAGGAAGGAGGGAATACGTATTAGACTGGGAGAGCGATATATTTTTGTATAATATTATGGGTAATAATAATTTATTATATATAAATTGTAGTATTTACTGAAGTTTCTGCCCAGTAAAAGGGAAAAAACTATATTAGGGTAAATACAATGAATCAAAATAACCTACAAAAGTTTTTAACGTACTGTATGATCCTCGTACTCCTTCTTACCTCAAGGAGTGTTTCTGATTTCTCGGGGTGGATCACAACCGGGATCTCAGGTCAAATAAAGATAATGTCCTAAAACCTCCTTTTACATGGTCTGGATATTTTAAATACTCTTTTACAGTCAAAGCTACGTTCCTTTGGAACCAATTACCGCCTGAAATCCGTCATTCTAAATCACTTTCAACCTTTAAATCCAAACTGCACAAGCATTTTCTACTTCAGTCATCTGCTAGTATTATATTTATATTATATTATTATTATATTATTTAAGTATGTATGTATGTATGTATGTATGTATGTATGTGTGTTATTAAACATAACACTAGTAAGTGTAATTATTAAAAGAACAATGAACCTAAAACTAAAAACCTTAAAAAATATAATAAAATAACCAAAATAAAATATTAAAAGGAGTCCCTTTAGGCAAGGTTCCGAAGATACTGGCAGCGTTCCCCCTTTGAATATCTAGACTAATTCTTTGTCCGAGGTAGATGCCAGTTCTTCGGTCTCCTGTGATGTCGACTAACCTTTTTGCTATTTCCTTAAAAAGCTTTATAGCGCTAGGACCCCAGCGCACTTCCTCTATCTCTTTCTTGGATTCTCTAACCAAAGGTTGTCTGGAAGAGATCGCTTGTAGCGATAAAACCTTTGCCCATATACTAGCTTTAAGTTTTTGTTTAACTGTTGTTCTCCTTTTGTTTTCATTTGTGTGTGTGCAATAAAGAATGTATCTATCTATCTATCTACATTACTAAGAGAACTAAGAAAATAAAGGATGCCTTTACTTTAAGTTAATTAAGCAACAATATAAGGCCATAAGTGCTGAGGTTAAGCAACTTTCGCAAAGGCCGATCATCGGATGGGTGACCAAAAATGTATCATCTCGAGCTCCTCCGTGCTTCGGAAGGCACGTAAAGCCGTTGGTCCCGGCTGCATTAGCAGTCGTTAACAACCACCAATCCGCACTGGGCCCGCGTGGTGGTTTATGGCCCGTTCTCCCTATCCATCCATAGGGAAGGCTCGTGCCCCAGCAGTGGGGACATAAAAATGAGCTGATGATGATGATGATGATGATAAGGCCAAATATTTATCCTAGTCTACGAGCAATGTAGGCAAATTAACACGGTTAAAGCTACTTTAGTAAGATTTTTTACTATCGCCACTTGCATATAAAATTATGTTTTGAAGCCTGAAATAACCACCAAGACATTGATTCACATAAAGACGCAAAGGGGTCAATGTAACCGCGAATCATAAAAGACATAAATAGTCTAGCTAGAATCTAGACGGTACACGTGGTTCTATTTATTGCTTGAAGTTTACACAAAGTTTTGTCAACACTTCAAGATATCACAGCATCACTAACTCATTTTATGTCCTCCACTGCTGGTGCACGAACCTTCCCTAATAGGTGAATGGAGAGAACTGTCCGTAAACTATTACACGGGCCCAGTGGGGACTGGTGGTTGACAACGCAGCCAGCTAATACAGCCAGGACCAACGACTTTACGTACTTTCCGAAGCGTGGAGGTGCTCGTGGTGATAATATTTTGATCACCCATCCGATGACCAGCAAAAGTTACTTAACCTTAGCAATCGCTCTGTGCTTGAGCTTGCAAGATCACCATCAATAAAGGTTCAATACTTTTTATTCTTACTTAAGAACTTTAAATTTCGTTTTCAATAACTTTATTGAAAACAAGATTACATCAATAAATTGTAACACAACTTCGCAAATTTTCCGTGATTATTTTGATTGCCCAATCAGTTATTTACGAATAGCGGTTGTTGTTGAAAAGTAAAATGTTCATTCGTTGATTTCCTTTTGCGAAGGGAAGGGAATAAATTTGATTTTCTCTAAACAACAGTCAATTGGATATCTGGAAATTGCGTATTAGTCCTAGGATTAAAAAAATAGAAATTAATTTTAAAAGGCGCAATTGTGGCAAGCTACGGAAGTGATCATTGTACCAACATTAGTCTTTTGTAGTTTACTTTAAAACGTATAGTTAAAAACATAAATGTTGAAAAAATTTCCACGAACAGGATTTGAACCTGCACCCTCTGACATTCATGACATGACACAAATCCTGTTCGTGGAAATTTTTTCAACATTAATGTTTTTGTAATTTGTTCGCAACAAAATTTGCGTTAAAAATTATTTGAACATTTAAAATAGCTTGCTTACTTCTTAACTGATCTTTAATATTTGTAAAAATATTATGATCGGATGTTAGTGACGGTAGTTGTTGACATTGAATGGGTGCCTATGGCTTTCAAAGTAAAAAGTGTTAAATAATTTCGGCGGGCTGGTTAGAACTATGATAGCTCAATTGGAAGAGCACCTGACCCGGAATTTTAGAGGGTGCAGGTTCAAATCCTGTTCGTGGAAATTTTTTCAACATTTATGTTTTTGTAATTTTTTCGCAACAAAATTTGCGTTAAAAATTATTTGAACACTTATAGTCAAATTAACTAAAAAGCTCTTTTTAGTGTTGCCTCTGACTCCTTAGATATTTTTCTTAAGCATCGAATTTTTATTATAAGAGTTTCGACTTTTATTTGAATAGGCTATAGAATCTATTCAACTCTGAAGTTAGTTTAGGAAACCGTAATGTATTTGTGTAATGAACTTTCATACAATTTAATTAATTTTGTATTCTGCCATTCGTAGCTTTCAGAAGCTTTCAGTCAATTAATCGTAAAATATTACGACCTATTCAGTCAGATTCAGAAAGTAATTGTAGAAAAAGAAGAACGAGCGAACCAATCGAAGTTTAAATGGCGAATTGAAATTTGTGAACTGGCAATAAAATAACATAAAAAAGCGAAGAATTGATGCGTGATGCTCAAATTTAATACGAAAAATCGCGAAAAAAATTGAATAGCATAGAATAGATTATTTTTATTTGCAATGAATGTTCTCGTAGGTACAATAATCAGGTGGTATCATTATGTTAGCGAAACCATGTACACGCTGATTGCAAATTTTCACTTATAAACTAAATAAATTAAACTAAGTAACTTATCAGCTACGAAACCTTGCACTGAATAATTTTTGTAATAATAATGCTGAAAGAACGTGGTTCTGAACTTCTGAGTAGGGGCAGCGAGAAACTTAAAGGGTTCCTCAAGCCGTCTGAAACGAAGCACCGTCAAAGGTTTTCTAGAGGGAATAGCATCAGGCACTAGTGCGTGTCCCCGTTGCCTAGAAGATCCTCCGAGGGGTTAGGATCGGGTCGCGGTAAAAAACCCTTTAAGTTTCTCGCTGCCCCCAAAAAAGTCAGGTGACGCTAAAAATGCCGCAAGATGCAATCAACAAACTCTTTAAAAAAAAGATTCATAAAGAAATTCAAAATCTCATTCCGTTCGTAGTTTCGTAGCTGTTGTCGTAGCAGTGTCGGTGCGTAGTCTACGAGAAACCTTTTCCTTGTTAGTGTTTTGAAGAAAATATTTTTCAAGACAAAAATATTAATCTATCTATATTAATATTATAAAGCTGAAAGGTTTGTTTGTTTTTAAAACCGTAGTTAATATCATTAAAATTCTTTTAATAAACTCTTATTTTAAAAATTAAATATAGCGTATGTTACCCTAAAGAAATGTAGCATTCTATCAGTAAAAGAATTTTTGGAATTGAGCCAGTACTACCAGGTTACCCTTCTCAAGCAAACCAACAAAGTCAAAAACTTTACCTCTTTATTAATAGTATTCAAACATTAAAGAATACTATAATAACTAATAAAAGGGTTATTTATGTAGTTAAAGAGATCTATTTATTTTTTAGCTTTGTGAAAGTGTGCCCATGAACATTCAAAATCATTAATATCAATAAACATATTAGTAGTATCATCATCAGCTCATTTTATGTTTCCACTGTTGGGGCACGAGCCTTCTCTATGGATGGATAGGGAGAATGGGTCATAAACCACCCAGGCCCAGTGCGGATTGGCGGTTGTTAACGACTGCTAATGCAGCCGGGACCAACGGCTTTACGTGCGTTCCGAAGTACGGAGGAGCTCGAGATGATACATTTTTTACTTTTAAAATAAGTTAAATAAAATATTTTTACATTATCTTTACATATATATTGTATGTACTCACCAATGCAACTAAGTCGTTAGCAGCCAGGGAAGTAAGAAGCAACAAATGCTTTCTGTTTCTGACCCTCCTCTCTCCCCACCGCAACGCCACGATCGCTGTGGCGTTACCAATTATTCCTATGGCGTAAACCACCTTAATAACAGTCAAGAACATCTTGGCCGAATGCTTATGTGGCGTTACTTGAGTCGCGTTGCTGATCGCATCGCCATCCAACATCATCGGTGCGAATGTGGTCACGACGTCCATTATCGAGTCTCCTTTGTCATCCATCTTGGATTTTTTACTCTGTACCCATTGGCAGTCAGATCAGCTGTGCCGTGGAATGTCTGTGTCTATGGTTAAGCGATTTGTGCCGATCGTCACATGTTTGTGTGATCTGGAAAGAGTAGAAAAGAAGGATATTTAGTTACTGCATTCTTGTTAATTTAAGTTAAAATTTTAATGTCCTGCTAAAGTTACAGTTAAATCAAGCGAGCAACGGGCCAATTACATATTACTACAATTTAAACTTAAGAACCCAATCTATTTAACCGCCTACCTATTTAACCGCCTCTGTGAGACCACCGGTCTCAGACTCTAAGATTCTATTCGTTCGTAGGGCGTGTTTGTCCGCCTGACTAGCTACCACCATCTTATCTAAATATGTCGCCATTACATCATTGTTAGAAGTATTATTGTGTTCCAGCAGCTAGAGATAAGATAGCCAGTGCCTCAGTATTTGAGGATACCGGGTGGGCTTCCACCTTCGGCCTTACATAACTTAACATCAGGTGAAATGAAGGCTATGTGCTTACCCGTAAAAATAGATATATATATATACAGGTGTTTGGTAATATGTATATATTCCCGAAATGAATATATTCCCATGGCCATGTTAACATGTCTATATAATACTATGCCAAGGTCAGAAATTGGAAATTGTAAAAAAAAATCGACTTTCCATACTAACTCGATTAGCTGATGCGTCATTTTGTATGGAGAGTCGAAAATTTTTTTTTACAATTTCCAATTTCTGACGTTGGCATAGTATTATATAGACATGTTAACATGAGTACGTTTCGGGATATATATATATATATATATATATATATATATATATATATATATATATATATATATATATATATACATATATTAACTTTTAGTAGCCCTTGTCGAGTTTCTTGTGGCTTCTTCTCGGTTTTGACGAAGCCATCGGCTTCTGATGGCGATTCGGACGTTCAAGAAATATTCTGTATAAAGTTCATATTGAATATTTATATTTATTTAGTGTAGATAACTAATTTCGACTGCTTAATTAACAGCTAATGTTAAATAAATATTAGCTACGATAATTGATGTTATTTGTTATGGCAACGGGCGTACGTAGAGGTCAAAACACATGTGGAAATCCCCGATAAATACCATAAAAACAGATTGTATGTATGTTGTTTGAATATACCGGCATAATTATACTAGTAAGTAGTAAGAGCTAGTTACTACTAGTAGTAAGTAGTAGGAGCTCGATGGCGCAGTGGTTAATGCACCCGGTCTGCGAGTGCTGAGGTCAAGCAACTTTCAAAAAGGCTGAGTCAAAAGATGGGTGACCAAACATTTATCACCTCGAGCTCTTCCGTGTTTCGGAAGGCACGTAAAGCCGTTGGTCCCGGCTGCATTAGCAATCGTTAACAACCATCACCGGGCCCGCGTGGTGATTTATGGCCCGTCCTCTCTATCCACCCATAGGGACGGCTCGTGCCCCAGCAGTGGGGACATAAAATGAGCTGATGATAATACTAGTAATATGTTTATTGTTTTGAACAGAATATATTTGTACGTCTTACTCTGTGGACATTATATTTTTATTAAAAGCAACTGTTGTTTGTAAATCACACTATTTAATAAATTGCCACCAGGGCTAAGAGATCTTCCAATAGCTAATCATAAATTTAAAAACAATTTATTACGATGGCTTAATGAAAGAAATTTTTATTCAGTTAAAGAATACTTAGACTTTAAAGAATCTTGACATTGTTAAATTGAATATTTGTATAGAATGATATTGTTATAAATTTGAATATAGTAGTTCCATGTATAACATAATTATTAAGAACTGTTATTATGTACACATTTTTAATGACATAAATAGGAAATTAATTAATCGAAATTGACATCAATATGTAATATTATTTTAAAATTATGGTACAGCCACTGGCTGTAATATTATTAATGTTCCTAATTTATTGTGCTAATGATTTGTTATTGTTAATACTAATTTTATAAAATATTTGCATGCCATTTATAAGGTATAATACTATTGATTCCATTTAATTGATTTATTATCCACAATCTATGTACATGGTATTAAGCAAATAAAAATTCTAATTCTAATTCTAAATTCTACGTTTATATTTTTATTTTCTTTTTTTTGTTTTACTTACAGCACTTAACTAATTCATACAAGTTAAATACAAGTCTACATCACTCTTGATGACAAGTGATGATAAGGCCGTAAGTGGAAGCCCACTTCACCCGGAATCCTCAACTACTGATTAACTGGCTTTCTTATCTCTTACTATCAGGTCGGAACACAACAATGCCATTAATATTCATGATATATTAAGATAAGATGTTGGTATCTGGCCAGGTGGACTTAAAACAAGCCTCACCACAATCCAAACCTTGTACAATCGTGAACGCTCACATGGGATCTCAGGCTTTGAGATGGCGGTTTTAACCACTAGACCACAGAGGCATTTAAAAATATGAGGTTGTTATATTTACCCATATGTGAAACCATAAAAATATGACCAACTTATTGTAATACTAACCAAACCATATTCTTAGCAAATAAAAAATATTCTATTATATTCTGTTCTGAGTTCTTATGATTAGCAACGCCAACCCCACCAGGTTCATAGAGCAGTATTATTGCAATTATTGTTGGAAATAATTTATTTGTATTACAAAATAAATATTTGGTAAGCAAAATTATTATTTGGTCGGCAAATTATTTACACAATCGGTCAGCATAAGAAATCCTTACTGTTGGTTAGGTTAAGTTAAAAAAAAAATCCCCCAGCAAAGCGCAGCGTAGCGAGGCCCAGTCACGGAAGGGGGGAGCGGCATAAGGCTGCTGTTCAGAATGACATAAGTTGCAGACTGATTTAGAAATATTTGCTGACCATAAGTTGCTGCCCAACTAGCTTTTTGCTGCCCAACTAGCATATTTTTGATAACAAAAATACGAATACTTTGCTAACTGTTTAAATAACAGCCATTATTATTAGTCTATGCTGCAATGTGACTGCAATGTGATAGAAAACCTCTGACGATGCTTCGTTTCACACGGCTTGAGTGAGTGAATGTGAAAAAGCCGTCGAGGCAATCGACAAACGATCTCAAAAACTAATTATAATGCCCTTAGCTTTTGTTTACCAAGCCGCTTTTATCTTAGTTTAATAATTATCAGTAATACAACTATTATTGGAAAAATAAGTGATAGATAAAGTTCATGTAACAATATGCCAGTAGCAATAATGTGTTATGATAAGAGGCCGACTGTTAAACTTAAAGTGCTTTGCAAATAGGTGAGCTGGCAATGAAGTCTGCATTGTTTGATGAACCGCTTACTTACTTGAAGATGATAACAAATAAAAACTCTATGTTACAAAACTCTTTCGTTACATGACTATTTAAAAAAAAAATGTTATTGAGGTTTTAATTGTTTTAAGTAATAGTTCTTTTCGTTATAGTGTTTTTCCTGTTTGAATTAGTTAATATAAAATACCTGTTTCCCACTGGCCATATCGTCCGCGTACCACTCTTTAATATATTGTTTGTTACAGATCTTTGGCCATATTATGATGAAAGATAAATCAAATTTCGAAACTCTGAACACTCGGTCCGTTCGTTATCTGAGCCCTAAACAAAGCAACTGATCCTCAAGGGTAGAAAGGAACATGTAGCTTTTTCCTCTGTGGTCTAGAGGTTAGACCACCGGTTTCAAAGCCAGAGGTCCCGGCTTTGAGTCCTTATCATAATATCATGTATGCAAAGTTTTAGCAGGGAATAAATTGTTTTTTATTGTAAAATTATCAATTCGAGTTTTGTAAACAACAGATCGATGTGAATATTTATTTTCTTCTTTATGTGTGGTGTAAGTGCTCTTATTTAGATAATATTTATTTTTTTGGTCCCATTACCTAGGTAAAGTCAACAGCAGTCACTGCCCACTATAGTACCATGTAATAGTAGCTTTACTAGAAGTTTAAGAGCACCAAAAGTTGATTTGACAAAGTGCTAAAGTTAAATGTAAAAATTTGTCGCGAGTAGGTTCGTATACCTGTTTCCTTTAGTGTGTAAGTTAGTAAGTTTTTAGAACACTATAGAAGTGTTAAAGTATTCAGCTTTTAAAGCGTTCAGCTACTTAAGCGGCTGACAGTGATTTGCTTCACACGGCTTGAGGAACCCTTTAAGTTTCTTGCCGCCCCCAAAAAGCCCGATGAAGCTGCAAATGCCCAGTAGAAATCAGCAAATTCCCTCAAAAAAAAACAGCTGCGCTCGATGCTCGATAAAAAAGTCAACCGGTATACTTAAATACATACTTATTACAATATACTTATATACATACTTATTATACATAGAAAACACCCAGACCTGAAGCATTTTAGAAAAACAGGTATTTCTAAATTGATGTTACTGGGGATCGAACCCAGGACCTCAGAGATGGCGACACCGTGAAAACCGGTGTGCAAGCCACTCGACCAAAGAGGTCGTCATTAAGATCATTAAGGCGAAGGGTTAGGCACACTAGCGCCGCTAATGGATTTAATTTGATAACTGCTAAATTCTTTTTTTTTTTCAAACATTGCGGACCTTCCGACACTAGGCAAACATCTATTATTTAATAATTGTGCACTACTTTTAGGTTTGTTTTTGTATTCATTCGCTAACACCAAAAGTGGCCATTGTTTGTGAATAAATGTGATAGCCCGTTTTGTAAATAAACCACGCAACAAAAAGTAGTACACAATTATTAAATAAATACTATGGCTGCTTTCCTGTTGTCGGACGGTACGCAATGTTTAAAAAAAGATCCGGTCCGTTAGTTATTGTCAAATTATCAATTGGTGGCGCTAGTGTGCCTTACCCTTCGCCTTAAGATGGCAGGCATTAAGATTGCCTTGTGGAGTTGTGAGTCCCCTTACATTGTGACATCAAGTTAAATTGCGCGTTTACCCCGTTTTCCTGTATCGTTCCAATACACTCTGAATGTGTTTTCTCTATCGAAATTGTGTCGTGTCAATTTGAAATTCTAAACGGTGTAACAACAGTTTTTGTTACTGAATAATACATTAATTACTTTGAGCTCGCTTCGGCCTGATTTTTGATAGGCACTTGGAACATGAAACCACTTCTCTTTCAGTATGAAGTGATACTCCACTTGTTTCTGTGCACCCCTTATGTAGGTATTAATATGCGGTACCTGAGGGCTCGTACACGGGAAATATGAATAGGCGGTAAGTTTTTAATTTTAATCTTAAATTCTTTTAATTAGGTATGATTTGAAAAAGACAAAGTGTTGAAAAAATTCCATGAGCGGGATTCGACCGCACCTCATGATATGCCGGGTCAGGTGCACTGCTAACTATGCTATCGTGGCTCAATCCAACTCGCTAAAGAACTCTTAAGAATTCTTAACTGATCTTTGAATATTTGTAAAAATATTAAGATCGGATGTGTCGACATTGAATAGGGCTCCTTTGGCTTACAAAGTAAAAGTAGATAGTGTTGATTAATTTCGGCGAGTTGGATTGAGCCACGATAGCATAGTTGGTAGTGCACCTGACCCGGCATGTCATGGGGTGCGGGTTCGAATCTTGCTCGTGGAATTTTTTCGGTACTTTGTCTTTTTTCAAATTGTAATTTGTTCGCAACAATATTTGCGTAAAATTATATGTAAATAATCATAATTAGGTATGGTTAATTTCTCAGGTAGAATGTTCGATTTCCAGTGGGGTATCCTACATTGTAATGTGTTTAGATTAGATAATAGGATGCTTAACTCAATTTCGGATGATCCTTCAAACTATTAGTACTTAGCAACTAGGAACTGTCCTCGAGTGGCGACCGCGTACCGGAAAGCGCAGTGTGGGCAGGCGTCCAACAAGGTGGACCGACGATCTGGTGAAGGTCGCGGGAAGCCGCTGGATGCGAGCAGCACAAAACCGGTCGTTGTGGAGATCCTTGGAGGAGGCCTTCGTCCAGCAGTGGACGTTTTTTGAGATGATTATGTTGATTAGTACTTAGCACCAGGATATTAATTTTATCGAAGAAAACTTTATTTGTGCACAAACATTTTCAATTAGAAAAAAATGCTACGCCTTGGTAGTCGAGTGGCAAAGCGCTCGGCCTGATTCCTGAAGGTCTTGGGTTCAATTCCCAGGTCAGAAAAAGTGTTACGGATTTTTCGATGCAAAGCCCGGATTTGTGATCATTTGCATTTTGCAAGCGTGGCGTGGTGCAAACCATTGCCCAATAATTGTAGTGATGCCTCGATTTCAATGATGGAGGCCTTTACCCAGCAGTGGGATAGTTACAGGCTAATTTCTGTTTTTTACTAAGTAATCTACTTACACAAACATTTTCAATGGACAATATTGAATGACCACCCCGCACATACCTACGAGTACAATTGATTGGTTTGAATATCGATTGTTTCTTTCTTGTTATATGACATTCAAACTGTAAGTTTTCCTGTAAATAATACCCTTTGTACCGGTAAAAAACCGCAAAATGGTTTTAACGTTATTTTCTGAATCATTATAACTTTAATTTACATTTAAAAGAGCTATTTTACCTTTAGGTATTTATTTTACATCGTATCGGCAAACGTAGTGCCCGCCCGTAGTGGACGCCCTCAGACTAGGTGGACGATCTTCGCAAGGTGGCTGGCAAGAGCTGGATGAGAGTAGCCGCGGATCGTGCTCGGTGGCGTCACAGATTAGTGGCGTGCACGAGGAGAGGCCTATGTACGTTCAGCCGTGGACTCGTGTAGGCTGATGATGATAATGATGATATGCAAAATTAAAAACTCCAATTCTTTTACAAAAAACGTTTTAAAACATTAAAAAACGTTCAAGTGTTGTTGAATTTATGCAATTTCAATTTTCCAGTTTAAGTTTATTTTTCAAGTCGCATAAAATTAGTTATGTAAACTATTTTCATGTATTTAAATAACCGTTTTTTTATTTTTTTTATAGTTTGGTAGGCTTGTATTTGGCTACTATCTCACCTGATGGTAAGTGATGATGTAGCCTACGATGTAACATGCTTGCCTAGAAGGTACCTACATATTCACTCGCGATTTAAAGACCACAATATTATATTTGATGGGAAACAGACTGAGGCAAGGAGTTCCACAGCTTTGCGGTACGTAAGAGAAACGTGAACGCAAAACGCTTCGTACGCATCTCTACTGTAGGTATAACTATAGCGTCGCGCAGTTTGTCTGGTTGTTCTGTGATAAAAAGTTGATGGAGGAATCAAATTGAACAATTCCAATGCACACTCTCCGAAGTGAATCCGATAAATAATCGAAAGAGTTACGACCTGGCGCCGATGTTCTAAGCCCTGCAGGCGTCAAACAAGTCGTCATTGTTGATGAGCTTTCTGGCTCTCCAGTCAATCGACTTCAGTGCTCCAAGTTGGTATTTGGCGGAACCGTCCCAACGGTGAGAACAATACTCCATACACGACCGGACTTGTGCTTGATACAGAGTAAGCAGTTGTCCCGGTGTGAAGTACCTTCTCACCTTTAAGAGGATACCCAGTTTTTTGCGGCATGTTGTGACTTTGATTCTAGGATAGGAGTTAAAATTCAGAATCGATGACAGTTTCATATCTAGAAGCTCGAGATGGTAGCAAATGGGAACAGAGACTGAAAGGACTCCGTTTAGCAGAAAACAGACATGTCTGATGTTGTTTTGGTGGCGTTGAACTTGACCAGGTTCGCGTCACCCCAATCGGATACTTCCTTCAAAGATGAGTTCAAACTCTCAACCATGGTCTCTCTCAAAGATCTGAGCTCTACCAATTCGTACGTTGAATGTAAAACTTTCTAAGACAGTGTTGTCATCACCCAAGTATACCGGGTTTTAACAGGTCGTTGATGTGCAACAAAAAAGTGTCGCAGAGAGTACTGACCCCTGCGGGACCCCAGCGTAAGGCTGCATTTCCACCAGAGATGTGCGAGGTAGCTAAGCGGTGTGCGAGGTAAAAATCCACCAATAGGATTCCTTCATTGTCCTTGCAGGATAAAATGGAGTTCTCCTATTGGTGGATATTTACCTCTCGCACCGCTTAGCTACCTCGCACATTTCTAGTGGAAACGCAGCCTTAATCGCAAATTGATCGGATGAGCAGCCATCGATTACTACTCGAATCAATCGATCTATCCCGCAGGAAGTCAGAAATCCAAGACACAGAAGCGGTAAGCCAAAATGATGGAAGTTTATTGATAAGGCTGTCGTACCAACATATCTTGTTTCTATCTTATTCATAGAAAGTGGTCTTAAAATTGGCTTAGGTATGTATTGGTTTGAAATAATTATACGAGTACTTATCTTTGAAGTTAGTATCGGATATCGAAATATAAAATGACTTTTTGAATTTTGTTGTTACTTGTTATGCTGAATAACAGTTTTCTAAAAATAATGATACGAGTATAATGTCTAACTTTCGTTTGTTTTATGGTATCGCAGTGGCACCAGTGGTCGACACACTACCCAGAAATTGACACCAGTTTTGTCTCATAAAAATAACTTTGAATGTAATTGAAAACTGAACGATAGCTAGGAAGCAAGTGTTGTTGCTACAGTCAAAATTCAGTTGCTGACCCTATTTGTAATGATTAAAGGCACATAGTGTCGAACACTAGTCCCCATCGCACATTGGTGCACTCTACATTGGCATAATCACTTAAATTGCAGAACTCGCTGGTAGGTGGCTCCGGTGGTCGACGGCAACCAGTCATCGACAATATCTTCCTATATTCGTTAATATTAGGGGTTAGCAAATATATTTTTTTACTTTAGAAATAATTAAATACATAGCTAGGTATCATTCAGTAAATTCTTAAATTGGCGTCGAAGACTGGTACCACCACGATACTTTCTGCAAGTCATGACCAATAATGTTAACGGGTTGTTAGATAATTATATTCAATAAAAAAATATAATAGATTGTGGGCACAAAAAGCACCTACAAATAATCCAGGAAGAGTATACGGTTTTCCCTGATTTTAGCGACATCAAGGTTGCGAGTGCAACCTCGCGATGACGCGAAACAGATTTTGGTAAAGCCACCAAACAGTACGCAGTACCAAAGAGTACGTATCCTATACGCACTTAGAGCATTAAATGCTCTAAGTATACGCAATTCTAATTGTCCTATTGGCAAACACACATTCATGGCATTATATACTACGTACCTTATTGACTGCATGCACACGTTATGTCACAGGCAAGTAGTTGCTAAAAGATTTCATATTATTCAATTAGCAGCACTGCGGTACTCTTTGGTAGTGCGTGCTCTTTGGTGGCTTAACCTTATTCGTTTGCACATCAGACTACACCAATCTGTCAAATTTCATCAATATACTTTGAACTTTATGTACAATGTTATATGGTTGAACTTTATTGAACAAAACGTAATTTTTATCAGCAAACTTAAACTTTTTAAAGTGTCATTATCGTAATCGTAAATTAGCAATCGACAATCTGATGAACGTGTAACCCTCTTCAACTGATACTTGCTACGCACAAGTAGCGAGCGGCTCATCCATCGCTTACAAAAGCAAAAAAAAAAAATTTTAAAAGGAGTATCTATACAACGTGTAACAAAAAGGTTTAATCAAAATGAAAAGATCCAAAGTGTATCCCATCTAGAACTTGTATATGTTGTTATTAAGACATAATTATTAACTTTAATTTGTTAATTAAGTATTTATATTTGTGAAGTGATGCGCGTCAGGCGTGCATATACAAGCAGCAGTGATCATAAATGTTAGTACACAGAGGTTACTAAACCACTAGGGCTGAGACTTCTTTGTTTTGATGTGACGTCACAATAGAAATATTAATTTAAAAATTACATAACACATTTAAAGTTAATAATCATGACTTAGTAACTCTGCATACAAGATCTGGTGGGTTACTCTTGAAAAACAATTGCAATAATCAATTTCCAATCCCAAATCTAAAAAATTCAAATGGCACTCTTAAAAGCGATAATAGCGCCACATTGGATTTAAATTGCTTGGAAATTTAGTGAACAAATTATTATCGAGATGGGGCGTTCCGAAATTGCGAAACTTATCCCAATATCGATACATATTAATCGCATTGGAATTGTATTGAGATTGAGTTTGCGTCAAGAGTAGCCTACCTGGATCGGATACACTTTGGATCTTTTCATTTTGACCACACCTTTCTGTTAGGGTGTTTTTTTTACTGGGACAGTATGAGAAATTCCGAAAGAGATACAGAGATACAGAGAACACTTTTTGTGAAAACAATTTTGGCATATAATGTTGTTATGTCAAGTTTAAATGAGTCAAATAAATGAAAATGTTTTTTATACAGCAAGATTAAGGCCATTCTGATAACCTTTTGTGTTAGTTTTATTAGCGTTTAGGTTTTTTCAGCTAAACACAAGATTGTAAATAATTTGTTTTTAAAAGATTTTTTCTATATTTAATTATATTTAAAGACTTCTAAAAGCCTGGTATTTTACACATAGCTGTTAGATGATTATCTTTAATTTAATTATTGTTTTCTTAAGTTTCCACGAACGCTAAACCTTGATAACACTACAATTTATATTTTTATTATTTTTTATACTAAACGGTTACTAAATTTTTTTACTCCATACACAATTTACTAATTATTTTTTTCATAATTTGTAATGTTTTAATAAACACTTTAACTCAATTTGTTTTCTTGTCTCTTCAGTTAAAATATAAACTACTTATAAAAATGCTAATATCTCACCAAAAATCACTGAAATCAGTCCACAAACAAACAGTTGACGGCTATCAAAACTTTATGCATCCAAACTATTTCGATTTACTTTTTTATTTTTAAAAGCGATCGAATCCACCGCGATCTCCTTAGTCAGACACGCCGCCGGCTACGCAGGTTGCGACACGGGCGCACCGCTTGCGAATTCCGTAGGACTGCTGGCAGTTTATGTGCTCCTGGTAGTTCACTGTTAGATAATTGATAACTATTACATTGTGGGATAACGTAACGAGTACGTGCTTTTTGGGAAATTTATGCGTCATAATTTACCACAATATAACTATTACCTACATAATTTGTAACAATAGGTATGGAACAATTATAGGACATAAGTAGAGACTTGTTAGGATAGCTATATTTTATTGAAAATTATGTTTACTTGACTATTTTGTTGTAAGACTATAGAAAATAATTACAATAAAATAAAATTAATAATACGTAGACTTTCCCATTGTATATTTACGACCTATGTTGTGTCGTAATATATAATATGTTTTTTATAACTTATGGGTAGGCACAGTCTCTTCATCTCACCTGATGTTAAGTGATAATAAGGCCGAAGTTTGAACTCAACCTCAACTAGTGGGCAGTGGGCACTGGCTATCTTATCTCTAGCTGCAAACATTGATATTATGAAGACATTTATAAAATGATGGTAGCTAGCCAGGGGGACAAACAAGCCCTACCACCAACCCAACCGAGTACACAAACATTTACCCCTTACTGGGATTCAAACCTCTTCTGGGTCCGAGACCGGTGATATTAACAACTAGATCACAGAGGCGGTTGAAATTAAAAATTTGATCAAAAGATGCCAAAATTTTACCAACAATAACTACAATCACAGTTAACCAACAAACAGCAAACGGCTATCGAAATAAAGTCTGGTGACGCTGAAAATGCCGCATGAAGCAAAGCGGCAAACTCCTAACTCTGTCCAAAAAAAGACTATCAAAACTTTTTGAGTCCGGAGTTTGGACTCCAAACTAAAAGCGATCGAACAACCCAAACTCCTTATTTATTTATTATATAAATAAGGAGTTTGCGGTGTGTTCCACCGGGGGTCCGCCGGTCAACTAGTTGATTAGTTGTTATCAACTAGTTGACCGGCGGACTTCGTACCGCTTTAGTTTGACAGTTTCCATGACAACGAAACAAACGAAACGTTGACAGTTTCCATGACAACAAAATAAACATATCATTCGTCCGCATAAGAACACCCGTATCGTGATGGACCCCTATAGCAGCGTCACCTACCGGTTCCAATTATAAATCTGAACCATTCTCGAATCCACTTGAACACACACACAAAATGTCATCCAAAACGGTCCAGTTGTTTAAAAGGAGTTTAATAACATGCATACACACGCACGGAAGATTTATACAGGTCGACTTTTTTATCACCATCCAAACCTTCTGAGATGACTTCCGTGATACAAACGAACAACTCTTTCTATTGGACCAACTCCCTAACTCGAAAAAAAATCAGCTGTTCCATACATTTTGGTCGAATGAATATTGATGTTTTGTATGGAACAGCTGATTTTTTTTTCGAGTTAGGATGTTGGTCCAATAGTAAAAGTTGTTCGTTTGTATCACGGGAGTCATCTCAGAAGGTTTGGATGGTGATAAAAAAGTCGACCTGTATATATAAAGATAAATAAATTCCTAAAGAAACAGCGGCCGATTCAGCAGCTTTCGAAATTCGTAGGACTGTTGCTAGATCCTGGTAGCTCACAGTTATTTGATAATTAGGTAGAAAATTGAGGAAATTGATGTGTTGTAATGTTGTAATTAATACGAACATTAATTAACCATAAAACGTAGAATTGCCTATATTATACCGATTCTATACCTATGCTGTAGTGTCTATAAATTTACGTTTTATTTTCATGTCTAATTCGTAGATCTCGGTAGCTCAGCGGTCAGAGTATTGGACCGGTTATCCAAAGGTCGTGGGTTCGATTGCCACTCGAGCTTTTTGAGACTGGTTGTTTCTTTATTAGTAAAACAAAAAAATATATCTTGTAACTAATACTTACAGCATTCAAAATAGTTAAAATATCTTCAATTATACAATTGTTTTATAAATATTTTTTTTTAACGGGAAATTAAATAAACTTATTAACTATTTATCTGTCTATCTAAATTGTTGTCCTTCACCTCATCTGATGGTGTGATGATAAAGCGAAAGGTGAACAATGAACCTCACCCGAAATCGTAAAACACAACTACTGAGAGATTAAAGCTAACTACACTATCATGATGCCGAAATACTTGAATAAGATGGTGGTAGCTAGCCAGGCGGACTACGTGATGAGCAATCCTTACTACCAACCAGACCAAGTACAATTAGAACCCTCCTCTAGGTGTTGGGAGGAGAACCCTTACTCTGGGTCTGAGACCAAGAGCACAGATTAGGAAATAGAGAGGTCCAAAGATGGGGTGAAAAAATCAATGGCAACGCCAATAATAATATTACTAACTCAAAGAGGTTTTATATGTAGAGTTTCTCATAAGGCTGATTACACACGGTGAGTTTTTGTTGCGATGTTACGAGTATTTAGTAGCCGCGGGTTGGGGTTAGTGGTGTACACTTGGAGAGGGACTATGTCAGTTGTGTAGGCTGATGATAAAACGAGTGACTGCATTGCTTTTGTAAAGTTTAGAGACAGTTTGTGACCGTATTTCTAGTACCCCAACGACTCGGTCGACCCGAGACTAGGGATTGCAATTCCGCAGCTCATTTAATCCCGCGGGATTGATATGCGGGATTACTCAATCCCGTGCAGGATCAACTTTTATTAAACATTTCTTAAATTAAGCAAGATAAATTATTTCTTTTTTATGTATTAATTAAGTATAAGTAATTAGTAATCTGTTTTCTTAGATTCATCTTTAAATGTTTGGCATAATTTAATAGTTTTGTTTAATTTTACCCTTACTCCTAACAACAGTTTTATATTTTTAATTCAGTCTTATTCATATAATGACTAATAATCAAATCACAACTTTCTCTTACATGTTATTACTATGATATCAACCTATGGTGAGATTTCTAAAGTTTTGGCGCTTACGCCAAATTTTTAATTTGCAGGATCCGCGGATCCGCGCTTGAAAGGTGCGGGATCCAGCGGGAATGCGTGATCCCGTTTTTCGGAATTGCAATCCCTACCCGAGACCCGAGTGAAGCCTTAGGAGTCGCACTCTGGATGTTCCACTCTTGGTTCTGATCCGCACGCCTTGGAGATTATTAGCGAAGACGGGACACGCTTGCGTGATGCCATACCTTTTGGAAAACTCTGAGTATGTTCGATCGCTATAACTTAACCCTTTTACTGGTAGTGGCAATATAGTTGCCACCATAATTTAAATCTTATATGGTTGCAATAGCATCGAAAACCAATAAAAAAACTATTATGCTGTACCAGTCAAAGGGTTAAAGGACTTTTAGTTTCTTGCCGTTCTTAAAAGACCGGTTGCGCGACAACGGCAATTTTTCGAAATAAAAAAGTTTCAAAAGTATCAATCAATCAAAGGCTTTTTGAAATTCTAACCGTATGATATTAATTACTAGAGCTCCTTCTTAATCTTATTCTATTTTATCTATTCTAGATAAATAAAAATAAATCTTGATCTGATTATAAATTATGTTAAAAAAATATTATCATCGTTGAGATTCAAAAATGCCCCCAGAAGCGCGGCAAATAGGCGCAGTGTGTAAACGCTCTAATCCTCTAAGGAGTCCGTGCGTGACACAAAAGTCCCGAATTCGCAAGCGGCATTTAAATTAAATTCCTTTGCTGAGCCACTTGAATGCTTCTATTTTTACATCGACATTTCGTTCTGAATGGACTTAATGATAACTAGCGGCTGCCCGCAGTTTCACCCGCGTGGTTCCCGTTTCCGTGGGAATATCGGGATAAAAAGTATCCTATGTGTTAATCTCGGTTATAAACTATCTGTATGCCGAATTTCATCCAAATCCATCCATCCGTTGCTGCGTAAAGAAGCAATAAATATACACACATACACACAAACTTTCGCATTTATAATATTATAGTATAGTGTGATACTATACGACAATGTAAAAGAACCACTTACATATAAAAAAATATTAGTTATTAAAAAATTTGATCTTGGCTTTATCATGATGTTATTCGATGACACCGTAAACACCTTTATATAACCAAAATGTTTACTTATGGATGGATGTACAATATATAGTTACAAGATAGCATTTTACTAGAAAAAAATCAACCAGCCTTAGGAAGCTCGAGTGGGAATCGAACCCACGACCTTTAGATAACCGGTCCAAATGTTCTGACCACTGAGCTATCGAGGCCCCAGAAGACTCATTGAATTTTCTAGTAGTTTGTGATTTACGCTGCAAGCCAGCGGTATTACGTCACTGTGAAGTTAATACTACCCTCACAGTCGAAAGAACACTTTTGCTTGTATTTAACAATCGATAAAGACGTAAGTTCGTTCCTTTTAAATACATAAATATTATTTTGAAAAAAATTAAATTTTATCTTGTAACTAATTACTAGTTGTCTCCCGCGACTTCATTCGCGAAGACTAAACTATCTCACAGGAACCTGTTACCGGGATAAAAAGTATCCTATATCTTAGTCCGGGTCATGGTCTGTCTATGTGCAAAGTTTCATCCAAATCCGTTCAGCCATTTTCACGTGATGCGCGGTCAAATAAACAGACAAACAGACAAAAATTCTAAAAACTGTTGGAACGTGTTCTGTTATCGATTCTAAGTATCCCCAGCCAAACTTTTTTCGAATATCTTCCATGTACAGACTTTCGACCCTCTTTAGCTTTATTATATTTAAAAATATAAATAGATTGTGAATGCAACATTCAAAAATTTTTTTAGAGAGAATTTGTTTTTTGTCTCTGGCGGCATTTTCAACGTCACCGAACGGGCTTTTTTGGAGGCGGCGAGAAACTTGAAACACCGTCGGAGGTTTTCTAGAGGGAATGGCATCACGCGCTAAGAGTACGTGTCCTCGTTCCCTACAAGATTCTCCGAGGGGTTCGGATCGTATTGGTTACTTTAGTAGGAGAAATAAAGTTTAATATGTTAAAGTGAATTGTGAAAAGAGTTTTTAATCGAGCAAGCTTACTCTCAGAACAATTTTGACGTGACAACGTCTTATAATTCGATAGAGCCGGCTGCACGCACGAAAAAGTTCGGCGTTACCTCGCTCTGAGGCGTTCCATGTAAAGCTTGAAGTGCAAGCGAGAGCGCGGAACGAGCGACAAAGAAGCACAATCGGCTGAGTAGAAATTTAGCCGTGCTGCTGTGCAAGCCCGTGTCCGGCATCGCCACCGCTGTACTTACCCCCAACACCCCCCGACACCCCCAACACCTCCCGACACCACCAACTCCTCCCGCCTACCTGTTCGACGGGCTGCTGCTGCTGTGCAAGCCCGAGGCCGGCATCGCCACCGCGGTACGTACCCCCAACACCCCCCGACACCCCCAACACCTCCCGACACCCCCAACTCCTCCCGCCTACCTGTTCGACGGGCTGCTGCAGGCTGCTGTGTAAGCCCGTGGCCGGCATCGCCACCGCGGTACGTACCCCCAACACCCCCCGACACCTCCAACACCTCCCGACACCCCCAACTCCTCCCGCCTACCTGTTCGACGGGCTGCTGCAGGCTGCTGTGCAAGCCCGTGGCCGGCATTGCCACCGCGGTACGTACCCCCAACACCCCCCGACACCCCCAACACCTCCCGACACCCCCAACTCCTCCCGCCTACCTGTTCGACGGGCTGCTGCAGGCTGCTGTGCAAGTCCGTGGCCGGCATCGCCACCGCGGTACGTACCCCCAACACCCCCCGACACCCCCAACACCTCCCGACACCTTCTTAAGATGCTGTGACGTTCAACTATCGTCAGTAAACCGACTTTACAGACAACCAATTTTTTTAAATATTTCAGTCATACCAGTAGCTCTAACGCTACTGCATTCAAAGTCAAAGTCAAATATTTTTATTCAAATAAACTTTAGAAAAGTGCTTTTGAATCATCCAAACATTTTTTTACCTACCACCCATTCAGGACGTCTATTTTTTAGCTGTGGAGAAGAATGGGCGCAAGAATCTCGACAGCTTTAATATAAAGTAACGACATTTACAAAATTATATTCCTAATTAATGAAGTCTTCTATCGAGTATAGAGTCCGCAATATAATGTGACAGTTGCGCTTTTAAAACCTCTCGGTGGCCGAGTGGTGGTTCAATTCCTGGGTCTAAAGTAAGATAAGGTAAGAGCAAGATTTAAATAGAGATAGTTTAAAAGAACGCTTACAGGATAAACGGTCCTTTTTAGGGAAAGACAAGACGATAACTTAGCAGCTCATGGTGAGTGGTTACTTGTCTATGGAAATCTGCAATACCAGACTATGCAAGTGGATGCAGCTCGCCTCAGCTATGTGCTGGCGATGGACATCTGCAATAGCAGACTATGCAATTGGATGCAGCTGGCCCCAGCTATGTGCGGCGCGGGCTAAGGTGAGGAAGAGTTCAAGTCCTGGGTCGGTCAAAGTATGTTTCGGATTTTTCGATCACTGACCCGCATTTGGCAAGCGTGGTGATTAAGCCATGATCTTTTTAAAACACCAATGGGCATTCAGCGTCAAATTGAGCAAAGCAGGATGGTGTTTCGTGAAGTTGCCTGTTGTTGTTGTACGCAAGCCGTCGATCATCGATAATCGAAGACGCAGGTTTTAGAGTTTAGATATCCTACGCAAACTTGCCATTCGCACAAAGTAGTAACCTATCAACGATGAATTGGTTTCAATGATGGAGGCCGGCCCAGACGCCCAGCAGTGGTGTTCCACTGCTTTAAGAAGAATAACTGTTGTTATACCTCTTTTTTTAAAGTCAGTCGGTAACAATGAAACACCACCATCTTTAAATTGCGAACGACACTAGTTGGCCGTATTAAATGCGTTATTGTTCCACCCGGCATCGCCAGCGTAGTTGAATCGAAGTTAACATAAAAACAATGGACGAGTACCTTTTTGGGAGCGTTGTCCATTGCTCGCTTCCTTTACGGTTATGGCTATGGCCACCTTAAACAGATAGTCATGGTGCTGTTAAACCCTATATTGCCATCTGTTTTCACGCTTAATGTTACCCGTTAACCTTATGTCATTCACAGATATATTTTTTCCAGTCACTTAACTGTGGAAAAAATATATAGTTACTTACATATTTTTTTCATGATTACACAAGTTTGCAAACAGTCCTAACAGTCTTCTTGCATCAAAGTCAACGTCAAGTTTTTTTTATTCAATTCAAAAGATTGAAAAAGTGCATTTGAATGGTCCAATTATTTTTTTACCTACTACCCATTCAGGACGTCTACTTTTTAGCTGTGGAGAAGAATGGGCGCAAGAAACTCCACAGCTTTAATAGAAGTTTAATAGTAGTTGTTTTTGCTTTGTATTGTTATTGTAACTATCGTGTAATAATTTTGTAGTGTGTGTCAATAAATGTAGTTTCTTTCTTTCTGTCTTTCTTTTAAGTAACGACATTTACAAAATAATATGCCGTTACCAAGTTATACAAGTTTAAAATGTCTTAAAAATATTTTAAATTAGAAATACCCGATTGGATATCGACACAGTCAAATCTAAAATAACGTAGGTACGGTAGGGCGAAGTGGGGCACTTACCCTACCCTGGCTTGTTGTCAAGAATAAGTTGAACTTTTCGGACGTAATAGTAAACTTATGCTGGGTATGAAACACTCCAAATCCTTCCTAAGGACGGAGTAACTTCATATGCGGGGGCAGTATAAGGCAGGCCCGATTAACCATCGGTGCCTTGACAGGGCACTATGCCACAAAACAAATGCTCCACAGAATGCATCTATCAACAAATATCTTGTGGGGAGGAAACGGAGTCAATGCAGCACCTACTGTGTTACTGCCACTCTCTGGCTAGGAAAATAATGGGACTCCTAGGGTCGGCTTATCCGAAACCGGAGGACTTCAGGCTCTTCGCTCTTGAGGACGTTGCCAAGCTTATGGCATCTATCTTTACAGAGGAAGAAGGGTGAAAGGATGGGGTTGCACAAAAGATCCCGATGGGATAAGATAAGATAATCTGTGGTTTAGGCGTTACATATTTCATTTGCACTGCTCTGCGCGGCTGCGCGACATGCACTATCAAAATCTCCTTAAACCAACTTAGCTCGACAGTGTTAAAACACCTCTAAAAGTATAATATAGATGTACACTTACCCTAACATGATACTTTTAGAGTTTCTTTTACAACAACATACTAACTTCTGGTCGGGATAATCTTACGTCAAAACTTGGTTACAGACAACAATTAAAGAAGGCTGACTGTTGACTTCGGCATGGTGACTGTATAAGAGGATAGGTTTTTAAAGATTAGTCCTTAACCGAACCCGGGAATTCTGTGTTTGAGACTGTAATCTTCCACTTGACCACAGAGGAGGTTTTTTTGGCTTTTTGGATTGTTTGTTGTACCACAGTTGCAAGGTTTGAGCATAGTAGAATGAAACAAGTAGGTCATCTTCATACATACGCACCGAGCGCGGCTTGTATGTGAGCGCAGCCGAACCAACCCGTCCGTGCGCATCGTCGCACGCACACACTGACAAAGTTTATTGCTGCTAATGCTGCGCCAGTCGCGACTGAGCCATACATAATGCCGCGCGCGCCTGCGTGTTTCGTCGCTGTGCCGGCGCCGCTGCCGCTCGTACGTAGATTATAATTTGTTAAACGTAAGTCGAGGTCAACGATGGTTACAAAAAAAAACAAGAGATATTGCAGTGTTTATGGATGTCTTAATAGCAGCTTGTCCATCCAGAATTTTCTTTCTTTACTTTACCTACCGAACAAGAACGGTGAGTTGAGTACCTCCTGCCTAACCTAATTACACAATTTTGTGTCAGTTATTTACTACCGAAAGAATTAAGTTCTGCTCCAGATTTCGTGGATTAGAGAGGTAAATACATGTACCTACGGATTTGTAAGTTTAATTTATTAGATTACACGGTATACCCTACCGCGAAAACAAGGGACTAATTAGGAACAGTCAGACGAAACACTTTGGACTTTGTACCGCTCTTATGTTGTGGGCATAAGTACTAATATCGAACTGCAAGTGTTTACCGTGATGTGCTGTTGACCGTATCTACTTACCTATTGTAAGTTGTTGTGTTGTACAGTTGACAAACTACGTTTAGGTAGATCGGGGGTTCTCTGAAATCCATGAATTCATAGTTCTAAGTATGTTATTATTTTATATGTAGATACCTACATACCTCATTCTAATTAAAAGCAACAGCCCTACAAGTTTAGGTGATTATCGCTTGCTCGGGGGCCGAGTCGACCTACTTGTTTTATTCTACTATGGTTTGAGCCTCCGCTTGCACTGATCCTGCCAACCTTTCTGCTTTATAATATACTAGCTGACCCGGCGGACTTCGTACCGCTTTGACAGTTTCCATCATTGAGTTAAATATATATCAATGGTTTCCATGACAACAAAACAAACAAATCATTTATCTAAGCATTTTGTATTAGAAAATTAAATTGTCATTTTCAGTATTTTTTAATATTATTTTTTTAATATAGCCTATGTTACTCAGCGCTAGTGTAGCATTCTAATGGTGAAAGAATTTTTTAAATCGGTCCAGTAGTTTTTGAGTTTATTCGTTGTAAACATACATACATACAAAAATACAAAGGTTTCCTCTTTATTATCTAATATATAAAATTCTCGCGTCACAGTTTTCGTTGCATACTCCTCCGAAACGGCTTGACCGATTTTGATGAAATTTTTTGTGCTTATCCGGTATCTATGAGAATCGGCCAACATCTATTTTTCATCCCCCTAAATGTTAGGAGTAGTCCACCCCTAAATTTTTTATTTTATTTTTTATGGCAAAACAACGTTTGCTGGGTCATCCGGTATCTATGAGAATCGGCCAACATCTATTTTTCATCCCCCTAAATGTTAGGGGTAGTCCACCCCTAAATTTTTTTTATATTTTTTATGGCAAAACAACGTTTGCCGGGTCATCCGGTATCTATGAGAATCGGCCAACATCTATTTTTCATCCCCCTAAATGTTAGGGGTAGTCCACCCCTAAATTTTATTTTTATTTTTTATGGCAAAACGACGTTTGCCGGGTCAGCTAGTATTAGTATAGATTTATCTTGGGGACTAAAACATTCGCAACTTTTTTTATTTTATTTTTAAATTAGCAACCTAACCTAACCTAACCTTTATGACGAAATACTAAGTATTATGCGACTATACACTATGCCTAAAATAATTATGCAAATTATAATTATATTATTATAATTATATTATAAATATATTAGTCTTAATTATAATTATGCCACAATACATATGCTGCAATAAATCAATTACCTATGCCAAAATAATATTATGCAAAAAAACATATACCAAATTCGTTATGCCAAACTATTTTAGGAATAAAAACATTATGTCAACGAAAGGTATCCCATTAGCAATATGACGTAAGCAAGTGCGTTGATGGATGATGCAGTGATGTAAACTCTAGATTAAAAAGGAATCCTAATAGGTTGGTTCTTAATGATGTTCCCAATTCTGATAAATATAGCAAATGTTGTTATGTGTGTTAGAATCTACAATAAGATTCCAGATGACATAAAGCAATTAAATTTCACTTTATTTAAAAATAAATTATATAAATGGTTATTAGAAAACAACTTTTATGATGTGAGAGAACTAGTAGAAAAATAAGTTAATTTACACAATAAATATTTGCATGCAATTTTATATCGCTAGGCATGAGGATTATCTTATTGTTAACCATCTCTGTGTACCATGTTTTATGCAAATAAAGAATTATTATTATTATTATTGGTATAGTGTGCCGTATGATGACATAATTTCCCTGATTCCTACCCGTCCACGTGGCAATCACGCAAGGCTTTGTGGTTTCTTATCAAGGTAAATTTCATTCTCTACTTAGTCACTTCGTTCATAAGTTATCATTTGTTTTCAATGACGTAATATATATTAATCATATTACAGGCAGGACGCAGGACTCGTAAGTAGATAAATTACTGTTGATCAAGAATGTACCTAAGAAATTAACAGTGGATTAAATTGTTATTTGGCATGGTCAAGTTAAATCAAGTCAAGTCAAGTCAAGTCATTTGCGAAAGACGCAGGCAGATGCTGGATGCGTCAAGCTGAGGACAGGGCGCCATGGCGCTCATTGGGGGAGGCCTATGTCCAGCAGTGGACTAAGATAGGCCGATGATGATGATGATGATGATGATGATGGTCAAGTTGAAATATAATAAGTTGATGGTGTATCGTGAACATATTATGTATGAGAATATTGAGCTATAAAGTTTTTCTGAGAGAAAATGCGTTCTGCATACCGTCGCGGACGATTATAAGGGACTCCCACTTCCTCAAACTGGAAGCGGGGAGGGAGGTTAAAACTTAATTAACTTTTTAAACTATCATGTTAATTTGCATTATTAACGCGATTCTTATTATGTTTTTATCATGGTATGCAACAGTGATGAAATATCGGCATAGTATTGTGCAGCCAGCCAGTTTCTCAGTTGCAGAAAATAAGCATTAAGTTATGATTATTTACATATAATTTAACGCAAATATTTGTTGCGAACAAATTACAATTTGAAAAAAGACAAAGTGTTGGAAAAATACCATGAGTGGGATTCGAACCCGCACCCCATGACATGCCGGGTCAGGTGAATTACCAACTATGCACTACCAACTTACTATGTAAACCAAAGGAGCCCTATTCAATGTTTCAAGCATTAAATTTTGTAACAATACCCTTCCTTTGCAGTCGGGTAAAAACAAAACATCACATCTAAATGTCAACACACGCAAATACCTTCTGATTATGTCTTTAAAAAGGATATCATTCTAAAACAAAACCTCATTCCTTTGATTATAGACGTTTATATAATCAAAACCTCATTCCTAATCATCGCGTTCGGCTTGGTATCTCAAACTTCGCGACCAGCATTTTTATTGGCACTCACATATTCGCAACAATAGGCTGTCATTCCGCCATAGTACCACCATGGCGCCTTCTTAACTTATACTCGTACATAATTTATAGTATGTGAGTAATTTAACACGTGACAAACGCATAATATAAACAGCTTAATATTTAGCGATGCTTTATAGTGCTTCCGAATGCACGTTAAGCCTTTGGTACTTTTTTGTCGTAGGATAATAGTCATTAGTACCCACATCATCTCATCACCAGCTAATTTTACGTCTCCACTGCTGGGGCACGAGCCTACCCTATGGATGTATAGGGAGAATGGGCTTAACCACGACGCGAGCCAATTGCGGATTGGTGGTTGTTAACGACTGCTAATGCAGCCGGGACCAACGGCTTTACGTTATAATTTTTTGGTCACCCACCCGATAATCGGGATCTGCGCCAGTTGCTTAACCAACAACCGCAGATCGGGCGCGTTAACCACTGCGCCATCGAGCTCCTCGGACGCAGAGCAGTGAACGACATAGAAAGTGGTCAGTTTAGGAGAGTGGACAACATAGGACAGTGGACAACATACAACAGACAACATAGGAAATAGACAGCTTTTGTAAGCTGTCTACCCAAGCGCGGATCCACCGTTGTGGGCACAGTGGGCATGCCCACAAGTGCCCACAACCTTAACTGAGATCGAAGATATGTGCTATTTGTATTTTAAAACTGGACGAGTATGTATTATGTATCCGTTTTGTATGTTTTGTAACCGTGCGCGTGTGTGATTCTGAACGTAGAGCAGCACACAACAAACGCACATATTCACCTGTCAGGAAGACAACGTCTACTCTTGTGAGTAGACGTTGACTACTCACAAGAGTAGACGTTGTCTTCCTGACAGGTTTTATTAACACTTATATTGTATGTATGCTTAGAAAGTGTTATTAATCTAAGTATGTATGTAATTAGTATGCAACGCCAGATTCACTTTGTTCAATTTATTACGTCTGCACGACAGGGTGGGAGCTATTGTTGTGAAGACGGTCAAAGGGGCAGATCGCCTTCGCTATGCAAGCAGGTTGTCAGGAACAGAAAACAACTTAACTTCTTGAATACTATATATTATTCGGATAGAAAGCTGTTAATCCTTACAATGATACTGGAGGTCGCGAGAAACACAGCAAAAGATTTCTTCATTTATTAGTCTTCACAAGGTGCAGTTGCGTGGTAGATATAAAGGTTAACCAAAAGGAAGTGACAGCTCAAGAGTTGCCAATACTACATTTTACAATATGTTGCCATTGGCAAAGAGATCCAATTAGAGAGCTTACCTAATCGATCGATTTCTTCAACACTTCCTCTTAAGCTCTATAATGGCTCTACCAATAATATAATCATTATATTACAATAAAGCCCCAGAGATGTTACACAAAAGATTTAAAAAAAAAAAATGACAAAATCTTACGCATACTCCATCCTTAATAACATCTGTCTCTACATGAGGACTCTACATGTTCAACTTTACAAAATCAACTTGACTACTTGAACTTTACAACATTACATTTATTAACAAATTCAGAGTGCTTTACTAAACTCAAAGGCTTTGTCATTACATCAGCTATCATCTTATCTGTTTGTAAGTATATAACATTAACATTATTTTCAGCTACAAAATCTTTAACAAAGTGATGCCTGAGATCAATATGCTTAGTCCTTTTATGTGAAAACTCTTTGATCTGTAACAACTTCTGTGCACCCTGATTATCATTTACCAAAGTAATATTTAACTTCAAACTCAAAATTTCAAACAATAAGTTTTTTATGAAACAAATGTCTTTACAAACTTCACCCATCGCTATATACTCTGCCTCTGTACTAGAAAGTGCTACACAGCGCTGTTTTCTGGCTTCCCAGTTTATTGAATCATTATTAAATTTTATAACAAAACCTGTGTAGGACCTTCTGTCTACAGGGTTGTTTGCCCAATCTGCATCTGCGTAAGCAATTAAACTATTATTACAATTATTACCTTTTGTGAATAACAAACCGTAATTGATTGTTCCAGCCAAATAACGCAGTACACGCTTAGCACATACCCAGTGTGACATATCAAAACAATTATTAAATTGACTCAAAAGGCTACAAGCATAAGCAATATCTGGTCTTGTACATACACATAAATACATCAAATGACCTATCAATTGCCTGTAATTATAAACATTTTCATCAAGTGGCTTTTCAGCTTTATTTAATTTACAACCTACAGACATAGGTGTAGAGACAGATTTACAGTTCTGCATCCCATATTTATTTAATAATCTCTTAACATAATTAGACTGGTCAAGTATTAAAATTCCCTTATTTCTATCCCTAGTTACTTTCATACCTAAACAGTCTTTTAGAGAACCCAATTTTCGAGTATCAAAATTAGCTTCTAATAATTGAAATAGCTCTTGTTTATTTGAAGTTTTTGAGCTGAAAACATATAAGTCATCAACATACAATGCTATTATTATCATTTCTTTACTATTTCCTTTTACATAAACACAAGGTTCACACCTACTTTGAAAATAACCATTTTTTGATAATAATTCACTAATTTTACAGTTCCACAATCTAGAAGACTGTTTAAGTCCATAAATACTTTTGAGAAGGAGGCAAACTTTATTTTTATTATTATTAGAAAAACCTATAGGCTGCTCCATATAAATGGTTTCCTTTAAGTCACCATTTAAAAAAGCTGTTGTGATATCTAAATGGTCTATATCCATATCTAATGAGTTTGCTAATGAAAACAATAATCTCAAAGTGGAATGACGGACAACCGGAGAAAAAGTTTCATTGTAATCAACACCTGGTTGTTGAGAGAAACCACGGGCAACTAGGCGTGCTTTATAGCGTGTAAACTCGCCGGAAGCATCATGCTTTCTCTTAAAAACCCATTTACATTTTATTATATTTTTATCCACAGGTCTATCTACCAACCTCCATACTCCATTATTGATGAGGGAATCATACTCTTTTTTTATCGCATGTTTCCAATGCATAGCATCAGGATCTGACACGGCCTCTTCGTAAGTTGTCGGCTCATCCAGACAGCCGCCTTCCTGGACCAGCAGCGAGACATCAGAGAGATTGAAGTCATCATACCTTTTAGGTGGAACACCACGCGTGCTTCGAATGGGACGTCCAGACACTGAGACCTGTACCTCTGGATTGATCACCGCTTCCTCTGCAACTGGATCCTCCTCCTCATCACAAGATGAGAAAGACTCCATGCTTTCTCCAAGCGGAGACTGAAAGCTGAGGTCCTCGCCCTTTTCCGGCTGGCAGGCTTCTGGCATTGATCCTGATACTGCAGAAATGTTCTGATTAACAATATTATCATTATCAGAAACATTATTTAAATTATTACATGAAGATACATTCATATTATTTCCATTATAAATATAATATTGATTAAATTCACAAATATCTTCATTATTATTATTATTATTATTCAATGTCATTGCATTATAAAATTGATTTTCTAAAAATATCACAGAACGAGATATAATAACTTTCTTTGGCTGGGATGGATCAGCTAGACGGTAACCTTTGGTGGTCTCACTGTACCCTACAAATATATGTAACTTACTTTTAGGGTCTAACTTTGTACGTTTCTGCTCAGGTATGAGAGCATAGGCAATGCAACCAAAAACTCTCAAATGACTTAAGTCCACTTTGGAACCTGTCCAGAGTTGCTCAGGTGTGAATCCGGGTACAGCAGCAGTAGGGCTTCTATTTTTTAAATAGATTGCGGTCATCACCGCCTCTCCCCAATAGCGCTTACCTAGGCCACTTTCCTGCAGCATGCATCTAGCCTTCTCCATGAGCGTTCTGTTGAGGCGTTCACTGACGCCATTCTGAGCAGGACAATAAGGTACTGTTACCTGATGAATAATACCTTCCTTTTTCAAGTATTCAGCAAATCTGACATTGCAGTATTCGCCACCGCCATCTGAACGTAGGCACTTTATAGACTGTCCAGTTTGCTTCTCAACTAAAGTCTTAAATTGAACAAAATATGACATTACCTCTGTTTTTAAAGACATTAGGTATCCAAATGTTTTTCGAGAACAATCGTCAGTGAAAGTAAGCAGATAACGTGAACCTCCCCAACTGCTTTCAGAGATCGGACCGCATACATCAGAATGCACAAGCTGTAGAAGTTGGCTGGCTCGCTTAGCTTCTCCCTTTGGATAAGACGTGGCCTTCATCTTACCCTCTAGGCAAGCCACGCAGTTCTTCAAGCCATGGTCCTGTTCATCCTGAAATGATATACCAGAAACCAAACCATTCTTCAAAGCATACATACCACGTGCACTGAGGTGGCCGAGACGTCTGTGCCAAGTGTTACTTGACACACTTGCAGCTGCATTACAGAGTTGTGGTGGTGGACCACTCCGCTGGTTGGTCCTTGATGTGGAGTTGACCTGCGAAACACACCTACATATTCCAACTTTGTCCAACACAAAAACATTGTTTATTTTAGAAGCAGTGCCCAAAAGCTTGCCATCCTTTTCTCTAATATAACCTTTACTACCAATAAAACTAACTTGCAAACCTTGTTTTGTCAATTGGGTCACAGATAATAAATTATTTGATAATTGGGGCACATACAATACATTACAAAGAGTCAAATCTATTCTATTCAATTGAATATCAATATTACCTATTCCAACACTATAGATTTTACTATTATTGGCAATTGTAATTTTAGATTTTGTAAATTTAAAATTATACATATTATTTTTACAATTAGTCATGTGCTGCGTACATCCACTGTCGACAATCCATTCTTGAGATAGTTGCTTGTCCTTCATGGCAACTAGGGTCTGCTGGGGCATCTTCTTCTTCTGGTCTCTTCTAAGCTTGAAGCATTTTGCCTTAACATGCCCTTTCTTTTTACAGTAATGGCAGGACAAATCCTTGGAAATAAAGGCCGTCTGCTGCTCCGCTAGCCCGCTTTGTGAAGTGGTTTGTTTCCTAAATTCTTCTTGTAGTAGACGGGTTCTGACTAGCTCGCTGGAAAGTGTGCTGGTCATGCTTGCTGATTCCAGATTTGAAACTAAAACATCATATTCCATCGGCAGTCCGCTAAGCAACAGCTCGGCTATCTCACCATCTTCTATGGTTTTTCCGATGTCAGCTAATTGTTGTACATTTCCCATAATAGCTTCTATGTATTCTGCCATTGAATTATATTGATTGAAGTCTACCCGATGCAGTTGTCGCAGCAATATGACACGTCTATAAAGACTTTTATCTTCGAATATATTTTTGAGGTTATCCCATGCATTTTTCGGCGTGGTTGCGTCACGAACGTATTGAATACAGTGAGATTTCACGCTTAAACATATTCTGGCTAACGCGCGCTCCATGCGTGAAGTTTCTGTATCAGTTCCTAAGACACATGCCCATAAGCCTTCGAGTGTGAGCACCATTCTCATTTGAAATTTCCATGTCTGCCAATTGGATGCGCCCTCAAGTGGTGTGACCGCATGATAATTTACCGCTCCTATTGGTCCTGCGCCTCCCATTCCATTACCATTTCCGATCCGTCCACTGGTATTCTCCGTGTTCGTCATGATATCGCCACGTGCTAGTTATCGTTACGTAACAGCCTACCTCGGAACAACGAGGCAACAATAGCGTCGAATTGACGATAGGTTATGTTGTGGCGAACGGATCCCTTCCGCGTTTTGATACCTGACACAACCTTAGCTTTGCAAGGCCTAATCCAGCGCATATAGCAAGGCCTGGGCCCATAACCTGTTGTGAAGACGGTCAAAGGGGCAGATCGCCTTCGCTATGCAAGCAGGTTGTCAGGAACAGAAAACAACTTAACTTCTTGAATACTATATATTATTCGGATAGAAAGCTGTTAATCCTTACAATGATACTGGAGGTCGCGAGAAACACAGCAAAAGATTTCTTCATTTATTAGTCTTCACAAGGTGCAGTTGCGTGGTAGATATAAAGGTTAACCAAAAGGAAGTGACAGCTCAAGAGTTGCCAATACTACATTTTACAATATGTTGCCATTGGCAAAGAGATCCAATTAGAGAGCTTACCTAATCGATCGATTTCTTCAACAGCTATGGCTTCGCTGTAATTTATTTCTACTAATTAGAAACATTGCACGTGGATAGGTTGACATTTAGTTTCAAATTGCAAAGGTCAAAGTCAGTTAACATTGGTTAAGGCGAAGGGTAAGGCACACAAGCGCCGCTAATGGATTCAATTTAATAACTGCTAAGTGAGGATAGTATTCAAATGCAAGCTTATTGAATTATAAAAAAAAGGAAAATTGTCTTGTTTAAACGTTCAAGGTAAAGTGAGGGCCGGCCTAAATAAATTTCACTGTGCAAATTTATTTAGGAGTAATTACTAGTATCTATCAGAAGTATAATTTGGTAGTACCTATAATTAAATGATACAAAAAAACAGAAAATATTTTGTTTTTTTAAATGCCCTTTTCTATCAGAGAGACGTTTTAGTCCGATAGGTGTATTTTTTGCGCTCTCGACTTTTCTTTGTAGCGGGATCCTCAGGACCCACAGCACAGCACAGATTAGGTAATAGTTACTTCCCATAGCATCATCTGTTGTATCATCTGCCTACCGTAGCGTAGATTAAACAGTGTTCCGCAAATTTTACTTTTTATTTTTAAGTGCTAATTGCTCAACTGAAGCTGAGTTAAATATTTATAAAATACAGTGAAAAAAATTGTATGCCTACCCGACCCGAGCCTTCCCGGTAGCATAATGGTCAGTGCAGCCGCCCGGATTGCGGAAGACCCAGGTTCGATTCCTGGCTGGGTCGGGTAGGCATTTAATTTTCCACTGTATTTTATAAATATTTAGAGTTCCGCAAGGTGTGTGCCGCGGCACACTGATGTACCAAGGTCACAGTTGGTGTGCCTCGGAAAAATAAGGCTCATAAAGTTACATAGACGAATTGAAGAAAAATACAAAATACTAACACTAACACACAGTTGCAAATCACGCGATATTATTAAAAAAAATTTTTTTTTGTGTAACTACCTCCAAAATTGTCCGTTTTCCAAAACTGTCAAATTTCTTCAGTGCATTGTCAACCATATGACTTAGGGTCTTACAAATAGGGTATGTTTCGATATGCACTGCGAGCATTGTAAGGTGTGACGTCAATTTAGTATACTGCGAAGCCGTTCCTTTATAGTTAGCTATACTGGTTACTTTTTAAAATGGAACGCAGTCCAATGACATGGATGACAGTATTGTCATCCATGTCATTTCTGGACGCTGTTGATCACGTGATCAAAGCACTGAGAGCACCTTACCTCGAAAATGCCAGTGCTTACAGTACAAAATGGCGACGATTTATGACGTCATATATTTCCCTAAGTACCTACTGCGGCAGAATACTGTCAGTCCATAACGGAACAAATTTCTCACCAGTAAGAGCACACTGGACAGTGCTCGCAGTGTATATCGGAACATACCCATAATTAAGTAAGGACCCAATATCTTGGGTTAACATAAATGTTACAGAATTAAATGTGTTAACAGGAATAGCCTGTTGCAGTCGTTCTGTTAGAATCGTTACTAGGGTTTTTGCATGTTAGTTCGTGTTTCACTTCTCGTCACTGAGTCGCGGGTACCTATCGTATCAGCGCGTGCGGTGCGCGGCTCATCCAATAGAACCAATAGAACAAATACCGCCGCCCATTTGGCAACGTCCCAAAATAACCGAAAACCTTAACCTTAACCTTTTCATATGGGTTGACAACCCTTATTGTATGGGTTACTGAAATAACATGTTTAATCTGTTAACAACCCTAATTGTATGGGTTACTGAAATAACATGTTTAATCTGTTATCCGAATGATTCGGTAACCGTTTATAAAGGTTACCGCTATAAATGGGTTTTCCGATTCCTGGCCCTAATGTGCAGGTGTCTATATATAATCCTTTATTGTACATTAAAATTACAGTCTAAATTACATTATTAAAAAAACATATACAAGGGTGAGCTTATCTCTAAAAGAGATCTCTTCCAGCCAACCCTAGCTGTAGTTAGAGAAAAAAGTCTGCTAGCCTATAGTCACAGACCATATAGCCTCTGTGCCTATAGTCACGTGCCTATAGTGAACACAAAAAGTTTGCGGATTAGAACATTTCTGGCCACCGATATTGACTTCGTCTGTCTAGTTTTCGAACATGATTCTCATTATTAGTTCTTTGTAGATATTGGACATAAGTTTTGATATCGACATTGAACAGTATACAACCTGAAAAAAATAAGCAATATTTGAGCAGCCGAAAGAAGTAAAGTAAACCGATTTCAATGGCGAGAGACAGGACTTTTATCCTGATGAATCACATGGTTGCCAAGTTATAGTGGCTTACTCTATATTATTTCCTTACATGACAGCTGGTTTGTAATATAATTTAGAAGACAAATATTACCGACTGATGTATTTGTGAGTAAAAAAAAAAGTAGAATTATCATTAAAATAGTAATTTCTGAAAACTTCAAAAACTTCCAAATTTTTTTAAAGATCTGGAATACTTCCAGATTTTATTACTAATCCATGGTAGAATTATGGAATTATTGGTTTTCTTTGATGAAATAGGATTATTTCTGCATTTTCTGATAAACCAACCTATTTCTTTAGTTTCAAAAGAAGTTTTTTCAAGAGGCAATCCTCGTAAGGTTTGTAAGGTTTTATTATCATCATGATATTATCAATGTCATTATCATTAAATAAAGTACAAATGATCTTAACATTAAGCTGTATAGACTAAATCAATCCGCCAAATTAAAGATAAGAACTAAAAAAAAGAATTTGACAGTGACGTAAGATAAGTGTCTGTAGTGTCACTCACTATGTGTAAAAGTGTTGAGAATGGAAAATGAATATTGTGTTAGTAAAATATTGAATAACATATCAAAAAATTAACATTAGGTAGTTTTAGAGAAAGAATATCATAATAGTACATTATGCATTATATTAGAGCAATTATTGTGTAAGTACATACTTAAAGAGAAATTTGTAATTAAATCTTGTTACATGAAGTGCCTATGCTTTATTTTGTACATAAAAGTTGATTAATTTGGTACATTCGTTGAAAGACCTACTCTCACTAATATCATTCACAGTAGGTACTGTAGATACTGAATTTAATTAAAACGAAATAAAGTTGCATTTGTTTCGATAGAATGTAACCTTATGTTTCTGAATAAAGTTCGATATAGATTAAAGTTCTTTATAAATTATAGTTTTAATAAGTGTTTGTTTTTTTATTTATAAGATATATCAAAGAAAACGTAGCTACTATGAAATGGTAAGTAACAATGTCTCTCTTTTTTCTTTAACTAGCTAGTTATGTCTAAGGCAAGTAACTGTCCATTCTGCAATTTTGGGGAAAATTTACCATTTGCTCTTTTCCAAAACTTGCCATTCCAAAGTCATCAAAATAGCTCACAAAATTAACAAGCTGAAGTGGTAGCAGGCCGGACATATTAGCCGCAGAATCGATTACCGAAAGGGTAAACGAGTTTTTGAGTGGAGATCACATATCGGCAAACATAGTATGGGACGCCCTCAGACCAGGTGGAACAAACATTTCTGACGAACAGCGGATCATGCTCAGTGGTGTGCACTTGGAGAGGCCTAGCATTGGATGTGTATAGGCTGATGATGATGATGATGATGATGTACACAGGCAGAAGCTATTTTATGAAGCTTGTAATTATTTTAAAACAATATTTACTAAAGTTTTCATGACAACAAAACAAACAAAACATTGACAGTTTACACAACAACAAAACAAACAAATCATTTGTCAGCTTAAGAGCACTCGCATCCCATAATGGCTATAGCAATTACTGGGTCCAATTGTAAATCTAAAGCATTCTCTAATCCACTTGTACACACAGAAAATTTCATCCAAGTCGGTCCAGCCATTTAGAAGAAGTTCAATAACATATACACACACACACACACACAGAAAATTTATATAGGTATATAAAGATAATAAAATACAAATAAGTACACTACAAATTCTTGTTCCTTGTTGAGTAGGTAAACAGTGTAGGACATCTACTTTAATAGTGTCGCTTAATATTAATTTAACTGTCTAAATAGAGCATCAACATTATCAATTTTTTTTTGTATTTTGGGCAGATGAAATAAATTAGGTGTTGTAACTTATAAATATAAAGCAAATTATGTGGCAAACAAATTACAATTCGAAAAATTGTACAAGTAGTTGTGTTCTGCTTGGGTGAATTTTTAACACTTTTCAAAATTACTGTAATTTCCTGAATCACTTAACTCGTCATCTGCTGTAAATACAGACAATATAGTTTTAATTGTGTGGCATCACTGAACAGCGTTCACACATAACAAAGATTAAGACACATTTGCTGATGTATGTTTGTGACCTTTGACGTGGCTTCCCACCAGTAGCACTTCAACCCATCTGGGTCTTTTGTGCCAAAATCTTTTTGCTTATGTTGAAAATGTTTTTTGGTTCTTATAGGTATTGTAATTTTGTTCAGGTTGGTGATATTATCATGTATCCTGGTAACTTGGCTGTTTGCCCGGATCTACCAGGAGCTGCTTAATGCTTACGAGCAGTCCGGCAGACTAATGGACATAGAATACTCATGGTGAGTTGAGCACTTTTACTACAATTGTTACTTGCTCTTAAAGTCGGTAACGCGTTGGCAGCCCTCTTGATGCTGCAGATGTTCATCAGGTGACTCGCATGCTTTATTGCCGTAATAATATTGGATCCATACCTATGAAATTGACGTTTTTTTCTCACTTATTAATAGGTGCATTACTACTAAAAGTTAATACCGGTTGTTAATATTATTATACACCTTTAATTAGGACTATGTTACTTAGACTTCAGTAATAACAATAATTATTCATTTTGTGTCTTTATGGCCCAATATTTTTTTAAATTTACTTCTTTTTTGTTTTGCGGAATTGACTTTATTATGTCGACGAGGAAGCAAATATTCAATGATGTCACTGTGATCAATGCGTTTAAAATTGGCAGCGATCACCGGTTGGTAAGAGGCACATTGAATATCAACGTTAAGCTGGAAAGACGTCGATTAATAAGGTCTACGCTCCGTCCTGCACCCATCCAAATCCAAAACCCCGAAAGCTTTCAGCTTGAATTGCAGAATCGCTTCGATTGCCTAAATGATTGCGAAAATGTGGACGAATACAGCAACAGGTTCGTGGAAACTGTCCAAACGGTTAGGTCCAAGTTCTTTAAAACCCACCGTGCAAAAGGAACCAAAAAAATTCTCAGACCATACCCAAAAACTAATGGAAGAGCGGCGCGCAATGGTTCTGCTTTCCTCGGGTGATGCGACTCAGTTTCGGCGGCTAAATAGGCAGATCTCGAAGTCTATGACTCGCGACACGCGCCGATTTAATACTGACCGTATTAAAGAGGCCATTGAGCGGAATAAAGGCTCAAAAGTGTTCGAAAGAAATCTGGGTATTGGGCAGTGCCAACTGACGACGTTGAAAACTGATGACGGCAGAACTGTCACGACCAGGTCCGATGTTATGGGAGAGGTCGAGAAGTTCTATGGACAGCTTTACACATTCACACGGCCACCTGTACAAAGCTTAGCTAAAGACCATAGAGCTAAGTTTATTTATTTATTTATTTATTTATTTATTTAACTTAATACTATCATTACAGTAGTTCCCAATTCGATAGTAAAGTAGAAAATTATAAAATACAGTGAAAATAACTTATAATACTTATAAACATTCAGTGTAACAAAAACAATCTGCTTTTATACATTCAATATATAAATTAAATAACACAAACAAACCATTAACCATTAGTTAACCCGGCACTATACCAAAGACATCCCGGACATCAGCCTGTACGAGATTAGTATGGGTCTCAAACAGCTCAAGAACGGCAGGGCACCAGGTGCTGACGGAATTACGGCCGAGCTTCTGAAAGCAGGCGGAAGACCGGTACTCGTAGCTCTTCAAAAGCTATTTAATTCCGTCGTACTAGGGGGCAGAACGCCAGAAACGTGGCACGAAGGTATGGTGGTACTGTTCTTCAAAAAGGGCGACAAAACCCTGCTGAAGAACTACAGGCCCATCTAACTTCTAAGCCCCCTCTACAAGCTGTTTTCGAGAGTCATAACGAATCGTCTCGCACGTAGGTTTGATGACTTCCAGCCTATCGAACAAGCCGGTTTCCGAAAAGGCTTTAGCACCATAGACCACATACATACGCTGCGGCAGGTTATACAGAAGACCGAAGAGTATAACTAGCCTCTTTGCTTAGCGTTTGTGGAATATGAAAAAGCCTTCGATTCGATTGAAACATGGGCCGTGCTACAGTCTCTCCAGCGGTGCCAAATTGACTACCGGTACCGGTCTTAAAATGAACATGGAGAAGACGAAAGTTATGTCAAACTCACGTGTCGTACCCACTCCTCTGAAGGTTGGGGACTCTGCCCTTGAAGTTGTGGACGATTATGTTTACCTGGGACAACCAGCTAGGTAGGTCCAACTTCAGCAAAGAGGTCAATCGTCGAATCCAATTAGGCTGGGCAGCGTTCGGTAAGCTACGAAATATCTTTTCGTCCGATATACCGCAGTGTCTCAAGACGAAAGTCTTTGACCAGTGTGTGTTGCCAGTGATGACATACGGGACTGAGACTGGTTGCTCACTATGCGCCTTATCAGAAGGCTCAGGTCACTCAAAGAGCAATGGAGAGGGCTATGCTCGGGGTTTCTCTGCGAGATCGAATCAGAAATGAGGAGATCCGCAGAAGAACAAAGGTAACCGACATAGCCCAAAGAGTTGCTAAGCTCAAGTGGCAGTGGGCAGGGCACATTGCTCGCAGGACTGATGGCCGCTGGGGCGGAACAGTCCTTGAGTGGCGACCGCGTACCGGAAAGCGCGGTGTGGGCAGGCCTCCAACAAGGTGGACCGACGATCTGGTGAAGATCGTCGGTCGGTCGTTGTGGAAATCCTTGGGGGAGGCCTTTGTCCAGCAGTGGACGTCTTTTGGCTGAGATGATGATGATGAATTGACTTTTTGTTACTTTGTAGCTTTGAAGGAACTTGATATTTTTTCTTTATAGCACTATCCTTATTTTAAATGTGCTCTCAGCTGAAAATACTTCACTTAATTGCCTACTAAAAACATAGTCTTTATTATTGTAAACTTCTATATTTATGAAGAATTCTGGTAGATGTACATCTGGAGGTGGGCATCTAACAGACATCTAACAGGCATCTAAGTGACTTTATATGATAATCATTTATTGTTACATAATGTGTAATTTTTGGTCATTTATGGTGAAATTTACACTATCACCAGCTCATATACGTCCCAACTGCTGGGGCACGAGCTTCCCTATGGAAGGATATGGAGAACAAATTACAAATTTACATATATTTCAGTGAAAATGGCTATCATGTAATATTAATATGCTTAAACATTCAAGGTAAAGAGGATAAAATAATAAATGTGAGAAAATTTAAAAAAAGTTTTCTGTATCACTATAAGAAAAGTTGGTTTTATTTCATTTCATGTGCTTGCTTTTGGCATAGCAAGCACACCCAAGTAAGACATATTCCTATTTTCAAGAGTTTTAAACCCCTAGCCAAGGGGCCAAGGGGCTCGTCATTTCAAATTAAGAGTAAAAGAGACAAAACACGGAATAACTATTCGAAGCTTATTCTTTGTTTATTTGTAAGACCCTAAATTTTTTTCAATAATCATTATTCATTACCTTCCTTGAATTGTTAATTTCTTTTACCTGATCGAGAACTTGTTGACGATATATTTAAATTGGCGTCTCTATCTTTCAATCAGTTTTCAATACCTCTTTATTTTTTTTACAGGTTGTTCCGACTTCTCTTGAACATCGGGGGCTATGTCACCGTACTGTTACCAGGCTTTATTCTATACAAATATCTTGATAAGTCCAATTACTTTGATAAGATAGGTGAGTAATAAAACAACATCAAATGTTGTTAAAACATGATTGATTATGGGTCACTCATTAATCCTGTGATTGAATACATATGACAAACTCGCACGCCAATGCTCATAATATTTATTTTTATGTAATCAACTTGAATTCCAACACTTGGTTTGCTTTCCAACATTATTTTCCAACAACTATTTTGTTTTTTCAAACTTAAATTCAAACAGTAGTAGTTGCTAGTATAGTGCCCTTCATCATCATCAGCCCATTTTATGTTCCCACTGCTGGGGCACGAGCTTTCCCTATGGATGGACAGGGAGAACTGGCCATAAACCACCACGCGGGCCCAGTGCGGATTGGTGGGTTTTTTTTTAATATTAAAAGGAGGCAAACGAGCAGACGGGTCACCTGATGGAAAGTAATCACCGCCGACCATGGATACCCAAAAAACCAAAACCAAAGTAATCGCAGATGCGTTGCCGGCCTTGAGGAAGGAGTTGGACCTTGAGGAGGGAGTAGGAATTGGGAGGAAGGAGGGGTGAGAGATGGGCCTCCGGTACTTTCACTCACCGGACGAAACACGACAGCAACGAGTGCCATTGTTTCACGCCGATATTCTGTGAGATTACGCCGGGCGAGCCGGCCCATTTCGTGCTGCAATGCAGCGTGGCTCTACCACTTTATAAACGGTGGTTAACAGCATTACGTGCCTTCCTAAGCACGGAGGAGCTCGAGATGATAAATTTTTGGTCACCCATCCGATGACCGGCCTTTGCGAAAATTGCTTAACCTCAGCACTCGCAGACCGAGCGCGTTATCCACTGCGCCATCGAGCTCCAGTGCCCTTATAATGATGATATTGTAAGTAAACATAATAATTATGTTCTGAATGCAGTGCACTTACAAAAAACCGGTCAAGTGCGATTCGGACTCGCGCACGAAGGGTTCCGTACTTTATGACGTATTAAAAAAAACTGCTTACTAGATCTCGTTCAAACCAATTTTCGGTGGAAGTTGGCATGGTAATGTACATCATAAATTTTTTTAGTTTTATCATTCTCTTGTTTTAGAAGTTACAGGGGGGGACACATTTTACCACTTTGGAAGTGTCTCTCGCGTAAACTATTCAGTTTAGAAAAAAATGATATTAGAAACCTCAATATCATTTTTGAAGACCTGAAATACCCAACACATATGGATTTGATGAAAAAAAAAATTTTGAGTTTCAGTTTTAAATATGGGGAACCCCCAAAATTTATTGTTTTTTTTTCTATTTTTGTGTGAAAATCTTAATGCGGTTCACAGAATACATCTACTTACCAAGTTTCAACAGTATAGTTCTTATACACTTCTCATCAGAAAAATCGAAACACTTCCCCGTTTTTATGGTTTCTGTCCTAATTTTACACAAAAGAATTTTCATTCCATGAAAAGAATCACATGATTGTATAGCTGGCAGTTTGGCCATTACATGACAAGCGAAAATTCTAATCGATGAAGAATCGTATGGAAGCAGTAATAAGAGTGTGTTGTTTTATCAATTTCTTTCATACTTCATACAGAGTTATTTTTTTTTTAAATATAAGAAGGAGGCAGACGCGCAGGCGGGCGCAAAACCAGAGGAATCGCAGACGCGTTGCCGGCCTTTGACTTGTTGAACAAAATACGAAACCTAAGAAAATTTAATTTGAATTTAGAACATTAACATTAGATTTGAAAACCTTATATTACATACTATTAAACGACATTTGACATGTATACCTAAATATACACATTTTTCTGATAATCCTTACAAAACAATAACTTGCAAGGTGTTTCGATTTTTCTGATGAGAAGTGTAGTTTCGGAAAAAAGTAGCTGTGACATACGGACAGACAGACATACAGACATGACGAATCCATAAGGGTTCCGTTTTTTGCCATTTGGCTACGGAACCCTAAAAATACATTTCATCATCATCATCAGCCTATAAACGTCCCACTGCTGGGCACAGGCTCCCACATGATCAGTAGCACGTGGGGATATTGGGCCATAACCCACCACGCTGGCCCAATGCGGGTTGGTGAGTTTTAACGACTGCCATTTTAAGACAACAACCGGGACCAACGGCTTAACGTGCCTTCCGAAGCACGGAGGAGCTCGAGATGTTTTTAATTGGTCACCCATCAGGCGACCCGGCATTGCGAAAGTTGCTTAGCGGGCAAGATCGCAAGCCGAACGCGCTAGCCCCTGCGTCATCGAGCTCCTCCTCCATGTTTAAAAATACATTTAAACTCTTACAAATAAACAAAGATGAGGTCCGAATAGTTATTCCGTGTTTTATTCCTGTCATGTAAACGTCATTTCAAATGTATATTTTAATAGGTGAAGCAAAAACTTTGTTCCCCTTTTAACGAAAATTGCACGGATGCACATTTATAGTTTATATAGAAAACGATTGCAGAATATTATATATTTTTTAAATTAAGCATAAAAAATACATTAAATCAATAAAACAGACATTACACACACTACCATGTGTTTAACATACACGCATACGAGTATACAGGGTGGAAAGTTGAGATGGGGCATTAAGGGCAGCTACCAGATCCCTTGCTGCTACGCGAAAATGGTCTTAGGAGACCTTTCCCAACTTTTTGAGTGATGACAATCGATCGACATTCACAGATTTTTGATACAACGTCAGTCAGCGAGAAAATCGTCAGAACTGAGTTTTTTTTAAATGCCAACCATTCCCATTTCTATATAGGATTAAAACATTCCTTGACACCAACTGAGGTTAGAGTACTAGAACACCCACAAATCAAAGAAAACTTTTTCCATACATTTTAGTAGGGTAAAAGCAAAGTAGAATTTTCTTAAGCTTAAAGATCATTAATTTTTATGGGGACAACTTCCATTAGGACATTACAAATGACAAAAATCGGTATTCTTACAAATAAAAAACCACTAAATACGATACAAACTTTTTGCTACATAGATAAAGCTGGCCGTCATGGGTGAAAAAGCTTAATAATTAAAAAATAATGTACGAAAAAAATTTAAATTTTGAATTTAGAACAGTGACGATATCTGATGCTTTATTTAAATTTTTGTTCTTCTCTGGAACGTTCTGTTTAGTGTTCGTAAGTGAAAAATGGATTAAAATCAAGAAAAATTAGATTTGTTAGAAGCCTATTTTGTAAATAACAAAAACTTGCTCTGGAGTGGTACAGATAATATCCGACCAGAGTTACCCCGACTAGAAAAGTTGGATTGTTGGATTGGTTGAAAATGGCGATTGTCATCACTCAAAAAGTTGGGAAAGGTCTCCTAAGATCATTTTCGCGTAGCAGCAAGGGATCTGGTAGCTGCCCTTAATGCCCCATCTCAACTTTCCACCCTGTATACTCTTTTCAAAAATTAAAAACATGGAAAAGGAGCGGCCGAAATCTGTCAATGCCAATCCAAACTTACATTTTTTTTTTCATTCCTTAAGATACAATTAGAATCCGTGCAGTCTTAATAGAATTACGGTCGAATTTCGACCACTGGGCGACCACTAGTTAGAGTAAAAGAGACAAAACACGGAATAACTATTCGGAGCTTATTCTTTGTTTATTTGTAAGGCACTTTTAAGATATCCTTCAAAAATATCTTTAAAAAACTACCACCTTATAATTGTTTTTTTTTATTACAAGAGTTTATTATAATTGTGATAATTGCAAGTACACATCTGCTGCAGACCTGATTACTTTGTAGTAGTCTGTCAAATTTCCTCAATAGACTTTAAACTTTATGTGGATGGAATATGGTTGATTATTTATTTATAAAGGTAGATGTGCAATGTGCAAAAGTGTGAACTACTGTACTCTTTTAAAATAAATATCTTATCCTATACTAAATTTGATGCATAGCTGTATTTACACTGATAATACACTGATAAGGGATCATTGGAAGTAGTGATTATCTTAAAACAAGGTCATGTACATTAGATAAACTGAAAATCACAGACTGATTGTGTTATATTAGAGAAAAATTATCTTTGACTGAGCTTTAATAATGTTTGTGTCTTTCACTTTAAATAAAATATAATGTCTAAATGGTATAAGGTCGGCAACTAGTAGTATTTTATTAGGTAACTTTTTGGTCTATGCTCCACTAATTTCATAGTTTTTAAACTTTAATAAACAAATAAATCTCCCTCAAAACTTATTAATCTTTACATCGTATAAAACAAATTCGCTCTCGCTGTTTGTACGCTTAGATCTCTTAAACTACGCAACAGATATTAATGCAGTTTTCAGCAATAGACAGATTGATTCAAGAGGAAGGTTTATATGTATAATACATGCTTATAATTGGAGTCGGTAAGTGATGCTGCTATAGGGTTCTATAGGATTCAAAATTCAAAGTTCATTCAAAATTATTGCTACCTCTGGTTTGTTGCTTACAACACCACACCGTCCCCAAATAAAATGAAATAAAATTTATTTTGCATAAAATGTACAAAAAGCTGGCATGCAAAAATTAATTTAATCGTGTTAACAGCCGAAATTAATAAGCTATCTCTGGTAAGAGATAGGCCTATTTTATTTTAGTTACCTAGCAACCGCTGTTATTTTCCGATAATTAACAGAAATAACTAAGCAACAAATCTCTAGTAGGCCTATCTCTTGCTGAGGATAGGTTATTAATTTCGGCTGTTAGTAGAGAGATAATGTTTAAACAGCTATTTTATTTGAGTTACAACAACGTTAATGAGACTTGAAATGTACAAAGTACTCATTGACAGAGTAAAAGCATTTTTTCGACTAGCTAACTTTTGTATTTAAAAATTCGTAAAGGTAGAACTTTATATCTTCACCCAGTCTATCATAAAATTCAGTCTCGTGTTTACAGCGAGCCTAGCCTTGCACTGTCTCGAACAAATAATATGTTGTGAGTCCATTTTGTTGTCGCCCAGCTATTCCCACAACAACAACAAATTCCAATAGCAAATGGGCTGGCTAACTAACTGGCTGGGTATAGTGAGCTGAGGCTACGATTTACAGCCGAAATTAATAACCTATCCTGAGCAAGAGATAGGCCTAATAGAGCTTTGTTGCTTAGTTATTTCTGTTAATTATCGGAAAATAACAGCTGTTGCTTGGAAACTAAACTAAGATAGGCCTATCTCTTACCAGAGATAGGTTATTAATTTCGGCTGTTAGTCAACACAGTTTTAAAAGTCGTAAAAGTTGTTTCATTTTAACTCAGTTTTGTTTCCATATTTCACTCACTTGCTCAACATTTAGGCTACTGCCCCTGGTGGTTCAACAGAACAGATTAACTGCCGTACTCAGAGACGCCAATTAAGTTTTAATGACAATTAAGTCTCTTGCTGTCACTTTCTTATGTATAGTGCTAAATAAAGAAGGAAAGACATTTAATTGTCATTAAAACTTCATTGACGTTACTGAGTATGGCAGTGTGTTGCTAAAAACCATGAAACAGCGCTCTCTGTCACTCTGCATATAAGTAAAAGGGATGCAAATAGTGCATAAATCACTGGATTCAAGTAAAAAAATTGATAAAACGCTATTTATTTGAAAACATTGTTTCAAATATAGTCTTTTATAACATATTTTTCTTGGCTCTGTATGTTGTATACTTTTTATAGAAAACATGCATAAAAAACGCATTTCGAAGTGTTCAGCGCCTAAATGTTACTCGTAGGAAACACAAGTCACCTCTCTCGCGCGCTATACGCCTGCTTCGGCGAACCCAACGAACGACTTCCCGACGCGATAAAACCCGCGAAAGTTGACGAGACGCCGACGCGAGAGGGCGCTGAACTGGCCTTCTGTTTTACCGGGCTTATGGGCGCGTACCTTGTTTGGGGGTTGCTGCAAGAGAAAATTATGACACAGGTAAGGGTAATATTTTAGAATTAAAACTCGAAACGTTTGCAAACTACTGCGGTACATAGATCGTTGACTCATACAACTTGAACCGAGATCCTAGCCTTTAATTAAGGCGAAGGGTAAGGCACACTAGCGCCACCAATTGATAATTTGACAATTACTAACGGACCGGATTTTTTTTAAACATTGCGTACCGTCCGATAACAGGAAAGCATCCATGGTATTTATTTAATAATTGTGCACTACTTTTTGTTGCGTGGTTTATTCACAAAATGGGCTATCGCATTTATTTACAAACAATGGCCACTGTTGGTGTTAGCGAATGAATACAAAAACAAACCTAAAAGTAGTGCACAATTATTAAATAATAGATGTTTGCCTAGTGTCGGAAAGTCCGCAATGTTTGAAAAAAAATCTAGTTTAGCAGTTGTCAAATTAAATCCATTAGCGGCGCTAGTGAGCCTTACCCTTCGTCTTAAGTAGTTCGGCTTTTAGTATCACAGCACGATAGATCATCATAAGCAGCTCATTTTATGCCCCCACTATTGAGGCAGTAGCCTAGAGAAAGCCCTATGGATGGATAGAGAGAACCGGCCATAAACCACCACGCGGGCCCAGTGCGGTGCCGTGGTTGTTAACGACTGCTAATGCAGCCGGGACCGAGGGCTTTACGTGCCTTCCGAAGCACGGAGGAGCTCGAGATGATACATTTTTGGTCACCCATCCGATGACCAATGCGAAAGTTTCCTTACCTCTGCGCCATTGCGCTAGTAAAAAACGTAATAATGACTTCAAAAACCCTTTCCTTGAACAGAACTACGTAATGCCGGACGGCACGCTGATTAAGTTCAACGACTCTCAGTTCCTGGTGTTCATAAACCGGTCGCTGGCATTCCTGGTGGCGCTGGGCCGGCTGCTGTACACCCGCCAGCCGCTGGTCGGCGCGCCGCTCTACAAGTTCTCGTACTGCTCTGTCACCAATATAGTCAGCGCTTGGTGTCAGTACGAGGCTTTGAAGTACGTCAGCTTCCCGACGCAGGTCAGTGGGAGTTGGTCACTTGTTACTTTCTAGTGATTAAAGGTAGGTTTCTCTTTTGATACCTACCAGACACCAGTCTCTTCCAAACATGGACTATTAAAAATCAGGTTTATACCGACATGAAAATGTAGGTATTTATTATTTTTTACAAGATTACCAGTTGTGGTATATATATTTATACTTAATATATAAATTTAAAAAAATATTAATTTTTTATTTATATATTATTATATTAATGTATAAGTAATATATATTTGTATTTTTTGCGAGATGTTTAAAATTAAAGGCTAAAAACATTTTTGCGACATAAACACATTCGTGATACAGACCACATTTTCTGTGATCCGCCTCTTGTTAACATAAAAAGAAATACAGTTTTGGATAAGTTGATGTGCAGACGTCTGTACATACATAATTATGACTATGACTTTGACCGACCAGCCTTCAAAACAAAGAGAATAAAACAATCCTAAACGTCATTATTGACAACCTCCTTGGTCGAGTGGCTTGCTCACCGGTTTTCATGGTGTCGCTATCTCTGAGGTCCCGGGTTCGATCTCCGGTCGGATCAATTTAGAAATACCTGTTTTTCTATATTGTTTCGGGTCTGGGTGTTTTCTATGTATATTTAGTATGTATTTAAGTATATTAAGTATGTTTATCCGTTGTCTAGTTAACCATATAACGAGTTTCTTAAGGAAGCTTTTCTTGGGGCTAGATAATTGGTGTGAGTGTGGGAAACATTTATTTATTTTATTTATTTATTATTAAATTAAATTTCAGGTTCTATCTAAATCGTGTAAAGTAATACCAGTGATGCTGATGGGCAAGCTAATATCCCGGAACAAGTACGAGCTGTACGAGTACGTGACAGCCGTCATGATATCCATCGGAATGGTGCTGTTCATGTTTGGAAGTCACGATGATTATACGCGTAAGTATTTGTGATAAGTACTACTCGTTACCTTATGTTTTGTTTGGAATCGTGTTACTTTTTTGTCAGTAACTCTAATATACTTTGACTTTAATCTATGTTTTATTTTCTGTGGCGTATGGTTCTTACATATGGTTAATAGAACATTCATACAATTTGTATAGTCCACTAAATAAAAAGATGTTGAGTTTTTACCATCATGTAATCCTTGTTAGAATTAATAGTGTGGTATTGGTCGCGGTCGCATGAATTTGTACACATCACGATAGAACACAACCCAACCACAAAACGACTTATAGTTTATACTGACACCCCCTGCCAACCGTCAGGTTACAAAGTAGGTGTCAGACATTCTTATGCAAACACAAGGGACCATCTACGTCAGGTCATGACGCCAGATCAGGACGCGCCGGAGCGCATTCTTCATCCGGTACTTTTAAGACTAGTGTCTCGAGCTAGTTGCCCCGTGGACACGTATAGTCCACTACCTATTATCCAGATAGGTTACCGGAGCTGTAAGCTCGCTAGAACGATAGAACAAACCCACTTAACACTACTTTAAAGTTTATACTGACACCCCCTACCAACCGTTAGGTTACAAAGTAGGTGTCAGACATCCTTGTGCAAGCACAAGGGACCATCTACGTCAGGTCATAACGCCAGATCAGGACGCACCGAAGCGCATTCTTCATCCGGTACTTTTAAGACTAGTGTCTCAAGCTAGTTGCCCCGTGGACACGTATAGTCTATTATCCAGATAGGTTACCGGAGCTGTAAGCTCGCTCACTTCTCGTTGCACTAAGAGCACAACTCGCAGATTCCACTGCTCGGGTCGTCAACTCTAAGTTGGCTACCAAATATCCTCTTTGGTGGCGGAGTTGTAAGCCCACTCACTTCTCAGTACCCATCCAGGCACCTTGCCAATTTCAACATCCTACGCGGTTGGCTCAACCGGAGGTATTGCATCTAGCGGGCACCTCTACTAGTTATCCAGACTAGTGCCGGAGATGTTGGAGTTCTGCTCAGTGAAAACCACCGAGCATGACAACCAACTATGGGCAACTCACGTGCCCCGCAAGTCCTTTGGCATCGGGCCCCTCGAGACCGCTACTTGGACCCGCTCGCTGTGCACGAAATGGAAGCCTGGCCACAACAACCAGGCAGACGAACATTCCCACTTCTACAGCTAACCACATGCCACCACGAGTCCAACCCATGTCCGGGACCTGTCGGATACGCCCGCGAAGGCATAACCGACAGGGGTCCTAGGATCCGGAACTCCCGTGGTACCCTTGAAAAGACAGCCGGACCCGTAGTTCCAGCTGCCATACCCTACCTATCAGGGTCAGTAGATAGGATCACGATAGAACAGTACAAACAAAAGAAGAACGTTTTCTTTTGGGGAGAGAGTTTACTGACTGCCTCTGGGCATTTCCAGCGTCACTGGTAAGGGTGCGCCGTCCGTAAGTGATAAGTGTAATATATTTTATTTGAAATGTCTTCATCCATATTTATTTGATGCCGCGCGGCCATGCTAATTTGGTATGGGGAATTTAACGTGTTAATTTGAAAAATAATTATTTAAATAACCGCTTGATAATAGAAAATGTGAGATAGACGGTTTGTAGTTTAGCCATATTGGTGATTGTTTAGACAAAATCAGAGGTACAATAATTTAGATTATCTATAATAAATCAACTAAACGCCGCCACTCGTTTTCATTATTTTTGCCCAACTTTAAATGATATTGTAGAAAAACTATAGTGTGTTATGAATTTATGGATCGGACTAATTGTAAACACGTTCCCTTTGATACTAACCCCCTTATTCATAAAAACTATTTAAGCATTATTTAGTTAATCATTTTTTGTCTCTTTTTCTCAAATACAAAATGACGTTGACAAAACAATATTTAAGTAAATAATGCTTAAATAATTTTTATGAATAAGGGGGTAAATATATATTTTGTTTATGTATTACTTGTAAGAAAAATTACTTTGACACTGGCTAAATGTGCTAATCGCACGAAGCCCTAAGCTAATGGAAAAAAAATAAGACACGATAGAACAGTACAAACAAAAGAGGAACGTTTTCTTTCAATTATATCAACTTAACCGTGACTGCACTTTGGCATTTTATGCTCTGCGCACCCTTAAAAGAAGAACGTGCATAGACAAACGGAACGGAAACCAGTTTAAAACAACATTAAGCTAGGCTTCTTTACGTTAGGAATCGAGATCTAAACGAGCGAAGGCGCAAATAGACCAAAATCACAGGGCCACCAGAATAAAGTTATATTTTGTTCAATTGCAGTATCAACAGTAACCACGATGTCTGGGCTCACCCTACTAGCTCTATACATGTTATGCGACAGCTTCACTTCGTCGTGGCAAGGAGCGCTGTTCACCAGATACAGCTGCACATCACTACAGATGCTGTGCGGCGTCAATCTCTTCTCGTGCGCTCTGACCGCGGCTGCGCTGGCGCAACACAACACTACCATACATTCCTTAAGGTTGCTACAGGTGAGAAGCGACTTTATTACATTCGGCATTAGGTTCAGTGTCGTATTTTTGTGTCTTTTTATAGCAATTTTATAATAATTATTTATTTATTTATTTGATGCTGTGATTTTATAACTGAGACAGTATGAGTAAGTTCGAAACAATAAGAGATACGAAAAAACTGTCTGAGGAATTATCAAGTCTTCTTTGTATGAGGAAACATTGAATTAAATTTCACCGACTTCTGCTGCTCTGATTTTTTTCTTCCGATACAATGAAATAATTCTAACATGAAACAGCGTCGCTCCACATTTAAGAAAAATTATCTATTTGACACATTTTTATGTACAACTCACACTTGACCAAAAAATTTGCTGTCATTATCATCATCATCTCAGCCAAAAGACGTTCACTGCTGGACATCTGCCTCCCCCAAGGATCTCCACAACGACCGGTTTTGTGCTGCTCGCAACCAGTGGCTCCCGCGACCTTTACCAGATCGTCGGTCCACCTTGCTGGAGGCCTGCCTAAACAGCGCTTTCTGGTACGCGGTTCCTACTAAAAAATTTGCTATGCCCAAATTGTTTTTACAAAAAAAGACTTGATGCTTCCTAAGCCAGTTTATCTGGATCTCTAGTTAGACTTTCTCATACGTCACGTTAGCGAAAACGAATTTGTATGGCAAATTTGTAACTCTTCTCGTATGTCGCCAGGAGGCGCTGCTTCAGTGCCATACTAATTTTAGTATGGCACTATCCATATGGATAGTAAACAAAACTGACACTAGGCACTCTGATGTCTATTTAGCGGTTATAGTTTGAAGCAAAATAGTTCTTATTAAAAAATGTAATCCACATTGCTTGCTGTAGCAGCTTCTAATTGAGACGACACTTAGCTTTAAGTATACAATATGTTCTACCTAGTCATTGCTTGTGTTTGTGTTTGTCTTGTTTAAATAGATAACAAAAAAAATTCAAAATTAAATAAATACTAAATTCAAAATCATTTATTCAGTTTAGGATACAAATAGCTCTTATGAATGTCACTATCGGTTCGTAAGTTTACTCTGGGCTACAGAAACTCAGCAAGGCCATTTCTTTTCTCCCTTACAGCATCAAAATATTGAAAAATGCCCTATCGTAAAAAGACACTTTCCATCACAAATAAACACACAAAAAATAAAGGACAATCACAATATGTAAAAAGAAAAAGAAAATTTAAAAAAAAGATATACAAATAAGTTTGCAAAAATTACATCAGGTATCAATTTCAATTTTCACAATGTCATACAGTACTAATATAAGTCAAAAATTTTGTAAGAAAAACAAAGTTAAAGTATACGAGTATAATAATAATAGAAATAAGATAAGTAAGCAAGAGCAGACCAGCCTCTACAGGCGGCATCCGTTCACGAGTATGACATATAAATCAGACATCGCTTCACTCAATTATATCTTTGGGAATGTATGTTATACTGACCCGGCGGACTTCGTACCACATTTTTTTTTAAATATGGCCTATGTTACTCAGCGCTAATGTAGCATTCTAATGGTGAAAGAATTTTTTAAATCGGTCTAGTAGTATTTAAGTTCATTCGTTGCAAACATACATACATACAAAAATACAAAGCTTTCCTCTTTAGAATATCTATATATGCAATATATGCAGTGAAGCAAAAACTTTGTACCCATTTTTACGAAAATTCCGCCGACGGAGGAGTATGAAATTTCGCACACTTGTAGTTTATATAGAGAAGGTTATCCAAATGTTATTTTTTTTTTAAATTATACATAAGACATACATTAAATCAACAAAGACAACATTACACACACTACCATGTATTTGACACACACGTATTGTTTGTCTTTAACGCGGCCGACATCTGTCAATGCCAATCCAAACTCATAATCTATCTTTTTTAGTTTTTCATTGCTTAGTATAGATATGCTATGTATGCTATGTTTGTACGCAGCACCCTGTGTTCGCGATGGACTGCCTGCTGCTGTCGGCCAGCTCGGCGGTGGGCCAGCTGCTGATCTACCGCACCATCGCGCGCTTCGGCGCCGTCGTCTTCACCATCATCATGACGCTGCGGCAGGTGAGGCTACGCTCATACCACCATACAGGGCCTGCGTATGTGTTCCCCGTTCACTACCACCTACGTCTCTTTAATCCGTCATCTGCCGTGAATACACACACAATAGAATTTTAATTATATGACTGCGCTGATCAGCGCTCGCGCATATGAAAGGCCATAAAATAAAATAAATAAATATTTGTTTATTTGTCTCAAACATACAATAATAAAAAAAAATTACAACGCACAATGACTCAGTAGCTGCAGGGGACCCGCAGTCACTGTTATTCTGCCATAACCAAAAACAATAAAATTATCGGTGAGTTTAATACTTAATTATAAAAGACGCGGACAGCATACGAAATTGCACAAAGAAAATACACATGAATGCAATAATCCACTTATTACAAACAGGAGCCGGGCGGCTAATCGAATCAATGATAGACATATTTTAAAGCCGATGCCAGTGATTGCTTATGAAGTAGCCAATTTCGGCATTTACGCCTAAAGGTTGGCAGTGAACGAGAAATAAAAAAATTAGGCATTTCCTGTCCAAGGATGTACCACCTTAGGCCACATTCAGCTCACCAACATACTGTTTGCAGGGGTTAAAAGCGCAACTGTCACATATATTGCTGACTCCACTCGATAGAAGACTGCATTCATTAAGAATGCAGTCGCGGTAGACTCACTCGTATTACTGTTAAAAAATGTTTAAATTGTTGTCTCATTACTTAGAGGAGTTCGGCCTTTAGTAACACAGCATTGCTAGATAAATGAGTGGAACGTTTGCCTCCAGGCGGTGTCGATCCTACTCTCGTGCGTGGTATACGGCCACCGCATATCCCCGGGCGGGGGCGGGGGCGTGTTCCTGGTGTTCGGCGCGGCGTTGCTGCGCGTGTACTGCCGCCAGAGGCTGCGCCGGCGCCGACCCGGCAATGTATAGCGAATGCTGCGGGCCGGACGAGGTGAGGACCAGTCATTGGTAGACGCTGTAAGATTTTAGATGATAACAGAGAGATGTGACGAGCAGTGAGAGGTTTTAGGTGGTAAGAGAGAACGTTAGAGCTGGAGTAGTGGAGAGACGGGACAGTTTGTAGTTGCGTGCACGCCGCAGTTACTATTTGTGAAGCAACATTCAGTACTAAAACATTTTTTTTTTAACTTCGCGATCGTTCGACAATGGTCACGGGCTGATGAAGCCCTTGACCCCGGCCGGTGCAGCTTATATTCGTAGTCTAGGTATGAGTACCTATGCCTAGGATACCTATGGCTAGTTTGCATTAAAAACTTGAAATTTTTCACACAGATTCCCATCATGATATGCAGATGAGATGTATGACTAGGTTTTCCGAAATTAACTTCAACATATGTTATCAAAAGTCATAATAAGTCTAAATTTTTATATTCAAATAAACTCAATTGACATATATGAATCGTTGGGATTTTTTTTTACCTTTTACCATTCAGTACGTCTTTTAGGTGTGATGAAGAATAGTGGTTTTTACAATCATAAGCTTTGAATCATGTTGCTTAACGTTTGGTTACTGCGGTGTGAATGCATAATGTATTGATAATTAAAGGTTGATAGATGGATTGCTACCATCGTGTTGTATAAGTCTGCTGCAATAAAGACATTGTAAGCGGCATTGTTGTGTTCCGGCAGAGTAGTGAGATAAGTCCTCAGCAGTTGAGGGCCTGAGTGAAGTGCGGCCTTATCGCCTTACCGCCACTCACCGTTTAGTTTGTCCCATGCTGTATTTTAAGTTTTAGTATTATATAAATTTTCGGTAGGACCAAAACTTTATTTTGTCTCGAATCAAGGAGGCGATTTTTGAATTGGTGATTAATTATTTAAATAAATCATTGGAAACTTATTTTTTCGACACCGAAAATTCTCGATCGGTAGGTATCTTAATAAGCAAAATGTAAATAATACAAAAAATATTACGTTTCATAATGTATGTATTTCATATCACTTTTAATTTTGAGATCGCCGACCGGTGAGATTAAAAAAACATTCACAGATGCAAATTTTTTTACTCTTTAGTGATGTTGAAATTAAAAATGAATAAATATATGTACAGTCGGCGGCAGATCAAACTACCCAAATCTGTCAAATTTCTCCAATGAATATTGATCCTTATAACCAAATACTAAAGTTCAAAATTGATTGTTGAAATTTGCACACACGCCTGCACATCACCTACCACAAACTGAAAAACCCGTTAATGGGCATTTTCATTTCACAGTGCCCCTTTGAAAACGAAGAGATTTTTCTACACGTAGTATTTATGTTATTTGAGGTTTTTAGAACGTTCTTTATAGTTTAACTAGCTGACCCGGCGGACTTCGTACCGCTTTGACAGTTTCCATCATTGAGTTAAATATATATCGATGGTTTCCATGACAACAAAACAAACAAATCATTTTGTATTGGAAAATTAAATTGTCGTTTTTAGTATTTTATTTAATATATTTTTTTAATATAGCCTATATTACTCACCGCTAATGTAGCATTCTAATGGTGAAAGAATTATTTAAATTGGTCCAGTAGTTTTCGAGTTTATTCGTTGCAAACATACATACATACAAAAATACAAAGGTTTCCTCTTTATAATATTAGTATAGATATGTATTCTTTCATTGATAATTGTAAGTATTGCGTCCGCATACGCATTGTCCCTGATTGGTAGGTGGTAAGCATTGATTAGTGCTGCAGCAATACGGAAATGTTTAAACATTTGCGGAACGGAACTGTTGAAGTTATCAACGCGTAGAAATCACGTTTGAACCTTCCGTTTACTACTTCTACTACCAATCTTACAATTGTAATCAAACGCGACTTATTGGCTTCGTCTGTGGAAAGCTGCAGACTGTTTCTGGCCTTACTGGGTGGCATATGTGCTTCGTAACCGCATGTTTCAAAATCAGGTAGACCGTCTCGGAAGCCGCGATTCAAAATAAACACGTCATTCATTGAATAAAACCAATGCAATGCACTGTCATGAATCTTTTAGAAGATTGCTAATAATCGTGGCATCTGATAAAGTCGCTGCATAAGGGCCAGTTACGTCGATAATATAGTCATTGCTACAAACAATGAGAAACGGCTTCCACAAACTCCTGTACTTATGTAAACTGTAACTACGTCTTTGAAAGAGGAAATTGCTGCTCTTTTGTATGTAAATGTAGGTCCCGTCACAAAAAGATATTAGTTTCGATTTGTTCTGGTCTCCAAAAAGCGCATTTGGTATCAATAAATTCTTGTTAAGCGCTTCATTTCTACTTAATCAACCCCCAAATGCAATAGCACGAAGTCTGTTAGTAAGCGTTCTCTAGGGCGCGGGGAGGGGAGCTAGCCGTTAGGTATATGGGCTACGCTTGCCACAAACACTCCTTGCCCTATCTTTCGCAAAACCCTGTCGTCATATAGAACAGTAAATGTAAAGTCTGCTCTAGAAATATAACGAACGAGAAACTACACTCTGAAATTATTTTTGACATTTTCACAAAGAACCCCATAAGCTACACATTTGCGGTCGTACAAAAAAATTAAGTATAAGAGATGTCCTTTTCATTGATGTATGGCTTGTTGGTGCTGAGTAAGTAGACCGACTTGCCCATTCTCCTTTGTTTTTCATATTCTTCAGGACGATTTTGTTTAAGTTTTTCTCTGTATCGTTGAGTTCTTTGAACGCCACTTAGTGACATTGTGAGGTTTGTTTCAAGTAGGTATAGGTCGCGCCAAACTTCTAGTCCCCTCAGAAATTGCCTCGTTGCGCAGCTGTACAGTCAGGCCCTACCGCTTGTCCCCGCCTTCGCCCTACTGACGCCTATTTTTTACTACTGCGACGCGAATCGCGCCAACTTCAGAAGGGACTAGGAGTTTGGCGCGACCTATACCTGGAATAAATACAAACTACTACACCATATACATATTTGCATAATTTTTTGACGTGACAACGTCTTATAATTCGATAGAGCCGGCTGCACGCACGAAAAAGTTCGGCGTTACCTCGCTCTGAGGCGTTCCATGTAAGGCTTGAAGTGCAAGCGAGAGCGCGGAACGAGCGACAAAGAAGCACAATCGGCTGAGTAGAAATTTAGCCGTGCTGCTGTGCAAGCCCGTGTCCGGCATCGCCACCGCGGTGCTTACCCCCAACACCCCCCGATACCCCCAACACCTCCCGACACCACCAACTCCTCCCGCCTACCTGTTCAACGGGCTGCTGCTGCTGTGCAAGCCCGTGGCCGGCATCGCCACCGCGGTACGTACCCCCCACACCCCCCGACACCCCCAACACCCCCCGACACCCCCAACACCTCCCGACACTCCCAACTTCTCCCGCCTACCTGTTCGACGGGCTGCTGCAGGCTGCTGTGCAAGCCCGTGGCCGGCATCGCCACCGCGGTACGTACCCCCAACACCCCCCGACACCCCCAACACCTCCCGACACCTCCCGACACCTTCTTAAGACGTTGTCACGTTCAATTATCGTCAGTAAACCGACTTTACAGACAACCAATTTTTTTTTTTTTTGTTTGATTTAGTACAACTTCCACTCCAATCTAGGAAGGTTGTTAGCGACGATCTGTGTGGCGTAGGGGTACGGATACCTGCTTTCTGCACAAGAGGTCCCGTCCCGTCTCGAATTTATGACCAGGAGACGAGAAACACATGAAACTGGTTCAGGTTCAGTTCAAAAACATAAAAATATATATAGCACGCGGGCGCGTTCATTAAAATAGGTTCAGCGGTATAACCGCGAAAACTTAACATAATTATTTTCACATTTATAATATTAATTTGGTTATTTTAAACAACGATATATAGGTACACTTTGAAATGGAAATGCCCTTATAATATTTATTCTGATGTAAGTGACCATGATAGTTTAAAAAGTTATACCACAAACTGTCGAATTTCTTCAATAGACTAAACATTATGCTCTAAGAATATAGTTGAAAATGTATTGAAGAAATTTTACAGTTTTTGATAGGTTGATGTGCAGATGTCTACTATGATGGATGACATTTAATAATGTATTATTATTATTTACAATTGGTTTAACACATGTAGTCTCAAATTGATTGATAAAATGCAAGTGTAATAAAAATATCTTGGCATTAAATAGTAACGTACCTTCATCATCATCATCATCGTCATCATCATCCTATACTAGTCCACTGCTGGACATAGGCCTCTCCAAGTGTACGCTAATCAAATTAAGGTATCTGTTTGATTGTTACTGTCAACATTTCTGATTCCAACAGAAACAGAATTTAAACTATTCGCTTTAAAACTTTCTTTATACTGAATGTGAAGATCTTTTAAATCATTTTGAATAAGCTTTTTTTAAAGTCAGTTTCGATTAAAAATGTTCAGTGTCAAAGTAGTACAACTAAACGTTCGGTGGTCAAAAAGTCGCACCCTTTAAGAAATCTTAAGATTTAGAACTAAGTGATTGTTTTGTTATGCACATGTGTTAGTGTTTCGTGTTGTTTGTTACTATAAAAAAGATGTTCTACTGCTTGGTACACATTATACATTAATTGCTCGAATAATTCTCGCTGTCCAACAATTAGACTTATCATTGTATAATTGTAACAGATCTTGTTCGCAGAAACGTTTTTCACGTAGACAGTAAGTAGGTTTATTTAATAGAAACCGATATACAGGTGTGCAAACCAAGGACAGTATGGTTAGTCCAAATTGTAAGGGCCTTACAAATAAATAGAGTATACGCTTGGAACAGATATTCCGTGTGCTGCTCCCATCATGCAATTAAATCCTTTATTGCACATATAGAACACATATTAAAACAGACGTTATAAAAGACATACAAAGGTGAGCTTATCTCTAGAAGAGATCTCTTTCAGCTAACCCAAGCGGTGGTGTGGAACGAACGTTTGCGGGACTATTCTACGAAACTAATTACTGATACGTATACCTACTTATATTAACCATAGTGTACATACATACACATGTAACCTTCATTTCAAATAAGAGCAAAAGAGATAAAACTCGGAATAACTTTTTGATACCGTAACAAACATAATGTTTTAGTCTTGGTTTAAACCAACACTAAAGTAGATTTTTATAATAAGATAGTGAGAGTTTCGTAGTTTCCCATACTGGCTCATTTAGATTGCCCATACTGTATACAGATGTGTGGCCGATTCTGAAGAAAATTTACACGATCATTGTGGTTGTATAATTTTTTTTTCGACACAAATTGTCATGTTGTCGACACACACTGGTGCAGATGCATCGGTGCACCCTGACCACGATCCGAGCTGAGGTCCTAGCCTTTAGACGCGCCCTCGGGTTGTACCGCTCCCGACCTGATCCGAACCACTCAATCTAGTAGGAAACGGAGACACGTACTTGACGTACTAGTGCGTGATACCATTCCCTCTAAAAACTCTCTAACGGTGTTTTGATCACACGGCTTGACGAACCCTAACAGTTTCTCGCCAGCCCCAAAAGGTGACGCTGAAAATGCCGACAAAACTCTTCATAAAAAAACGATAATAACAATTTTACTAATATCGAATATTCACATTAATATAAATATAATTAATATAATGTGACCATTAATAGAACTCTACTGATATTCAATATTTTTAATCTAAAGTAATAATAATAAGTAAACTTTAAAATAATGACTTGATTTTATCGCATTATGTGCTAAAATTTTAGTAAGCTGACATAATAGTTATAGTGTTGAGGTGAGACAGTGATGGTCCTTCGTGGGTTGGTACTTTCGCAAAGCATGGTGGCCTTCTTGGGCAAACAAAATTGTTAATAAGTTAAAAGGTTTGAAAGAGAAAGCCACTGTTGTTTATATACTCTGAAAAAAACTCATTATTAGCGCCCTTTATCTTCTTTAAATAGATAAAATTAATTAATATTTATATAGGAAGAATCTTGAAAAATTTTAAACCCCAGTATTTTATCGAATATCATTTTAATTAGATGATTAATGTTAATACTATAAATACACAAACATAGTTCTTAATAAAAACTTGTGCCACTATTTTAAAATGTTTCAATTATCACGTGTTTTTAGGGCTTTGGGCCCTTAAGTAAAAAAATAATTCTATTTCGATCACGGTATGCTTTGTTGTAGTGGGAAGATGCCTTTTTATTAGTAATATTCACAAAGTTAAAGTGAGTCCTACGAAGTTTCGTATAGATGGCGACAAGTGCATTTAAATGTAAAAGCATTTATTAAAAAAATATGTATTAGTAATTTAAAATTAAAAAATATTTGTGTGATCCAAACCGCATGTAATTTTTGTAGAGTTAGCAACGTGCGATTACAAAAACTTACTAGAGAGTTATTTAATGTTATCATGTGGAAAAACGTTGCTCCGTATAAAGTAACTGCAGTGTGGATCCACCTTTACATTATTTATTATTATTTATTTTTTATAATTATGTATTATTGTATTATTATAAGTCATTGTTGCGAATGGTACATTTATTATGTAATAAACACATATTCTTAGTGGTTTGTGCGCTCTGCGAGACAAGCAAAATGGAAGTCTCTTCACAGAGCATGTATAACATCGGTGTGACATGTGACATGTGACATCTAGTCTTAACATTTAGTCTATGGTAACCTTGAAAAAACTTAAACACAAATGTTGAAAAAATTTCCACGAGCTGGATTTGAACCTGCACCCTTCTGACATTCCGGGTCAGGTGCTCTTCCAATTGAGCTATCGTGGTTCTAACCAGCCCGCCGAAATTATTCAACACTTTTTACTTTGAAAGCCAAAGGCGCCCATTCAATGTCAACAACTACCGTCACTAACATCCAATCATAATATTTTTACAAATATTTAAGATCAGTTAAGAAGTAAGCAAGCTATTTATAATTGTTCAAATAATGTTTTTAACGCAAATTTTGTTGCGAACAAATTACAAAAACACAAATGTTGAAAAAATTTTTTTCCACGAGCTGGATTTGAACCTGCACCCTTCTGACATTCCGGGTCAGGTGCTCTTCCAATTGAGCTATCGTGGATCTAACCAGCCCGCCGAAATTATTCAACACTTTTTACTTTGAAAGATCTTTAATATTTGTAAAAATATTATGATTGGATGTTAGTGACGGTAGTTGTTGACATTGAATGGGCGCCTTTGGCTTTCAAAGTAAAAAGTGTTGAATAATTTCGGCGGGCTGGTTAGAACCACGATAGCTCAATTGGAAAAGCACCTGACCCGGAATGTCAGAAGGGTGCAGGTTCAAATCCAGCTCGTGGAAAAAATTTTTTTCAACTTTGTGTTTTTGTAATTTGTTCGCAACAAAATTTGCGTTAAAAACATTATTTGAACAATTGAAAAAACTTGTCGGTTGCAAAATATATTTTATAGATTGTATCTGTTTATAGCCCAACGCCAACGTCGCCATTTAATCAAAACAATGTATTGTTTTGATAATAACTATCGCATTGTTTGTATAACTGTAATAATATCACTGAAATTGACTCTTGGTTATTATTTTATGTTTTTTTTTAAACTTCCTTTTCCCTGTGGTGCGCGGAGTTATGACATACAGCGTCCCTAAATGACTTATAAAAAGAATAGAAAAAAAATCAGAAATTAATTAATAGTATATAATTAAATGCAAAGTTTTACCACTAGACACGCCACTGGCACAATTATTTGAATATATAATTGTTGACGTAAGTATATTATAAAAAAATATCTTTAAAAATGGCGTTTATTTTTCTTGTCTATACGGAGTGCACAAGCGGTGCCATTTATTTTAAATTTATTTCTTGACTTAAGGCTGATTAACACGTATCCAATTGCTGGCGCCAGGCTCGGCACGCCGGTGCTGGTAAAATACTGGCACTTACATAGTCCAGCAGTAGCGTCTAGGCAAAATGATCGGTAAGCTGCTCTGCTATAGCATACACATATATCATGTGCGTATGTCGTATAATGTGCGTTTTTATTTTATTGTGTGCAGTAGGTATTCTAGTTAGATAAGTTTATGTTTTATTTTGTTTATATATCTACCTACTGGTTTTGCTTAAGGCGAAGGGTAAGGTACACTAGCGCCACCAATTGATAATTTGACAATAACTAACGGACCGGATCTTTTTTTAAACATTGCGTACCTTCCGATAACAGGAAAGCATCCATACTTAATAATTATGCACTACTTTTTATTGCGTGGTTTCACAAAACGGGCTATAGCATTTATTCCCAAACAATGGCCACTTTTGGTGTTAGCGAATGAATACAAAAACAAACCTAAAAGTAGTGCACAATTATTAAATAATAGATGTTTGCCTAGTGTCGGAAGGTCCGCAATGTTTGACAAAAAAATCCAGTTTAGCAGTTATCAAATTAAATCCATTAGCGGCGCTAGTGTGCCTTACCCTTCGCCTTAAGTTATGATGTGTGTGTGATGAAATACCAAATATTTATATATAATAATTTTATCTATCTATCTATCTATCGTTAACCGCCAGTAGTGGAACGGAATAGATCCCACACCTTTGTTATGACAGTGATTTCAGCGCCGCGTTGTTAGGGCACCGGCTGGCGATTGGATATGTGTTATTCAGCCTTTAGTTGTGGATGAGTCGTGTCTCACCGCAGGGTTATCTACAACAATTGCATGTAAAGTTTATTTTTATTTTTATTGTAAGTGATATTATACCTACAATACCTGTTTAATAGTTGGAGTTATTCGCGTTTGTAACTTGCTTCCTTTTTTTTCGTTTAAGCAATATTTTTGTGTTGTGTTCTGTGTATTAGTAATAATTCTTCTCATTGTACCCTTGAGTAAGCTAATCAACAATAATTGTTGTAGTTAAAAAATGTACTGATAAATAGATTCTAGAGAAAGAACGTCGCGTACGTTATTATCATTGAAAGTGTTGATTGTGTGAAAAGCAAAAATATGTAGTTTAATGCGCGCGCATTTTACATTTAAAAGGTTTTGTACATACATTCGAATATATAAATTGTTTGCATTTTTCTGAATTCGAGTTGATCAGTTTTTTGTTAGTTACCACTTCGTGTTATGCTGTGTGACTAAGTCGTATGTAACAAATTGAATTCTAATCCTGAAGAGTTTAAATCAGTGGTGCCCAACTGGTATTGCTTTAAAAGCTATTTTGAAAATCCCGACACCTCACGCGAGCACCGCCGAGTTAATAACGAAACCTAAGTGAGATAAAGGATTGTACCTTATATGAATACACCATTTCTTATCATAATATGACAATAATATTATGATATCAATGGACTACACTTCAAAATGATTAGACCACCAGAGATTTAGTAACTGCGTGTATTCCTAATTCGATTTTATACGCGAGCGCCTAGAAAACAGGCCGCGAGCTACCGAAGGCTCGTGAGCTACCGGTTGGGCACTACTGGTTTAAATGATACTTTAAGAAAATTTATATAACTACTTTGAAAGAAATACTTTCTTTCGTGTAAAGTGTTAAGTAAAGTGTTAAGTTAACGTGTTAAGTTGCTTGCTCAAACAAATGAGGAGATTTTCACCACCTTTGTTTATTTGGATTAGCTGCAATGAGACCAAATTTAGCTTGACTGTGATGTGATTTTTGGATAGAAATGTGTTTTTCTTTTAAAGAAAATTTTCCAAATTTATTGTTTTTATTTATACTTATCAATGTAAAAAGTATACATTACAAACCAAGATAAAATAACATGATTGATCAATATTCACATGGATTACGTGTATTTTAATTCGTTGTTTTGTTATATTCATGATCATGTCGATACTTAAAATGTCAAAGGGCTTAAAGGACATTTTGCCAAAATGTCCTTTAACCTCTCGTTTGCGGAGAAGACTGATCAGTGCCCTACACAATTAAAATTTCGTTTTTGTCTGTATTCACAGCATATGGCAGGTTAACCCCTTTGACATTTTAATGCTATCACAGGCAAGACAGCGAATTAAAATTGAAGGTGTATATTATAAAAATTAAAGTTTCTTGCAATCTTTCTCGTAAAAAATGCAAAGGTGTATTAGGCCAGCCGCACTTTGGATGCGTTTTCGTACGAACACGTACGAATCATGTATCTCTGCAAGAGTCGCTATTTATTTAAATGACTTTGCGGAGTGGATCTTCTGTACTTGTACATGTATTCTGTGACTTAGGTATAAAAACAGTTCACAAGCTAAAAAGTACAGCTACAACAAAAAATAAACAAGAAAATATTGATGAGTCTGAAAGCCTTAATCCAAAACAATGTTCAGTTATTACTGACGTCACAGCACATTAATAAATTGTCTTTACAATAAACACTAAAATAAACTAGAGTGTAACACTCTTATTTAGTAAGCACTTAAATGTAATTACCGTAAAATTCGTACAAAAACGCATTCAAAATGCGGCGGGCCTTATCCTTTCCGTAACAGATATTATTAACTCTTTAAGTTGAAGATGAAATTGATTAGGTACTTAAATAATTGATTGACATCTGCTAAAGTTAACGGAAACTGTGTTGAATGTGTTATTATTTTGTCAAACATAATAAGTAATTGAAATTGAATAATTAACTAATAATAATATTTTTGTTATTTATACGGAACTATAAAGTTAGTTTCTCTATATATTTTGTTTTGTTTATAATAATTATTGCGCACAAGTATGTAAAATACATATTATAACATTTATTTTTTTGGATTTCTTATTTAGAACCAATAGGTATGGAAATAGGCTAAAGTTGGGCCTACTTTGGATCGGAATAAGATATCATGGTATCAAACAGTGTTCGTCAGTAACCAGTGATGTACACTTTCTACATTAAATTATTAAAAATAGGAGTCAGCAAGCTGATTTTTGAAATCAGAAACATTTGAGTACAGATCATTAATACTGACTGACATTCAGTAAAATTTGAATGATATTCAATGCTATCTTTTGGCAAAGGAAACGGTGTTCAAAACTGGGTTACTGTGTTGGTCACTGGTGCCATTATGATATGTATTTAATAACATAAAAGTTGTTTTGTGGAGATATGTTGTGTAATATTTAGATTTAAAAAGAATTATATTGGAGTTACGTTTGAAGCTGATCTTTGTTGTTTTATTTTTCGTTAATGGTGACTTGGAAACTTTATTGTACACGAGTGAAACTGCCTATGTGGCCTAGTGGTTAGACCACCAGTCTCAGATCCAGAAGTCTTGGGTTCGATTCCCAGTATTAAATGCCTGGTGTGCCTGGTTAGATACCGCCACTTATATAAATTTGTTGCTATAACAACAATGTGAGTAGCATTTTTTCTTCAGTTTTTAGTATTCCAGGTTAAGAGCGCTTCCTAATTAAAAATACATACCATAAGGTGAGAGAGAAGGGACAAGCTTTTCGCTGCAGTGAAATAAATAATAAACGTTTAACGCTAACTCTGTTTTTCGCGAATATCACAAAAACTACTGGATGCAAAAGATGTCGAGCACAATTACACGTGATGAGGCACAAGTTATTCTATATCAGGATTTCAAGAAATTCGACAACATTAGCTGCATTTAGCCGCTGGGGTAACGCACATACCCGTGTGCGTTACCCCAGTGGAGCCCAGAGGCAAGGGAGCCTCTTATATATCAATTATTATATAATATATTATCACTAGACGTTCATTAAGGTATTGCTGACCAATATGAGAAGTATTAGAAAAATCAATGTTTTTCAATTACTTTGAAACAGTCTGTTTATGTACCCTAATATGCTTTTGCAATGCCTAATTTTATATATTTATTTATTTATTTATTAAAAACACAGACATAATACAATTTAAAACATTTTAGTACAGGATCTTAAATTTACATCATTAAAACCATAACGTTCACAAATTCTAATCTATCTTTTTTATCTCAGTACAATAAGGATTTTATGTATTTTATTTAAAATTAAAAATAAACACGGTTGTCACTGTCAAACACATAATATATTTTTGACATATTTTTGATAGTTTAAATTGGTAGGTAGGTCAGCTAGGTGTTAGTGTATGTTGTGAAATTGTTGTGTTTTTTTTTTGTTACAATGTTTTGGTTAGTCAATCCCATCAGTATCAACAGCTACTATGAATATAAAACGTTTGAATCCAACTTCTATGAGAAGTAAATTACTATAAGGTAAGTTTATACTAGACATACTAACAAAAAATAAGACTATAGCTTTGCGTTTTTGCTGCCTTTGTGGCCTTGTAATTAAACCGGTCGTTGTCCCAAAGGTCCCCGGTCACGAATCACGATTCACCCATCAGAGAAACAGTTTTAGGCTAAGGGAAAAAAGGCAGCGAAAGTAAAATACGCTGGTCATAATGATTAGAAATACAAAGACCGACTTGCGCTGGGTGGTTAGCGAGTTGCCGACAAAATTGATTTTTTCTACTGTTCTCTGAATGAACTTACAAAGACGGCTCAATTTATAATAAATTACTTCTTTATGGCCTACGGAGCCGAGACGTGGACACAAACGGTGCGACTGACCACAAGTTTAAAGTCTTTCAGCGAGCTATGTGAAGAGCTATCGGAGTCTCTCTCATCTTTAAATAAGTACTTTTTTAATACTTTAAAAAAAAGTAAAGAGTTCATTAGAATAGGTAAGGTTAGTATGGTGACCAAAAACGCGCGAGCTGAGCGAGCGGAGCCAGCGTGTCGCGGCAGCGGCCGGCGAAGCGTCAGAAACGACGTTTTTGTACGTGCGACTATTTTAACTTGTTAATATTATTGTTGGAGTAATGCGACAAAAGATGAAATTGCTACTATTTTTCTGTTAGGCGTTAGTGTGTTTATTAAATTGATCGATTGTAAGTATTTGTTATTTATAACATTTTTAAATGTTCAAATAATTTTTAACGCAATTTTTTTTTGTAATATTTGTCTTTTTATTATATAGGAAACGTTTTTCTGGAAACTAAATCGTCTAACATTAATACATATATTTATCAAAGGTTGAGTAAGATTTCAAAACGTATAGAATTAAAAAAAATATATATATTTGAAAATCGGATTATCAGCAATATGTCAATCGTATTTTCGGTAAAATGAAAATATGGAGAAAACAAAAATGTGGCTAAACATTTTCGGGATAATGAAATTCGTACTAAAAAAAATCGGATTTAAAATAGGTAACCTTGCTGCACATACCAATGCGTGTTTGGTTTGTGGTAGGGCTTGTTTTAAGTCCACCTGGCTAGCTACCATCGTACCATCTTATCTAAGTCTTCTTAAGCCTCATTGTTAGCAGTAACATTGTTGTGTTCCGCGTTCCGACCGTCGATCAATAATTGTAGTAGATTCCCAAAAAGTATTTCATAAAAAGTTCGCAATATACTAGAAATACTCTTTTGTTGTCTTATTTTAAATAAAAATGGTCGATTACAGTAAAATGTATAATTATTTCACCAGCTTTATGTTATAGTAAGTTTAAGGTTTATAGTAAATATGCTGTTGATGCTTATTAATAGGAAGATCCAACAGTTTTAAAAAAATTCTTTATAGGTAAATATTTGACCGCGATCTCACCTTATGGTAAATGATGATGCGGCCTACGATGTAACATACTTGCCTAGATAATGCTTGTTTTCGCTTGTCTTATATCCAGGTTGTACGTATCAGGAAACATCCGCAGGAAGGGAATTCCACTCCTTAGCTGTCCGCATCAAAACTGATCACGGAAAGCGTTAGATAGAGATAAGATAGCCAGTGCCTCAGTAGTTGAGGATACCGGGTGAAGTGCGCTTCCGCCAGCCTTATGACCACTTAAGATCAGGGATATTAAAGCCAAATGGTTAACTTGTATTAATTTTTTTTCAATACTTACCGATGCGTGTTATCAGCATGCTGATGCAATTGCTGATAACGGCGATGCTGGCATTCGGCTTGGCACCGTGTGTGATCCAGAAGATGTGCTCTGTCCGCAACCGCCGTCCGCCCTCCAGCGTCTGCATGCATCGCCTCGACATATTCCAGAAGTAAGCAGTAAATTTTTTTTATTCAAATAAACTTTATAGCGTGTCGCCGTACATCATGGTTCGGAACGGATATTAGTTCCGTGAGTTTCCGTACGCGCATCAAGCGCCAGTTCGCCGAGAGACCGCGAAGAACAAGGCAGGCGTGTCCCGAGCTTCCGCGCCCGCGCAGAATATACTTGTAGTTTTACCAAAGTGTTTTACCAAACCCGAGTTACAATAAATCTTTTTGTCAGCCACCGTCGTTTCCCTGTTAGAACCCCCATAGTGAGCGTCCCCCCGCTTATAACTTGATAATAAATATTTTTAAATCGTCCAAGCATTTTATAGATTTGTCCCCGCCCGATCCTCTAAATGCCACTACACATTTACATGATACAATAAACATGCACACTCGCATAGGCCAATAAGAGACCGTACCTCCTCGTAGGATAAGGGTACGACGACCCGGTTCACACGCGCTCTATACCAGGTACAGACATGTAACTGGGCGCTTTTCCCCACCCCTATAAATCGCTCAACCCGAGCCTAGCCTTTAGAAGCGCCTTCGTGTTGTTCCGTTCCCAATTCGATCCGAACCCCTCGGAGAATCAAGTAGGAAACCGTTACATGCACTAGTGCGTGATGCCATTCCCTCAAGAAAACCTCTGACGGTGTTTCGATTAACACGGCTTGAACCCTTTAAGTTTCTCGTCGCCCCCAAGAAGTCATAAAAATCAATTGCTGTTCGTTTGTCTCGCTAAAACTCGAGAATGGCTGGACCGATTTGGCTAATTTTGATTTTGAAATATCTGTGGAAGTTCAGGGAAGGTTTAAACGGTGAGAAATATAAATAATAAGTAACGGAATATACTAAAAACGTCAATTTAATTTTCCAATTTCCAAGATTTGTTTGTTTTGTTGTCATAAAAACTGTCAAAGTGGTACGAAGTCCGCCGGGTCAGCTAGTTAATAATAATGTTCATTTCAGAAAAGCATCTGCCTCGGTTGAGACATACTAATTGATTTTTGACTTAGCAACAATTGAGTGGAAACCACATGTTTCCTAGCATTCATCCAGTTAAATTGTAATGTATGTAATTCTATAAGGTCACATTTAACAACCGCAAATATTTTGAGGATAAATTCCACAACATAAATAAACAATTTTTATGAAAAAACCAAAAAAATTTTTATACGCTAGTTTTCAAGAAAAAGGCCAAAAGACATTTCGATTGAAAAACACCCATTTTATCCTGCAAGGAATCCTATTGATGGATTTTTACCTCGCACACCGCTTAGCTACCTCGCACATCTCTGGTGGAAACGCAGCCTTAAACAGAGAGGCCCCAATGCCGTACTAACTATTATGTAATCTGTGGCAATGCCTAGTCCTACACCGCTTACACGTCCCCGTAGTTTCATTCAGTCTCAAAGGAGCCGACAGAGGGGCCGCAATGGGTGCTCTTAAAAATATTACAATGTTTGTGTTAGGAAAAGTAAAAAAAAAAACTAGCCTGAATTTGTTTTAAATGCTAGGGCCTTTTTTCTCTGATATATGTACCTAATTGATGTTTAGTCAAAATATTTACGGTTGATAAAATGTGACCTTATAATTATATTATTCATTGGCAACAACGTAAATTAGGTCGCGAATTACTGGTGCCACTAAGTACAATACTTCCGCAAAACATAAACGAAAAATCATTTATGGCATTTCCTTAAGCGTTTTTGGTATGCGTAATGTGTAGCAGTTATCAAGGCGATAGTTGTATAAATCTTGTATTGTAGGTATAAATTATTTTTAATGATCTCTTACTATTCAGCAGGCAGGTCGAGTCTAGTGCGATTACTCGATGACGTTAACGAAAACGAAATTTGTATGGCATTGGAACAACGCCTGGTGCGGTTTTATTCGCCATTCGATGACGTTAAAGAAAACGAGATATTCTGTGGCAAAGTTTTAAATATACTTATTATTTGTATGGAGGACCACTACTCATAATACTAAAGACTTGTTTGTAAGGCCGTCTTTAAACTATTGGAGGCCCTGGGCTAGGGTTACCAGATGGAAAATTGAAAGGTCCTGAGAAAAACTATGATTTCAATAAAAAAGTCCTGAGATTTTGTCGTAAACGTAATTCGGAACTCTGTGGAAAAAAGTAACTAATAATCTAATATTGTTACTTACTGATATTTTGCAGTTACTAGGAAACAAAGTCAAAGTTAGTTTTAGTTTATTTTATTTTATTTTAGTTACGGCTTCCGCAGAATACCAGCGTTGTGGCCTGGGGATCTCCTTAGGTCATGACACATGCTGAGCGGTTGCCTTTTTGGTTCTGGAACCTCTTAACTTGTGTAATATAGTGATGTATTTTTTTATTTAGTTTTATTAACCAAATAAAAATTTATCTTATCTTATCTTATCTTATCTTAAAAATGGTAAGTAGGTACTTTGTTGAAAAATCGAAAAATCCTGAGATTTCCAAAATCCGGCCGCAATCCTGTCAGAAACTCAGGAGCCTAAAAATCCTGAGATATCAGGTCAAATCCGGAGATATGGTAACCCTACCCTGGGCACTTACGGATAATGGGGTCCTTATGCTAAGATAAGCAAAACTCTATATTTATTCAACTGGTATTTTTATTTATTTGCAGCCATATAGAGTTGCCAGTATTAGGCCCCTGGTTTATTTGAATTAAAAAGAAGAAAAGTCAATAAGTTAGTAATTCTTGTTTCGCAAAACAAATATATTTATCGGTAAGACGGTTATCGATTAGTGATCTGGCAGGAACAAGGGGGCCCCATCTATTGCGGGGCCCTGGGCACATGCCCAGAGTGCCCAATGGTAAAGAAGGGCCTGCTTGTTTGTGCGTAGACATTTTCAAAAAGACACTAATAACGCCCAATTTTTTATCAACACATCTGTTCTCACTTAGTAAATTAAAAAGAAACGCCCTCGCTGAGTTTCTTAGCAGTTCTTCATAGTACCAGATCTCCAGCCTGTAGAATGACGTAGGGTAGATGCACCAGGGTCGGACAGGAACCAGCAGGGTTGGCATGATTAAAACAAGTTGTTTTAAAACACGTGTTTAAAACAGTTTGAAATATACTATGTTTTTTATTAAGTGTTTCAAAACATAGTTTAAAAAATGTTTATAACATGAAGAAAAAACAAGGTTTACCTTTAATTGCAAATGAATGGAAATAAATCCAAACAAATAAATATGTAGGACTCTAAATAGCTTAAAATAAATTTACAAGTTGAGGCTTTTTTGTATTTTTATTTAAATTATTAATTATAAGATAAGGAAAACTTTATTTTGAATAGAAATTAAAACACGTCCGTTTGAAGTAATTTATTTAATCAAAAACAAACAGTGACAATTTCAATAATGAATTAATAACTAAGTAAGGTACCTACATACTATCATCATCATCATCATCATCATCATCAGCTCATTTTAATTAACAATCAATATTTGGTGCATTGTGCATTTATGTCAGACAAGATAACACATATTTTTAATAGGATTATATTATATTCAATCAAATCTAATGATAGCAATATCTATACTAATATTATAAAGAGGAAACCTTTGTATTTTTGTATGTATGTATGTTTGCAACGAATAAACTCAAAAACTACTGGACCAATTAAAAAAAATCTTTCACCATTAGAATGCTACATTAGCGCTGAGTAACATAGGCTATATTTAAAAAAAATGTCCACCCGTGCGAAGCAGGGACGGGCCGCTAGTTAATTAATAAACAAAACAACTTCTTATTATTAAATAACAATCAACATTGTGTAAGTAAGTCATTGGGATAAATAACTGATAAGGTAAACTTAATTTTTCTTATTTAAGTATTTAAAAACTGTAACAAGTTTTGCAGCTTTCTGCATACCTAGTTTATTTCGTACGTCGGAATGAATAAATCCAAATGTCCAATCCAAATTAGATTAGAGATACGCAATAAAAAGTACCTAAATATTTATCGTTTTGTTAATTTTTACTTATGTGAATTAGGAAATAGTTTAGAAATGGATTATTATTCGATATAATTGATTTGAAATCGATGCCTAAAGGTAAAAAGTAAAAAACCAAAAAAATTGAACTAAACTGTCTTATAAAATACTAGCTGACTCGGCAGACTTCATACCGCATTTTTTTTAATATAGCTTATGTTGCTCAGCGCTAATGTAGCATTTTAATGGTGAAAATTTTTTTTAAATTGGTCCAGTAGTTTTTGAGTTTATTCGTTGCAAACATACATACATACAAAAATACAAAGGTTTCCTCTTTATAATATAGGTATAGAAAAAAAAAAACTTTTTTTTCAAACCCTGGGAACCAGTCATCTAGACTTTTTTCCTTTAATCATTAGAAATTGGTGTCAACCAGCAACTATTTGTGACAAGATAAATTTTTACCAGAAAAAAATAACCAGCCTCAGGAAGCTCGAGTGGGAATCGAACCCAGGACCTATGGACAACCGGTTCAATGCTTTGACCACTGAGCTACCGAGGCCCATCATCGAGGTTTATCTAGTAACTTTATAATACACTAGCACTTTTCACGCAACTTCGTCCACGATTTTCAAAATCAATATTTTTTATCGACAAAAAATGTAGCCTATGTTACCCGCAAAGAATGTAGCATTCTATTCGTGAAATATTTTTTGGAATTGGACCTGTAGTTCCAGAGTTTACCCTCCACAAACAAACAAACAAACAAACAAAGTCACAAACTTTATATGGTATAGATAGATTGTGAATGCAAAATTAAAAATAATATAATTATTTGTGTCTTTAGCTATAGATAGCCTACCATCTGCTTCCTAGCTGTCCGGTAATTTTTTTATAAAATTACGATTATATATATTTTTAGGCGATGAAAACTAGTGTCTGACTACCTATCAATGGACTTAAAATGTTAAAAACTGGTGCCGCTATAGTATTGATTTCGATAAGAGCTCAAATGCTGTAGCTTAATATTAATGCAAAGTTCTACCCCCTCTACAAATAAACGAAGAATAAGGTGTATATTCCGTGTTTTATTCCCGTCATGTAAACGTCATTTCAAATTAGAGTAAAAGGGACAAAACACGGAATAACTATTCGGACCTTATTCTTTGTTTATTTGTAAGACCCTTATTGTTTCAGCTACTCGTCAAAACAGATGGAAACAAGTTATGACAATTTTGCCTAAACCAAATTAAACTCGCATTAAAGCAAAACAGTGAAGCTGTTTATGGAACCATATCAATTACCTACCTACGGGAACTTACCATGCCGCGCCTCTGCCAATGACAATCACCAGTGAGTTTTGTTTCGGTAAATGTAAATAAATGTCTGCGCGGACGCTGCTCGAATATTTGGCGAGTGATCGTCCGTTGTTGTGAGACACCATCCGTTCATCGTTTATAAACAAGCAGGTGGGCTGTTCCGCTCACAATTATTTGTCCCCTACCAAGAGTTTGGTAAACTCATTTAACCATTCGAGGAGCTCGGTGGCGCCGTGGTTAACGCGCCCGGTCTAATTGATGAGGTTAAGTAACTTTTGCAAAGGCCGGTCATCGGGTGGGTGACCAAAAATTTGTTATCTCGAGCTCCTCATGATGAGGAAGGAAGGCATGTAAAGTCGTTGGTCCCGTCCCGGCTGCATAAGCAGTCGTTAGCAACTTTCAATCCGCATTGGCTGGGCCCGCTTGACAGTGGTCTATGGCCCATTTTTTCTGTTTTGTTTCTATCCATAGGGAAAGGCTCGCGCCACAGCAGTGGCCCAATGATGATTAATCCTTTTTTGTACAGGTAAAATAATTAATTCGAAACGAAATAACCAAATTCTCACGACTCAAACGAGACTATCGCATTACAATAGTACGGGGGCCACCGTCCAAGGATTATGCGTGCCCGCATAAAACACGGTGCGCATGCGTGCGCGCGCGAGTGGTACTGCAAGCAGTGCTGCGGTTGCCGGTGGTTCTTGTGCTGCTTCTCTTTTCGCTGTGCCTGTACGAACACTTCGAACTCCTGCCCAGATGACTTGGATACTTGCGTTAGGTCTGATCGCAGCTGTTAGCGGGGTGCATCCAGTAAGACAAACCAATATTACACTTTTTAGTTTCGCGTTCCATTTTTAAATTTAAATCTTAAACGGGAATTAATGCAAATTTTATAGTTAAGGTGTTGTCAAACTTTTTGACGTTTCAACCTAGTTGTACGGGACGTGTTTATAGGCTTACTATCTACCTGTGGATTCGCGATATAACATACCTACCTTTGGGTATGCCTATGATATCTTTACTAAATAGTTTGCGTTAAAACCGGTAAAACTTGACATACTTTATAAAAAAAAACTTTTGTCCAAGAATATCAAATTTGAACTTTATAAGTATTCATTTGGGAAAAAGGGGGTACTTTTTAATCATGGGCACCTAACTATTTCTTATTAAGGTGTACCGAACGGCATAGGCGTGCCTAGTGTGACTATCTCCAAGATCTCACCAAGAGTTTACATGTGGAGTTCAACATCAATGATCAGGAGTTGTGATTAATGTTACTTACTTACTCTCGATTCAAAAGTAACCCAGTTCACTTAATTGTAATTTTAAATTGTTCTAATCTTCTGATTAGAACAATTTAAAATTACATTACACAATAGAACATAGAAATTGTTCTAATTTTATTGTTAAACGTTTAATTATTATTTTTCAGGCAGCAATAGGATGCAAGAACTGCATTGTGAGTTAATTTTGATTTCTTTTAATAATGAGTTAAGCTTGGGATCAATTAGTAGGTAATCACCGAGCTAGGATGTTACTACGCATATACATGCTGGTTGTGTTTTAAACGAATAATAAGTTACACACAGCTGGATCAATATTCATGACGCGTTGTGGCCTTAGCGCTGTCTCTACCAAGTTTAAACGTTGGACAACAGTAAGCACCGACAACCACATAGAAAATAATCTATGCATCGATATTATGTAGTAGTGACAAGGGAATTCTCTGAGGAACTATTTAATCTGAAATAATGCCGCAGTGGTTAACGCGCCCGGTCTGCGAGTGCTGAGGTTAAGCAACTTTTCGCAAAGGCCGGTCATCGGATGGGTGACCAAAAATTTATCATCTCGAGCTCCTCCGTGCTTCGGAAGGCACGTAAAGCTGTTGGTCCCGGCTGCATTAGCAGTCGTTAACAACCACCAATCCACACTGGGTCTGCGTGGTGGTTAGGGCCATTCTCCGTATCCATCCAGCATTTTATCTCCCCAGTAGTGGGGACATAAAATGAGCTGATGATGATAATGAATGGTATTTATCGTCGTTCGCACCAAACGTTGTCGGTTCCGGGTGCCTAGAATTAGTACGGCATTGAAGCGCCTCCTGGCGACATACGAGATGAGCTAAAAGTTTGTAGGGTGTTTTCGTTAACGGTATCAAATGGCAACTTTTAATCGCACTAGGCACATAACTGTTAAATTTTGGTCAATAAATGCTCAAACATATGTCTTAGTCATAAGGTTCCAAGTCTATTGAGGAAATTTGTCAAGCTGTAGAAGTCTAATGTGAAGCCGTACATTAGTGTCCATGGCGCATGCGACTATTCTGAAATACACAAGTTGCACAAACAACGAAAACATGGTAGTAATCCCAAGGAACTCGGCGCTCGTTCTTCGTTAAAGCCCGGTGACGCTGAAATGCCATCTGAGGCCATCAGCAACTTCTATTCAAGAAAAAGCTCGCCGTTCGTAGTCCAGAGTCATGCCTGTGACAAAGGAGGAATGTTACCTATTAGGTTTTAGTGGGTAGGCCTCTCTCCGCTCGGTCGTAGCTCTTCGTAGCTGAACAAGGTAAGGAGAGGAGAGGAGAGTCCCAACTAACCCGTGGGTCGCTGCTGGACCTGATGTGTAGGACAGCATTTTACTTATACCTAAAGGTACCTATATATAACTTAGAATTGGGGAGTAAATTGGGTCAAGTCATACGGCAAACAAATTCGTGAAAATAATTTAGTTTGCGTCAAAGACTGAGACGTGTTGCTGCGCGCCAATTACTGACATATGATAGAAATGTTTGTGCCAATGGTTTGTTTGATTCCCAGACGTTAGGCAAGGAGGAGAAGGCGATGTTCCGTGCCCACTCCGACGCGTGCCTGTCGCAGTCCCAAGTGGACCCGAAGTTGGTGGAGGCGATGCTCAACGGCGAGCTGACGGACGACCAGAGCCTGAAGCGGCATGTGTACTGCGTGCTGTTCAAGTGCAAGGTCATCAGCAAGGACGGCAAGCTGCAGAAGACCGCGGTGCTGGGCAAGATGGCCAATAGGGCGGACAGCAAGAACGCCACTAAGGTTAGTTGGTTTCGCTTGTTCCACCTCGCCAGTGGCTAAGTGTAGGCCTGAAGCAGTATGTGAAAGAAAGTAAGCTGCAGAATACGGCAGGACTTAGCAAGATGGTCCATGGGGCTGACGGCAAAAACGCTACCAAGGTTAGTTACCTATGTTAAGTTGTTTCACCTCCTCAGTGCCTGCTGAAATATTGTTGTTTATTTATATTTAACTTGTAAATCATTTTGCCATTAGCTAAATGTGAAAACCACACGAAGCCGTCATTAACCTTTCGTTATCCATAAAACCAGACAATAGAATAGTACATTGTTCACCGAGAGGAGAAAGTGACCGATTACCGTCGAGGGTGTCGTTTGAAGCCCGAGCCGTAGGCGAGGGCTTTAAAACACCCGAGATCGGGAATCGCAGTTTCTCTCGAGTGATACATAGTGCTTTATACTACACCTGATACTTTATCAAATTTACGGTAGAAAGTACGTCATTGCATATCGAACAAATATGCGGGGAGAAAACGCATCTGAGCGGGAGAGAAAAGTGTATGAAAATCCATTTCTTACGTGGTTTTTGCGTTTTCTCCCCGCATATTTGTTCGATATGCAATGACGTACTTTCTACCGTAAATTTGATAAAGTATCAAGGTACTTTCCAAGCAGGTGTAGTATAAATTCAATTGTTTTATGGCTCCATAAGGAGTCACTGGAAGATAAAAGATCAATGGCGAGAAAAAAAAGTGCTCTTTATAGGCCTGAATTTTATAAATCATTCCGTTTCGTGTCTTTCAGGTGCTGGATAGTTGCGCAGACCAGACCGGCGACACGCCGGAGGACAACGCATGGAACCTGTTCCGATGCGGATATGATAAAAAAGCCGTACTCTTCGAGTACATGCCTACGAACATCGCCAACAGCAACAGCGATATAGAGAACTTCTCGAAATAAAACGCAGTTGACTGTCCCAACACTTGTGTAGTTCACTGATCTGCCAATAGGTTGCGCTGTTTTCAATAACACCATTATATCTTTAGTTTGCAAGCCGTCTGGAGATTTTGAAGCACAGCTATAGTATTCTCTTCTCGTGTCCACCGCTATTTATTTACTGATGTATTTTGATAATTTATAAAAATGTTTACCTAAATGTCAGTGAGTTTTATTTTAGCCTATCGTAGTGGTATCAGAGTTCAACACATGTAACGTGGAAATTTTTTCTTTTACATGTAACGTCCCCAAAAAATAACATTGGTTGTCATTGAAACTCGTAACAAAAATCGTAACGATATTCGAAACCATTTTCATACTAACATCAGATTTTAAAGTCGTAACGAAGTTCCAACTAAATGAAACAACTTTTACGGACCTACTCGCGTTTATTTTACACATTACTTTTTCGAACCCGGGGCCTCTGGGTCTAAACCGGTGGTCTTAGCCAATAGACCACAAAGCGGTTCTGTATTTAGTTGTTGCTATTGCTTAAAATCAGTTGCTGACCCCTATTTTTAATGTAAGTAAACAGCTTATAACTGTCACACTGCTCTGGGCAAAAACCTCCATCATTGAAATCAAGTCATCGCTACAATTGATGGGTAACGGCTTAATCACCACGCTTGCCAAGTGCTGGTTGGTGATCCCAAGCCTGGGCTATGCATCGAACAATCCGAAACACTGCCCGACCTGGGAATTGAACCCGGAACCTTTGAGTATCAGGCCGAGCGCTTTGCCATTTGGCCACCGAGGTGTTACATAAGTTACCTAGGTATAGATCGCGCCAAACTTTTAGTCCCCTCTGAAGTTGATTCGCGCAGCTGTAGGCCCTACCGCTCGTCCCTGCATTCGTCCTACTGACGCCTATTTTTTACTACTGCGACGCGAATCGCGCCAACTTCAGAGGGGACTAGAAGTTTGGCGCGATCTGTCTGTACACTAAATGTCACTTGAGCGGGGCATAAACTTATCGTCAGATCTCGTAAATGTCGTTAAAGTAGGTTTTTTATAATGATGAACAAGTAGTGGTCGCCCAGTGGTTGATATTAGACCGTAATTTTTTATCAAAATATGTTTACTATTTCGGCTGAAGAGTTTGTAGTACGTGCGACCTATACCAATGGCCAAAACAATTTAAAAAAAATATGTGTTTGACATTGACATATTAAAATCCGCATTTTTAATATCCTTTGAAGTTTTATTTTGTAACACATATTATACATACATTTTATCTTTCTGCACTCCGTCTCCTTGTGAACTTTAACTATGCTAAGTCTTATAGTCCTCTGTGCGCGCAATTTGCTTAAAAAGAAGACAAATTTTTTTATTAGTTAAGTTTTTTTAAATTTTTAATATCATCAGCAAGCTTGTTAAAAATTTAAATTTACATATTAAAAACATTTTTGTCGTACATATATTTATGGCTAGGAGGCTGATAAGTATATTAAGTTCATGTATCTTGTTTTATTTTGCGTCGGAATGACCTCACTCCTTTTCTTCCAATACTGCGGATGGGACTTTACACAAACACAAATATCTCTGATATAGGTACATACACGCTTAGATTAATAATACACGCTAGTGGGAGTATGTTCAATTTTCTGAAAAAAGGCCTGCAGCTATCGTCATAGCAGGCGTTACAGATGTCTCGATCACACTTTTTTTGAACTTTGACGGCTCTATCTATTTCGACTGATTCGTCATAATTATTCATAAACAGCACCTCCGATAAATTCAATATGAAAATAAAGAAAACATTATAATTAACCCCTATTACTTCGTTTTCTCCGATTCCATTTTTGAAACAATATTTTTTTCATCCCCCCATCTCGGAAAGAGTATTTTTGCTCTTCGATATCTGTGTGCAAAAGCCGTTTTTATCCGCTAGAGAATAAAGTATATTGAATTTAGAACATCGTCTGCACTAAGTTTGTGAATTCAAAACATCATTAAACCTATCTACTTCTACCTCCATGGTGCCGAATTTATCAGTACACAAGTCACTAACACCAACATTACAGTACCTAACAAAAATATTACACTCAACTTAAGTAACTGTAGCAACGTTACTTTAAATTTTTCTTAATTATTCCTTAGTATTATTTGTTATAATTTAAAGATTATTCTGTAATACTTACCTATTATAATATAGTAGTTAATACGTAAACTGAAATAAAAGTATCTTGTCAATGTAAATGTTTTTTTTTGCATTTAGTCATTTCCTCGCTGAGGTGGGATGAAAAGTTACGTGTTGCACTCGAGTGCAAAGATTTTTCACCTTGTGCTCTTTTGATTCCCTCGCTAACGCTCAGGATTCTAATTTTTGAATCACTCGCTGCGCTCGTGATTCAATTTTAGAATCCTTCGCTTGCTCGGTCATCAAAATTGAGCACGCGGTTAAAAAGCAACTTTGCACTCTTGTATAACAAATAACTAATTTGCTGCAGGGATTGTATCAGCAATGAAAAATAAAAAAGATAGGTAGAATGTGAGTTTAGATTGGCATTTAATTTTGGCATTGACAGATTTCGGCCGCTCGCGCTTCCCTTCCATTTTTGAATTTTTTGTAAAATGTATGAAACAATGTATAATTAATGTATTTGTAAGACATATTATACATATATTTAAACGTTTGTGAGATCTACTTCATATAAACTTTAACTATTCCAAATCTCACACGCCTCCATGCGCGCAATTTGCTTAAAAAGGATCCAAAGAATTTGCTTCACGTAAGATAATATTACCTTCACCATGCCTTCACTATGTTTCCTAGAGTTCCTTCTTCCTTCGCCAACATTCGTTACCCATTGAAACAAAAAAAGAAAAGGATTTATGTTGGCTATGCGACCTATTTCGTAGCATTTTATACCTTTTATTGTTTTTATTAGGTGCCGTTGCAGAGGAACTCGATTGGCCCGGTGTACGATTTTTGCAAAGGCCGGTTATCTGATGTGTGACCAAAAATGTATCATCTCAAGTTCCTCCGTTCTTCGAAAGGCACTAAAGCCTGTGGGCCTGGCTGCATTAGCAGTCGTTAACAACCACCAATCCGCACTGGGCCTCCTCCATAGGGCCAGCAGTGGAGACAAAATGAGCTAGTGATGATGATGATGGAGATGATGATTTGTTGCCGTGCTTTTGCCGTATCATTACATACGTAAAAATTTATTTACTTCACCCGCAACAATGTAACAACATTTTGGTATTACTAAGGATAATAGAATAAGATATACCAGGGTGCCAACTGGGAGCTTCATTCACCATTCGATCACGTTAACGAAAACGTTAAATTTCCGGATCGTTACAACCTTGGGATCTACAAGAAACGAGCCTATTCCTTCCTTAAAGGCCGGCAACGCGTCTGCGATTCCTCTGGTTTTGCGGCTGTCCATGGGCGGCGGTTATTACTCTCCATCAGGTGACCCGCCTGCTCGTTTGCCTCCTTCTTATATATAAAAAAACGAGAATTTGTATGGCAACATGTTAACTCCTCTCGTATGCTGCCAGGAGGCGCTGCTTTTCGTTTTCGTAAACGTAACCGAATGAATACGAATAGTAATCACACTAGCCACCCAGAGTACGTTCGAGGTCGAAGTTCGAAATCCGCTTACAGTGTTTCATTTCAATGAGTAGACATTAGAATTATTACACACATACTGGACTTCCATGAAGTGGTTCACAAACAGACGCAATGATTTACCTTTGTACAGTGATTCGTCATCGTCCGTGTCATTACCCGGTGAAGTCACCGCGCCGATAGGTAGATAAGTTGTTCCTATTGCAATTTGGGTGTTGATGTAACTCGCGAGAAAAACTGTGAGGTCATTACAACCTATTGTGTCTAGTAGTTCATTTTGAAAATCAGAGAGATACCTATGTTTTCAAGTGAAAAGTAGGATAAACTACTTTGTTTTTTTATATTCTATCTAGACTTAAATTCTTTTTTTTTTCTAACAGTTTTACTATTATTTATATATAAATCGGACTGGCTGTTTTCTATACTAATATTATAAAGAGGAAAGCCTTGTATTTTTATATGTATGTTTGCAACGAATAAACTCAAAAACTACTGAACCGATTTAACAAATCTTTTACCATTAGAATGCTACATTAGCGCTGAGTAACATAGGATATATTTAAAAAAAGTGCACCCGTGCGAAACCGGGGCGGGCCGCTAGTTTTTAATAAAAAAACAAATACAACGAAGGGACGTCCATGCATTTTAATGCCGTGTCTCTAGTTACTCGAATTTATTTTCAAGTGTTAGTTACTTCATGGTTCTCACTATCATTAACACCATTTCTGTGTCCCCTTCTTTGTCCCCGCTGCTGAACAGGGACTAGGGAACAGGGAGAATGGGGCATGAACCACCACGCGGGCCCAGTGCGGTGCGGTGGTGTTAACGACTGAATGCAGCCGGGAACAGCGGCTTCACGTACCTTCCGAAGCACGGAGGTGATCAAGATGAAAATTTTCTCGTACTTTATTAACACATAGTATAAGAGTAAGTTAAACCCAGATCCATCGAGCTTCCGAGTTACTTACTTATGAGTTACTTATGAGTTACTTATTAGTTTTTTATAAATGTAGATTCAAACCTAAGTGTTTTAAAAAGGGAGTAAGACAGCGACAATCGAAGATCGAAAACTAATGGAAACTGCTTTTCTTCCATTTGTTCAAACTTTTTACGTTTGAAGTGTGTATAAATTTTTACTGTCGATCTTAAATTGTAGAGGTCCTACAAATATGAATGTGTTTAGTTTTACAAAACAAAACCCCAGTTTAAAGGTAGCTTTACATCTCACGTTAAGTAAGGTTCCAACTTTAAAAAAACGTGAACTACGTAAACTACGCAGCTTGTAAAATTCATCATCATCCGCTCATTTTATGTCCCCACTGCTGGGGCACGAGCCTTCCCTATGGACGGATAGGGAGAACGGGCCATAAACCACCACGCGGGCCTAGTGCGGATTGGTGGTTGTTAACGACTGCTAATGCAGCCGGGACCAACGGCTTTACGTGCCTTCCGAAGCACGGAGGAGCTCGAGATGATACATTTTTGGTCACGCATCCAATGATCGGCCTTTGCGAAAGTTGCTTAATCTCAGCATTCGCAGACCGGGCGCGATAACCACTGCGCCATCGAGCACCTCCTCCGAGCTTGTAAAATTGTATTTTTACAATCAATTACAAATCGGATCAGGCTGCATAATAACTACCTACAAGTAAAGTGTAAATGCTCGAAACAGTGGCTGTTCTGATCTCATTGTAGCAGTGGGCGGTGACCCACAACCGCGCCTCCTAGGCTGGCAGTATACCGCGCGTGCCTTTGCCTGCATCGCGCAACTCTGCGACACGGCGGCCATAATTAAATATTTACGCGCCAAATACAAATTAGGAGATTGGTGTTAAAACTTTTTCATAGTGAAGTGTTTGTTATTTTATAAACAAAGTTTATGTAGTGTTGTTGTGATTATCATTAAAATTGGTTGTGTTGAATTCTAATGTGTGGATGGAAGGAGGGGATACAGGGCGTTTTTATAAAACGTAAGTTCTGTTATGAATCGAATACTCACTAATTAAATCACTTAGTCATTAGATCATTATTATTTTGATTGGTTTGGTAGGCAATTATGTAGGCACCTACATTTTAATTTACAATTACCTGTTTGTGTTACTCAAAACTAACTTATTGTAAGTATCAGTAAAATATCTAAGTGCTTATTACATACTCACCAATCTGCTAATACCCAGGTACCTACTACTAAGGCTATGTCATTACTACAATGTAATTTTTTTTGTTTTTTTTTTGTTTTAGTTGATGGCTTCGTGCGATTAGCTTATTTAGCCAGTGTCAAAGTAATTTTTCTTACAAGTAGGTACCTAATACATATATGAACAATATTTATTTCCTGTATGATGATGATGAATGATAATAGAAATGAGAAGTGAGAAATGATATATCTCCCAACCCCTCGAGTATCTCAGTAAAGATGTTGGGCTTTACTAAGTCCTCGGGCGGACTTCTTGAAAAATTTGAAAAGTGACGTTGCACTGTTTTGTTTCATTTGCCAACACTCATGCACACTCACGAACACTTAACGGTTGATAATCCACCATTATTTCACATTAATATTCGACATACTTAACACAAATTTTAGAAATAATATAATAATATAATAAACAAATATTTACATTGCAATCAATGTAATTTTTTTTTAAATATTGGTTACCGAGTTTGCAAGCATAGATAGCAAGCAACGGTCCCCTGGAACAGTCTTACGGTAAAACAAGAGAAAAGAGTTTGTACACCGGTTTTCATGGTGTCGCCATCTCTGAGGTCCCGGGTTCGATCCCCGGTCGGGTCAATTTAGAAATTATTGTTTTTTTAAATTGTCTCGGGTCTGGGTGTTTTCTATGTATAATAAATATGTATTTAAGTATTTATACGTTGTCTAGTAACTATTTAACGAGTATAGGAAAGTTTATATTTATATTTATATTTATTTATATTTTTTATATGTCTGTTTAAACACAGATTTAGTAAAGATGTATCTAGTTAACTAGAAAAAAGTAAACTAGATACAAATAAGTAATAAAAAATTGTTCGTCTATTTTTTCATGAGACTCTGTAGGGGACCGCGACCGTCTCGTCGCGTCTCGTCGTCGTTGTCGATTTTGATAGCTAAGTAATCTTTCTTCTGTGGCCAAGTTGACATTCTTATTCGTTTTTAAACATAAAATGTTCAAATAATTTTTAACGCAAATTTTGTTGCGAACAAATTACAAAAACATAAATGTTGAAAAAATTTCCACGAGCAGGATTTGAACCTGCACCCTTCTGACATACCGGGTCAGGTGCTCTTCCAAATGAGCTATCGTGGTTCTAACCAGCCCGCCGAAATTATTCAACACTTTTTACTTTGAAAGTCAAAGGCGCCCATTCAATGTCAACAACTACCGTCACTAACATCCGATTATAATATTTTTACAAATATTAAAGATCAGTTAAGAAGTAGGCAAGCTATTTATAAAATGTCAGAAAAATTGTCAGAAGGGTGCAGGTTCAAATCCTGCTCGTGGAAATTTTTTCAACATTTGCGTTTTTAAACATATTTATATTTGTTAGTTTAGTAAAATTGTAATAGTTACCTATCAAACTAAACCTTTCATCATCGTCGTCAGCCTACACACGTCCACTGCTGGACATTGGTCTCTCCAAGTATAGGTACGCCACTGAGCACGATCCTAAACAAAAAAGCTAAACTAAACCTTTAATAAGATCATATTAAAAGGAAGTTTTATCTCTCCACGTCTAAAATTATCTAGGATTATTTAGTTTTTAATAACGTCAATGCTAATAATATTTTGCTTTTGTTTTGACATCCGTTAAAATAATAATTTTACTTTTATGGATGGAGAAATTGGAAAAATAGTCAAGCTAAAAGAGGAATAGTTCCAAATTCTAATATTCTAAAAAAATATATCAAAATATTATAAAATAAAATATTATATTTTGTAGTGCACTTGATTGGGACAAGTACTCAATGTAGGCCCCTCCTTCTCCCGAATCCCTGTCGAGGCCTTCGGGTCTGGACAGGGAGGCGGGAGCTGGAGGCCATGAACCCCAACCATCCGCGCTTCTCCGAGCGCGGTACTCGTAGGACGAGTTTTTCACTGTCAAAAAAAGGACAAGTAGGTACCCAATGTCCAAAAAAGTGGTTAAGTAAATTATCATGTAACAATGACATACTATAATAATACTATACTACATACATACATATTATATATATACTATAGTGCTGAGGTTAAGCAACTTTGGCAAAGGCCGGTCATCGGATGGGTGACCAAAAATTTATCATCTTGAGCTCCTCCGTGCTTCGGAAGGCACGTTAAGCCGTTGGTCCCGGCTGCATTAGCAGTCGTTAATAACCATCAATCCGCACTGGGCCCGCGTGGTGGTTTGTGGCCCGTTCTCCCTATCCATCCATAGGGAAGGCTCGTGCCCCAGCAGTGGGGACATAAATGAGCTGATGATGATGATGATGATATATAATATGAATTCATTTAGAGGATAAAATTTTACTAGTAAATATCAGTCAATCAACCAGTCTCAGGATGGTTCGATTCCTACGCCAGCTAAAATTTTATCTAGTCAGTTAATTTGTAAATGCAAAAAATATAATAATAAAAAAAAAACATTTAGAGGCTTTAAAATAGGTAATGCTGGTAATACCAAAACTATCATGAGCGTAGATACACAAAAATGTTTGCAAACACTAACTTAGTGTTGCGGAAGATAAAAGTAAGGCCATAATAATAATATTATATACATATATAAAGATGGCTTCTGTTAATTATTTCACTATAAATTAGTCTTAATTAATGTTTATCCTGATGACGTTTCGAACCCTTTGTAAGGTCCGGGTCACAGGGAGAGTGTTCCTGTGATGTAATGTGTAGTGTTCGCGTAAATTTTAGAAAGCAATGTGAAAATAATAGATGTAATAATCACCCAACGCGAGAACAACCACTGACAAAAAGATTGGATAAACTGTGATGTATTAGTGCAGTAATTTAATTTAAAAATTAAAATTAACATAGATACAGTTATTGTCGTAAAACTCATAAATAAGTGTACCTATTACTTAGTTAGAGTTTTGTATAGTTCAGTTCATCACTTCTTTAGGCATTCCTTGGAACTCACTATCGAGAATATCTTATCACCATTGGTACCTTATCAGAACACAACAATGGAACTAACGTCTTATTTTTAGCAGGAGACTTAGATAAAAAGTTAAAATTTAATTAACTTAAAAAATACTTACAAAATAAGTTGGAAGGGTAGCTAAGTTAGCTAAGCGAACTTAGTCTACATAAGTCTTCTGTGGTGCTACCACCAATCTAACAGTGGAGTAATAGATAGGTATACTCCTCTCTAGATATCCGGACCTTCTGGACCTGCAATTAGGTAGGCTACTCTTGACGCAAAATCAATCTCAATACAATTCCAATGCGATTAATATGTATCGATATTGGGATAAGTTTCGCAATTTCGGAACGCCCCATCTCGTTAATAATTTGTTCACTTAATTTCCACGCAATTTAATTCCAATGTAGCGCTATTATCGCTTTTAAGAGTGCCATTTGAATTTTTTAGATTTGTGATTGGAAATTGATTATTATTATTATTATTTTTAAAGCTAACTGTCTAATCATTTGGCCACCAACCTGCCTTTTGGTGAGCGGGATGTGGCCTAAGGTGATACATGCTTAGACAGGAAATGCCTATTCACTCTTGCTTTGAAGAGACCCAGGTCGTAGTGAACAGGGAACACGTGACCAGGTAGCGCATTCCACTCTTTGGCGGTTCGCAAAAGAAAAGAGTTAGCAAACCGCTTGGTACGGACAGGTGGTATGTCTACAACGTACGGATGGTAGGCTAACCTGCGTCTAGTACCCCGATGGTGGAAGGGGGCTGGGGGAACGAGATCGTGTAGTTCACTCGCACACTCTCCAAAATGTATTCTATAAAACACCGATAGACCAGCAACTCTGCGACGGTGACTGAGGCTCTGAAGTTCAGCTGTAGCCAATGTTGAGTCACCTATGAGTCTCCTGGCCCGGTTTTCCATCGCGTCCAAAGTTGCCAGCTGATACTTAGCAGAACCATCCCAAAGGTGACTGCAGTACTCCATGCATGGCCGAATCTGTGCTTTGTATAACATAATTGTGTTTCAAGAAACCACTAAACCACAGCGAGGTTTAATATTGTTAATATAGATTAAAATATACAAACCACCTGTTAAATCTTCAATGCTTTTATAGTCTAACTATTGTCGACGTGGGTGCTTGCTAAAAGGTACTAAATATGGGCGCCGCCTGTCTTAAAAAAAATCAAAAATCATAACTAGCCATCGCCGAAGTTTTCCAAAACAGTAAGCAATTTGTGCTTACCGTTTTGGAAAAGTCGTAAGGACCAGCCGAAACGGTGTTAGCAGAAGACAATTATGGCTTTATTGTGTTTTCACAGCTGAGTTATATTATAAGTTTTTAACAGATTCAAGAGTCAATAAATAAACACCTTAACATTTTTGAGATGAGTCACGCTTAGAGAAGATCTGTGTGCCTGGTGTGAATTTTGTTTACTAACCATATTCATTCGATTACGTTTACGTAAACAAATATTAGTATGGGATTGAAGCAGCACCTCCTGGTGACATACAAGAGTTAAAACTTTACCAACAAATTCACGTATTCACAAATTTGCTCCTTAGTCCCGAACCACCCTCGCGATATGTGATGGGACGGTACAAGGAGCTTTATTGTGTATGCTCCCCTTTCCCGAATTCCTGTTGAGTCCTTCGGAACTGGGAAGGAAGGCGGAAGCTGGAAGGTACGGGGGGGGGGAGGAAGTCAACACATAACCAGCGGGCTTCCCCAAGGCCGCTGTCGCTGGTATTCGTAAAATGGATTTCTCCTTGTATAAAAAAAGACACTTTAGCTAAGAACTACCGGTAGGTCCCATTTGTCCTATAGAACTGACGTCAATGAGACAAAAAAGGCAAATTCTTTTATTTTTTTCCATAGAACTACATACTTGCCTTTCTATCCAGGTTTACTCATTATTATCACATTATCACATCACGGGTTTCTCTGAAAATCAGCGTTGCAGTTTCTTGAAGCTGCAACTTATGCTGAGAGGAGTCCAGTTCGTCGTAGCATTTTAATTTTAACTTTATGTTTTTGTTTTATTGTTAGGACCTAAGCCTGCTACGCCGAATAAATATTTTTGAATTTGAATTATACATTGGGAGTATTTTTTTCCAAAACAGTCCCATACAATATTTGTCACGAATTGTTGTCAATTAGTGAACATCATGTTATCCGAAATAATTAACCCTTACCCGGGCTGAGGCTCTTATTTGAGTTTAACCATTTTCGTTTTTAAAGTTTCCTCATACAGAGGTATTGTTACGAACCCACGTAACGTACATCAAAGAGAATTTAACACTACGCTTATAAGACACTACGTATATGACCATGGTTATTTGTGTGTCAAATACAATCTAGCCATAAAGACAGTTCTGTGCATAACCACGTTGAAGTAGGTAATTAATTCTAGTGGCCAGTTTGATAATCATCAAGGAGTCTTGTTAACAAGTTCTATAGAACAATTTGAGAAAAATAGATACTAAATTTTCTATGGAACAATTGAGAATGTTTTTTCTTTTTTTGTCCCGGTGACGTCAGTTCTATAGAACAAATGGGAACTACCCAGAACTACGCTGGGCAATAAAATCATTTTATACTACACCTGCTTGGAAAGTACCTTGATACTTTATCAAATTTACGGTAGAAAGTACGTCATTGCATATCGAACAAATATGCGGGGAGAAAACGCAAAAACCACGTAAGAAATGGATTTTCATACACTTTTCTCTCCCGCTCAGATGCGTTTTCAGATAAAGTATCAGGTGTAGTATAAAGCACTATGTATCACTCGAGAGAAACTGCGATTCCCGATCTCGGGTGTTTTAAAGCTCTCGCCTACGGCTCGGGCTTCAAACGACACCCTCGACGGTAATCGGTCACTTTCTCCTCTCGGTGAACAATGTACTATTATTCATGAAAGGACTTGTTATTGCTACAGAATTTATTGATACTCATCCTCATCCTCAAACTCGAGTAAATAACTCATTCAATAATCTCGAAATATAGTGTGCACTACGGCTGCAAGGATTAGGGTTGCCACAAATTTGACAAATTTGAAAAAAAATGTAAAGGCTTTTCTTGTTTCTTTTTTTAAAAATTTTTGTTTTGTTACGATAATGTTAGGTAGATTAATTATTCCATATGATTCTTACAAATACACTTAAAGTGCTCTTAGCATATTATTAAAATTATTGGCCTTTGATAGATACTTTTGCCTTGCACTTTTCATATAGGGATTACACGTCAATTTTTAATCAAGTCCCCTATCCCTAATACATTGAGCCGAACTGCAATTTTTTCATTTTGTAATATTTATCTTTTTTTTTTTTTTTTTTTTACATAGCACGGCAAATGACTCCATTTCACCTGATGTTAAGTGAATATGGAATGCAGATGCGATGACAACTGGTGCAGCGTGAAAATAACGCAGCATCAGTTACCCTCACTCTGCCGGCCCACAAGGTGCCTCTTCACGCCTCGTTTGAAGGACCCCATATCATAGGAAGGAGGGAAAACGTGTGCAGGCAAACTATTCCATGTTTTGGAAGTGCGACAAAAAAATGAGTCACCAAATTTCTTAGTGCGTGATGGAATATTTGAGACAGTGAAGCGGTGACTCCGGAGAGCAGCACGCGTACTCCTATGGAGGAAAGGAGAAGGAGGGATGAGGTCAAAGAGTTCTTCAGAGCACTCGCCATGGTATAAACGGTAAAACACGCTGAGTGACGCAATATCTCTACGCAATTGCAGAGTTTCGAGAGTATTTGTGACTTCTGCGTTGCCGATAATGCGTACAGCGCGACGCTGCAATCTGTCCAAAGCATCGAGAAGGTACTTTGCGGAACCGTCCCAGATGTGCGAGCAATACTCCACGCAAGACCGTACCTGTGTCTTGTACAAAAGGCACAACTGGTCAGGCGTAAAGAATCGCCGCACCCTGTTCAGAATACCGAGTTTTCGTGAGGCTGTTTTGATCACGGCTTCGATGTAGTCTCTTTGGTTTAGATCGCAGCGAATCGTCATACCGAGCATGTTGATACTGCTCTGCAGGCTTAGAGATGTACCCTGAAGAGTTGGAAGGGGAAGGAATGGTGACTTTTTTGCCGTGAACGCACACACCTGTGTTTTCTTGGCATTGAACTCAACAAGATTATTGGAGCCCCATTTAGATATGAGGTCCAATACCCGATTGAGCTCAATGACAAGATTCACCCGGTTAACTTCGGTTTCGACCCGCCCGGCCGCTGGGTGACCGTTATATCCCCCATGCACTGTGCTATCATCTGCATAGCAATGAATATTTCCAAGTGGAAGCATATCATTGATATGCAGAAGGAACAGCGTGGGGGACAGAACGGAACCTTGAGGGACACCAGCGTTCACTGACATGAACCGCGAAGCGCATCCATCAGACAGGACACGGATTCTCCGCTCATGTAGGAAGCCAGCGACCCAGTTGCAGAACTGAGCAGGCAGACCGTATGCCGGGAGCTTGGAGAGAAGAGCTTTGTGCCAGACCCGATCAAAAGCCTTGGCTATGTCAAGGCTAACAGCCATCGACTCACTACGCTTGTCAATAGCCTCACCCCAGAGATGTGCAACGTACGCTAGAAGATCACCCGTTGATCGTTTCGGCCGAAACCCATATTGGCGATCATGAATTATGGAGTGTTCTTCCAGGTAGTGGACTAGTTGTTTGTTTAAAATACGTTCCATGATTTTGCACAAAACTGAAGTAACGGCTATGGGGCGGTAATTAGATGGGTCTGACCGATCTCCTTTTTTCGGGACCGGTTGCACATTAGCTTCTCTCCAAGATTCCGGCACACAACCAGAAGAGAGCGAGAGACGGTAAAGGCGCGTTAACACGGGGGACAACTCCGCTGCACACATTTTCAGGACTATTGCTGGAATGCCATCAGGGCCATTAGTTTTCCGGAGATCGATTGACTGCAGCTCCGCACGGACATCACACTGCCTGATTTTAAAATCAGGCATTGTGTGGCCACAGTGAGGAATTGAAGGTGGCTGTGCATTGCAGTCATCGATTCGGGAGTTAGCTGCAAAGAGTTTGGCCAGGAGATCGACCTTCTCTTGCGGTTTGTGAGCTAAAGTCCCGTCAGGACATCTCAGTGGTGGCAGCGAGGGTTGGCAGAAATTGGATTGCACGGCTTTGGCCAGACGCCAGTAGCTACGGCTGCCCGTAGGATGCGTCAGAAGTTCTTGGCCGACCCGTGCAACGCGCTGGGCATCCGCTCTAATGTAGGCTCTTTTGCAAGACTTGGTGGCATTATTATAGGCTGCTTTCAGCGAGCGAGTTTCGGGATCCCCAAGAGCTTTACCTCTGATCCAAGCGCGGTATGCCGCCTGCCTGTTATCGACAGCGTTGGCACACTCACGGTTGAACCATCGGTTGCGCCGGCCTTTGCTGACGAGATAGGAGTGCGGAATATAGTATTCCATACCTAACACTATCTCATCAGCAACTGCAATCGCACTGGCTGTCGGGTCCTTCCCACTGAAGCAGCGCTGCCCCCAAGGAACGGATGCGAAATAGTCCCGCATACCATCCCAATCTGCCGACGAGTAGTGCCAAATTTGGCGTTTCGATACCGCTGAAGGCGGTAGCGGGGCCAGAGGCGCTTTGCTGGATACCAAGCAGTGGTCCGAAGATCCTAAAGGAGCTCGAACTTCCACTCGGTAACCAGCTGGGCGACTCGTCAGCAGAAGGTCCAGCAAAGAGGGCGCGTGACCGACTATATCTGGGATCCTGGTGGGCTGGTTCACCAATTGAGTCAGGTCGTGCGTGAGAGCGAATGCGTGGGCAGTTCTACCGGCATGGTCAGTTTTGGAGGAACTTAACCACAACTCGTGGTGAGCATTGAAGTCCCCCAAAAACACCAATTCCGCCGAAGAAAACCGCTCCTGCGCTTCATCTGCCACCCGACTAAGGTGTTCTATAAGTCGAGTTGTCTCCATGTCGCCATTATGTGATCGGTAGACGCAGACGTAGACACGGCTATGAGAGCCCAAGTCGACGTGTACCACAAGGAGGGAAAAGGAAGGGTCCTTCAGACAGCGCAGACGGCGACAGCAAACGTCCGTCCGAACAAACAAGCAAACTCCGGCTTTGGCTTTAAAGGATTCTTCAAGCACAAAGCCGGGATAGTGCAGGTAGGTGGTGTCAGCTGGACAGATTATTTGTGTCTCCGTCAAAAACAACATTGCTGGCCGTGCCGTCTCAAGATGGTGGTGGACGGCATTGAGGTTTGCATGGAGTCCGCGGATGTTAGCGAACTCGACCTCAAACGGTATGGTTGTGGTGGGGGTGTGCACCGCTGTAGGACCAGTTTTTGTTTTAGGCGCTGTCATGGTGGAGAAAAAGAGGGAGGCGTGAATCGAGGAAATGCTACCGCGATGCAAATAGTCAAAGCTTATATATTATCTACGCTTATGGAATGTTTTCCTGTTCATATTTAGACTTGTTGGAAATTAGTAAGGATTAGTTTGAATTGTTTGAAAGTTAGTCTGAATGTAAATTGGCTGAACTAAATGGTTGCTTTTGTGGTTACATTGTCAAAATTATTTTGCTATGCAATTTGTGTGATACTAAAACCAATTAATAGACAACAAAAAATGAGTGCTCCAAAAATTGTTTCAATTTCGACGTAGTCTTGCGCCTACTCAAAATTCGTAGTTGACAGCACTTCATTATTTTATTAACCGAAATCAATTAAACCTATCAGATCTGTCATAAAGTTTTTGTGACACCGCCATATTTCTTGGAAGGTGTCCGTTTCTGAATCACACTGTGGGTGCCAGTGGGGCCGCCCACACACAATCGTAATAATTATCGATATAAACATGTTAAACGCGCGCATTGGTCGATAATAGGCTGTAGCTATATAATTTTACAATAGTTTGACGATAATTTACTTGACGCCTCGGGAGTTTTTGCAAATTGAATGTTGAACGTTTTAATTCTTGTCCACCGCTATTTATGCTATAATATATTATATAGTTTGCTATTATAATCAAATTGTAAGTACACCCACCCGCCTGCACATCAGAATACCAAAATCTGTAAATTGCCTCAATAGACTTTGTACTTTAAATAATTGGCATATGGTTGAACATTTATTGAAGAAATTTAATTTTTGTATTGTTTATATAATTTTAATGCAAATTACAAAAACACAAATGTTGAAAAAAATTTCAACAGGATTTGAACCTGCACCCTTCTGACATACCGGGTCAGGTGCTCTCCCAATTGAACTATCGTGGTTCTAACCAGTCCGCCGAAATTATTCAACACTATTTACTTTTTTACTTTGAAAGCCAAAGAAGATTATTATGATCGGATGTTAACGAACGGTAGTTGTTGACATTGAATTTTGGGTGCCTTTGGTTTTCAAAGTAAAAAAGTAAATAGTGTTGAATAATTTCGGCGGGCTGGTTAGAACCACGATAGCTCAATTGAGAGAGCACCTGACCCATTATGTCAGAAGGGTGCAGGTTCAAATCCTGCTCGTGGAATTTTTTTCAACATATGTGTTTTTGTAATATTTATTATAAATTTTTTCAACATTTGTGTTTTTGTAGTTTTGGATAGGTTGACTTGCAGGCGTCTGTACGTCTGTATAGATTTTAAATGAAGAGTTTTATCTAAATGAGTCGCTCAGTGTATTTTCTAGCGCTAATGTAGCGGTTTGATACTTCATTGCATTTCGATTTAGATACTTTTTGCCCTATAATATGTAGTTCACCAATCAAAACAAAAGAGTAGGAATCAAAAATTGAACCTTGGAGCATTGGATCTTAGTCATAGTAAAAAAATAAAAAAAACATTACTGTAAATAAAGCGTTCCTTTCTGTTACGAATATTATTATTGTGGGTGCACCCTGCACTATTGTAATAACATGACAAAGACAGACAGATCTATAGAATCGATACATTGGTAGTGAACTTTAAAAATAGCTCTATAGATATTTACAGAAGCTCTTCTTTCGCAAATTACACCCATTATTTTCAGTGTCGCGCTTATTGCGCAGGTCAGTGAGCGCATTTTTGATTGCGCGCCAAAAATACTAATGAGTAACCGAACCGAAGATGGTGACAGTATGGCGGCCGTCCATAAACCATAAGTGGTAGAGACAATGCTATCTGCGGATTGTGCCCAATAAATATGGGCTTATTGGGCGACTCTAAGGAAATAACCGCGAGGCCGTACTACCCGTTTCGGTAATCGGTTAAAATGTGTAATATTTATCGATACCCAGTTTTGGGTCGAGCGCTGTATGATCGAGAGTTGAGAGTTAGGGTTGTATGCGCAATTATGACGTTGCCTGTTCTTTACTTGACTAGTTGAAATCTTTAAAGCAAGGTGGAATAATGTTTGCATACTTATTTTATTACCTAGATTACACACCATCTTTGTTTTGTATCCCAATTTTTTATTACATGAAATTCATAAATACTTACAGTATAATTGCAAAAATTTTAATTTTGATTACGCATTCACGAAATTTTGTTTTATATTCGAAATTCTTAAGCTTTATTTTTTTTATCAATCGACAAAAGTGACAACCCTAGATGTCGTAAAAAAGTTTTAATGGCGTATTTGGGCTTATTATCGATATCTGATATGATGACGGAACCACATTAGAATACAATGTTTCAGACGGCAGTTTACATTTGGGCTTCAATATTCCTTTTCGGAAAATGAGTTTCTGTAGGCAGAACACATTCTGCTTGCCGATAAGTAAGTATTTTAGAATGTTGTAGCGCCGTGTTTGGTTAGCATAGAGGCTACTTTGACAAGTTTTGGACGTATAGACAACAAGGCAATTTGCATGTTTTGAAAATGGCAAAGCAACGATATTGTACCAAGTCCAAGTTTTTGCATCTTCCGCTTTACAATAAAATTTGCTTATGAGGGCTTTTTGAAATATTTGTAATTCAAATTATATTATAAACACATTTTAACAACCCTTTCCGGAAGTTTGTTATAAAATTAGAGATAGACATATAAGCAAAATCAAGACACCAAAAAATTATCATTGTTTTCTGAAACATATTCAATTAATTGAATTGAAAGTATTTTTTTCTTACGAGTGTTAGAACTATGAAGTCTTAAAGTACCTGCAACGTCTTTGTTGAAGAAACAACCAAAAAGTTATCAGTTACAGTGACACTATAAAAATTATGAACACAAAAAGTAGATTTTCAAAAAAAAAATAACGCTTCTAAACCGCTAGGCTGATTGTATTGGTAAAGTCGCATATTTTCGCGTCATACAAGACATGTACATGTACATACGCCGGCACGTCAGACTTGGTCAGAAACAAAAAAAAAACAATTTTTTTTTTTTAAAACTGACAAATTTTCAATAGATTTTGAACTTTATGTCTATGGCATATGGTTGAACATGTATTAAAGAAATTTGACAGCTTTGGTTAGTTTAATGTGCACGCGTCTGTACCATCACGTAGGCAGTTCATCATAACGATCATAACTTGAAGAGGCACGGAATGTCCAAAAGGACACCCCACGCGTTGCTACCGCAAAAACTACTGCCCATCTTCGTACGTAACTACGAGTAACGTCGTAATAATGTCCTCGCCTTTATGTACGAGTATATGTAGTTACTTAAAATGATAATAAGTTCAGGTAAGTACATTATGTACCTATCACATCATCAGATTGAGGAGCTCGATGGCGCAGTGGTTAACGCGCTCGGTCTGCGTTTGCTGAGGTTTAGCAACTTTCGCAAAGGTCGATCATCGGATGGGTTACCAAAAAAGTAGGTATCATCTCGAGTTCCTTCCTAGGCAAGGCTCGTGCCCTAGCAATGGGGACATAAAATGAGCTGATGATTGTGATGACATCGTCAGTTAGCCTTATGGCCTTGCTCTAGGGTAGTAAGTAGGTACTAGGCGTTTGCTAAAGCACGAGCTACTCTTGCGGCAGTGAATTGAGTTAAGTTATTATAGGGGTAATACCCTCTTATTTTCTTGATTAATTTGTAGTTGGGGTTTGCGCATTTAACCAATGTCAAAGTGATAAAAATGTTGAATGATAAATGATATTTCCCCAAACCCAACTAGTAAATTGGGGCTTTATTTGAAGTGTCATTGTACTGTCACAAAATAAGAAGGTAATGTTTTGTTTCGTTTGCCAAGCCTGGTAAATGTTCACGATCACTTATTGGTTAATTTCTTATTATTATATTATTTTACATTAACACTTAGTTTTAGAAAACAAAGCAACACTTCACACTTTCTCACTTTTTAGCTTAAACCCACACCCTATTATCACGGGAAGAGGGAAGTAGTACCTACTCTGTGACCTTATTTTGGCGATCACTATAATATCTTCGAAATTTAAACATACCACCCTACGTACTGGTACCTAGTAGGATATCAAGAACATCGGGCGACGAGTAACAAAAGCAGAAAATCTGAGGCTGCCTCTAAACACCATCATCATCACCATCATCAGCTCATTTTATGTACCCACTGCTGGGGTACGACCCTTCCCTATGGATGGATAGGGCGAACGGGCCATAAACCACCACGCAGGCCACTGGGCCTTTCCGTACTGACGGATTAGTGGTTGTTAACGACTGCTAATGCAGCCAGGACCAACGGCTTTACGTGCCTTCCGAAGCACGGCGGAACTTCGGAACACATTATTGCCTCTAAACACATTTTTGCTATATTTGCTATAACTTGTGCGGTCAGTTCTACTGATCAGTAGGTCCACGAGGCCATGTTCAAAAATAATTGATAATCTCTCTTCTGTGCCGTAGGACGACAAGAATCATAAATTGATCAATCTTACGCCTAATCACATCCATAAAAGTTTTTATTTATGAAGTGGACACAGACAAATGTTCCGTCTAATAGAAAGCTATCACCACAGCAGCCCAATGATGGTTCTAACAATATGAACTTTGGTTTTATTTTGTCCATAGCAGAAACAACCCAAAACCTTGATTGAACTGCTTAGCGGCCAAGATTGGTATCAGGCTACCATTCTGTTCTGGACACAACCTGTAGTGACTTTTCATATAAATATCTTAATTACCAAATGTCCCAATACCGACACAGGCCTTCCTACATGAAGAATAACAAATGAGCATATCAATCTCCTTATGTTTTATTTTTTCCTACTTCTTTTTCCTACCCCTTCGATTCTGATCACTGTTTATAGTTCAAGCTATCTATAAACCACCATGCAGACCCAATGAAGGCTGGCAGCTTCAACTGCCATCATATTATAGCAACAACCAACAGCTTCGAAGAACTTCTAATGGCGTCGACAAAAAAAGTGTACCGTAAGCTCATGTCAAGCCACCTACATGCCCAAGTGCTTTCTAAATCAGTCTAACGTATGTCACATTAGTCAATAGTTGCAATGCACGCGACCGCGGGGGAGTGGGTTCGAGGACCGGGCTCGTGGGTGGTGAGATCTGGTACCGAATCAATCAATACGATCGCCATAATTGGAGATGATGTCTTATTGGACGCCATTGTTGTCACTGATGCGTGTAATGGAGTTGTTGTTTGGGATCTCTTGGTGAATACGGATGAGCTGATAATTTATTGGAAATTTCTATTTGTGTTCCACTATGTTTAATGGTGGCTGATACAAATTTAGGCTTTGTAAGAAATATTGTTATTCAGCTCCTTTTGATTTTTCAATTCGATTCAACTTTGCAGGTAACGTAACAGTATAATTGAATACTGTTTACGCAAACACTACATTGAAAGTGAAACGTTTTATGTTGACCGGACTTTCGACCCTTTGCAAGGTCCTTAATCTCGCTTACATGTAAGACAGGGGTTCATATTCATATCTTTATTGCACTCCATAAGTTACAAAGATGTTAAAAATATAAGTAGGTACATTTATGGACCCTGTAGGGCACGGCAATTAGGAGGGTTGACTGTCACAAGAGTGATTCTTAAATAAAAGCAATTAGATGAGTATCATCATCATCATCATTAAAATCGACAGTATAGTGACGATACCACATAGAAAATGTCTAAACAATTACTTATCTAAATACTTACAAAGTCCGTTTGAAGACATCAGCAAACTCTCCAAAACAAATTATATTTTTAACAAAAGATGATAAAGATGTTTAAGATTACCTATGTATTTTGAATTATTATTTACAGTGGACCCGGCGGACTTTGTACCGCTTTGACAGTTTCCATTCATTCCCGTAGGAATATCGGGATAAAAACTGTCCTATGTGTTAATCCAAGTTATAAACTATCTTTATACCGAATTTCATTCAAATCCATTCAGTAGTTTTTACGTAAAAGAGTAACAAACATCCACTTTGACAGTTTCCATTCGAATGAATGGAATCCGTGGGAATATCGGGATAAAAACTAACCTATGTGTTAATCCAGGTTTTAAACTATCTGTATGCCGAATTCTATCCAAATCTATTCAGTAGTTTTTACGTGAAAGAGTAACAAAGATCCATCCATCCATACTTACAAACTTTCGCGTTTATAATATTAGTAGGATATGACTCTAAGGTATTTGTATATGGGCTATCGTACCCTGAAATAAAGATTATCATATTAGTATAGGCTCAGGGGAGCGATTTTTGAATTTCACCAGTGATCTCAAAATAAAAGTAATATGGAATACCGACACTGTGAAATATAATATTTTTTGCAATATATAAAATTTGATTTTTAAGATAGGAATTTTCAGTGTCAAAAATTTGTTACCTTGAATAAGAGAAAAAAGAGCATTCGTAATTGATATCATAATGTGAGAATTAGTCACAGATTCAAAAAACGCCCTGCAGGCCACCCAACACGAACACATGGGAGGCTAGATAGCCCTTCACGATGGCCCAATGCGGGTGGTTGGGTAAGCCGGAGCTCGATGGCGCAGTGGATAACGCGTCTGATCTGTGATTGCCAAGGCTAAGCAACTTTCGCAAAGGCCAGTCATCGGATGAGTGACCTAACATTTTTTCATCTCAAGCTCCTCCGTGCTGCGGAAGGCACGTAAAGTCGTTGGTCTCGGCTGCATTAGCAGTCGTTAACAACCGCCAATCACTGGGCCCGCGTGGTGGTTTAAAGCCTGTTCTCCCTATCCATAGGGAAGCCTCGTGCCCCAAGCCCCAGCAGTGAGGACGTAAAATGTGATGGTTGAGTAAGCCGTATAAAGCGATTCATTTCAATTGCACAATTTACGAACAATAAGCATATTAAAATACCAGTCGGTCCGTCACACCTATAAAATGGTGAAGTGAAACTGTTGCGGGGGTGTGGACGGTGTGATATTATATTGTCACCGGTCTTGTGTTTGCGCGAGAGAAAGGAGCTTGTGCGCAATACTCGTAAGCTGTATCGACAAGACGGTAATAATAAAAAAATATCAAGATTTTTCAACACCTTAAACGCTATTCGACCGACAAACAATTGAAATTCTGTAAAAAGACGACGACCACGAGTGGTATTCGAACCCGCACCACATGACATGCCGGGTCAGGTGCACTACCAGCTATGCTATCGTGGCTCAATCCAACTCGACAATCTTTGTTCGCAACAATATTTAAATAATCATTAATTGAAATTCTGTTGTATCTGGGCCCGACTTCTGTGGCCCGACGGCGGTCAATCTGTTAAAGGTTTAAACGCATTTGTGGTTCATTGGTTAAGACCATCCGTCTCAGACCGGTCGGAGGGTTCGATTCCCACGTGGGGTACATTTGTGTACTCGGTTTGGTTGGTGGTAAGGCTTGTGTGTCCGCCTGGCTAGCTACCACCATCTTATCTAAATATGTCGCCATAACATTAATATTTGTAGCATTGTTGTGTTCCGGCAGCTAGAGATATGATAGCTAGTGCCTCAGTAGTTAAGGATCCCGGGTGAAGAGCGCTTCCACCATTGTCCTTATCATCACTTAAACATCAGGTAAGATCTGCTCTAAGGGTAAGATGAAGGCACTGTTAATCTGTGGCACTGTACCTACATACCAGAGAGATATAAAAAAAATAGATACTCTCGTAGGGAATTCAATCTTGCATTAAATCTCAAGCTCGCTAATTTTATCTTTATGTTAAATATTTTTCGGAAAAAATGTGTTGAGATACTTTTCACGAGCGGTATTTGAACCCGTAACCTCAGACATACCGGGTTACGTACACTTCTGATAATGATATCGTGGCTCGGTCTATTCCCTGTAAATTTATCAACTCTACATCGAAAGCCAAAGCCAAGGCCAAAGTAGCATTATTCAACAACACTTAAGGCGAAGGGTAAGGCACACTAACGCCACCAATTGATAATTTGACAATTACTAACGGACCGAATCTTTTTTTAAACATTGCGTACCGTCCGATAACAGGAAAGCATCCATAGTATTTATTTAATAATTGTGCACTACTTTTTGTTGCGTGGTTTATTCACAAAACGGGTTATCGCATTTATTCACAAGCAATGGCCACTTTTGGTGTTAGCGAATGAATACAAAAACAAACTTAAAAGTAGTGCACAACAATTAAATAATAGATGTTTGCCTAGTGTCGGAAGGTCCGCAATGTTTGAAAAAATATCCAGTTTAGCAGTTATCAAATTATCCATTAGCAGCGCTAGTGTGCCTTACTCTTCGCCTTATGTAAAATTTTAATATTACCTATTTTTTAAATAGATTTTCGAATGCGTGATATTCAAAAATCGACTCCCCAAAAAATACGGCTAGATACGAAGACTTTCACAAAACAGCAAATCGTTTCCACACAAAGAGTATGAAGTAGGTAAGACGAACGACAGCGCGGGCGATCACTTATAATTATAATACACAAATTAAACTAAAATATGACTGTCAAACATAATCTCCCCATAAGGCGTGCCTCCTACCACGTTCGAAATTAGGTCGTTTGCGGCGTGTGGGCGGTCACTGTGGCCCTACCATGACTTATCACACGCGTCTCGATAGCGACTGCGGTGCGTAATTGTTTTGCATAGCAAAATTTACTGTATAAGCCACAAAATAAGGAGAACGCAGAAGATAAGTTTAATATGTACTTACCGCGCTCGAGAAACTCACAAATACTCGTAGATTAGTTTAACCGCCTCTGTGGTCTAGTGGCTAAGATCACCGGTTGAGAGCTCTGTCCTAGGTTCGATTCCCAGCGGGGGGTACATGTTTGTGTACCTACTCGGTTTGTTTGGTCCGTCTGGCTAGCTACCACCATCTTATCTAAATTTGTCACTATAACATCAATGTTTGTAGCATTGTTGTGTTCCGGCAGCTAGAGATAAGACAGCAAGTGCCTCACTAGTTGAGGATCCCTGGTGAAGTTCGCTTCCATCATTGGCCTTATCATCACTTAACATCAGGTGAGATCAAGGCACTGTGCTTACCCGCTAATATAAAAAACAAGATCTCTTGCACGGTCACGGATCTCGGAACAGCTCGGAACAGTCCGATCGCAGCTGTTGCGAGATACCGTGTTGGTAAGAGGTTGTCTATGTGTGCGTTTGTATAAAGCTTACCTTCTGCAGTTTCCTTATTTTGAGGCCTCCAGTGCTAAAATAAAATGGCGATACGTTTTCTATTAGGTAAGTACACCTTTTAGTACCTACGTCACTCATCTGATTATTCTGTACGGAATAAAATAGATAGATAACACAATTTATTGCTCACACAAATAGAAGCCCTAACTATGTAGCTCGGGATAACTGTCCAGTAAAAGGCTTGGACTGTAAGTATATAAATGCTGGTATATTTCGCAAAAACGGTACAAAATATACCTACCTTGTCTTGACCAAAGACGCTCTTATTGCTTTAAGCAATATATTCCCATGAGCCCATAGTTAGAGGACATCTTTTATATTTATATAGGTATTTAGTTTTTAATTTGCTATTTATTTTTCTGTTTTTTTAAGTTATGTTTTTTTATCGTGTATATAATTATATACTTTTAAATTATAAAGAGGAAACTTTGTATTTTTGTATGTATGCAATAAACTAAAAAACAACTGGATCGATTTAAAAAATTCTTTCACCATTAGAATGCTACATTAGCGTTGAGTAACATAGGCTATATAAAAAAATGCGGTACGAAATCCGCCGGGTCACCTAGTACTAAATAAATTCCAAATCTTTCCACAATTTTTACACCGTCTATGCAGACAAAATGTGGAATACATTCCCTGTCAGTATTCGTGAGAGTCCATCGGTAGCGTTCAAACAGAAATTGAAAGAACCGGAACGTTGTATTAAGTGTTCAGTTAGAGTATAATGTGTATGTATGTTTATACATTAGAAAAGAAAGAAAGACACACATACATAATATACAAAAAAAAATATACTGTCTAGTAGTCTACACAAGAGAAAAAATAAGATAAAACAAAAAGAGCAATAAAAAAGAAAACAAAGAATGTAAAGTTATTAGTTGAAGGTATTTTTTTGACGTGTAAGCATAGTGGCTTGATCTCACCTGATGTTAAGTGATGATAAGGCCAATGATGGAAGCGCACTTCACCCGGGATCCTCAACTAGCGAGGCACTGGCTATCTTATCTCTGCTGCCGGAACACAACAATGCTACAAACATGGCGACACATTCAGATAAGATGGTGGTAGCTAGCCAGGCGGACAAACAAGCCCTACCACCAACCAAACCTAGTACACAAACATGTACCCCCGCTGGGAATCGAACCCGGGACCTCTGGGTCTAAACCGACGATGGTCTTGGCCAATAGACCACAGAGGCGACAAAATGTACGTAAATAATATCAGAACTATAAAAAATACTGTACCGCAGACAGTCTTTCCACACCACACACAGTTAGTGTCGGCTGGAAGAGATCTCTCCTAGAGATAGCTCACCTTTGTATATGTCTTGTATAACGTGTATTTGAAAGTGTTTTTATATGTACAATTAAGGATTAACAGTAGTTACATACCGTTCGAGAATTTTCGAGAAGTGAAAAACTCAACACTGTGAAAACTCGCGGTAGAGGTAAATATTGCGTTGTCAATACTTAACTCCGGTTATAGCCATTTTAATACAGATGCAAATGAATCCGTTCGCTTATCGCTAGATCTAGTAGGCTCAGTGAAATAGCTAGGTAATGGTAGGATTTCAATATAGTTTTATTCAGTTTTTATTGGCAAGTGTCAGATTAAAAAAAATGAACTATATAACTAAATTAAAATCAGCTATTAGAATTTGCAACGTAACTATTTTTAATCAGACACTGCACTGCAGGACAATAAAAGTTGTTGACAATAATAAGGTTTTTTTTCTTTCTATTTCTGTTTCAATAACAAATGATACCAATTTTGTTAAAGTATGTACAAATGACATCACCTTAGAGTTCTTAAACACATTAACCGTTCGAATTGGCATAAACAAGAGTTACTGTACCTAACATAAAAAGTATTATTTTAACAAACACGCAATTGATGGAACGTAATGTGACGTCATGCCTTACAACATAGTCAATTCCTATGAAAGAATCTCAGAACAATATTTAGTTATTATTTTGAGGAAAAGATACCTATCGTATTGACAAGTGCTAAAAATAATTGACTAACACGGGTTAGTAATAGGGAAGCTGACAGACACCTTCCCTATTTCCTGATTACGTAGTAAGTATTACCACATAATAACGAGATTATTTATTTGCGAGATTATTGATTACGAAGACCTAAGCTGTAGGTACTTATACAGCATAGGTATTATGCATAATGTCGGTTCTATCTCAATGACGGCCTTCTATTCTTACATTAGGATAACAGCGCAGGCGCAGCGAGGGAGTTTATCGCCCAAAATAAATGTATTAGGGATATTTTTGGTCTAGCTCCAGAATTACAGATAAAGAAACCTAGGCACCTGCTTAATTTCCAGTTGATTCGCTACATATTTTGGTAATATGACAGCAAGTCAGTACATGAGTGGTATTTCGCTGTTATAAGTATGGAGATATAGTGACAAAATTATGTTTAAAACGGGTGGCTACAGATTCTTCCATGTTATAGTCAAGATATATTATTTACTAATTGGAACTGAAAAACATAATAAGAAAAATATTTAATGAAATATTTAATGTTTCACTTATTAGCCAAAACCAATCTAGAAGAACCATTGAGAAGACTTACAATAAAGGTTTTCCTACAAGAAAAAAGAGAAACAACGACATTTTTTGTAAAAATCCAACCAACCTTATTCGATGGGCTTCATTCTATTCTATTTACAGATGGTACACAAATCTCCACCTAAAATTGCGTAAACGCCTAAAATAGGAGCTCATAGCTACTTTCAGTTTTTTTTCTGATAGTTTAGTTATTAACATAGAGTACCTTTCTTCCTGTAGCTTTACAATACGTTAACTTTAATATAAATGGACGCAGAGTAGACACTACAAACTCATCGCAGAACGTTAAAAGTGTGAGCCATAAAAGGCGTTCTTCACAGCTTATAAATAACCTTAAGAATATTATCATAAATAGCTGTAAGACCGAACTGCCGTACAAGGCACCCACCCGGTCAGGTGGTGCACCCGATATGAGGGCTTCCGGCGAGCGCTGAAATAGCCGCATCGCCCCGCCAGAAACTAAATACCCAAATGCGTTTGTGATCACCGGACGGCTGCCAAATAAGGCACCAATCTCGGATTTCGCGCGCTCTCCCGATTCTGGCACACCACCAGCCTGCGAAACGCGCTCTATTCCCGTCTAATACTCGTGAAAAAACACGTAAAAAACCGTTTTTATTTTCGAACGGCCTCTAAATTTAGGCCGTATGGAAACCGAAAGTGATACGAGCGATTTTGGTTCGGCCGCGTAGTCTGTATTTTGATTAGAGGCGCGAGCGCAGCACGCCGCGCGCGGTTTGATAACGCTCCACCAGTGCAGTGCGCTGCTGTGTTACGCTGTGATACCATGGTTTCGTGTGCAGTGATCTATTGAAAGGATTTGGATGTCAATGCTGCCCGAAGGAGGTGAGGTATTTTTATGTTTTATTGTGTTCCCTGTTACGCTCTATGTTGGACGATAAGCTATCGCATTGTACGTCAGTGTTATCAGTTATCGGCCGACTGGCCATACATTTATCGATTAGTTGTTCCGAGTTTAAGGAAACATAAAATTATGTGAATACGTAACCGAATAATTTGTACTTTATTAACACCTTACAAGTTTAGTCAAACTATATGTTTTATATACTTACTATAATTTACAGCTAGGTATTAGGTGTTTTTTTAAAGTTTTTACCTGCCATTATGTGATTGTGTTCAGTTTAAATTGTGTGTTTTTATTGTAATGCCCACTGGTTTTGAGCTCCGCTTGTATGTAAATCTGTGTCAGTCAAACAATCAAAATGTAGTTTATTTTATGGAAATCGTTAAAATCGTTAAATCGTAATAATAACGGAAATGACCACGACAATATTGATTTCATCGCCTAACATATAACATAAATTTGGCTAATAGATCCAACCTACACATACTACCGACCTAAACACAAACCTTTAGAATCTTGTTACGATATTCGTTATTTAGGTTTCTTTCATGGACGATATACATAATTTTTCTTTAAAAAGCTAAATAGTCCTAAGAAGATCCGTTCGTGTGTAATTTTAAATGGTCTTGGCAATTTCGTAGACATTACCCTCTCTGAGAATCTATAAACCTACTTCCCATGCAGAGTACTGGGCACCGGTGGAGCGTAGATATGCTAAAATAGTATTTTAACACCGTGACGTAACGCACAAATGGAAAAGTCTCATCTTTCGTATTTTTCCAACAATTAGGTTGTTTCATGTACGCTTATTTTGACTTTGAATGGAACGAACGACTCTATTTTTGACATACAGACAGTTGGAAAGGTGGAAAGTGGCACTTATGCACAGGTACACTAACAACTCCAAATTGTAAGTGACCTAGGCCGTGTTAAATGATGGTTTCACTCTAAATGTCACCTAAAATAGTAAAGTGTCACTAAAAGAGAAGATTCAAGCTTTTACAGATTTACAGAAACGCAATACAAAACTGCATATATTTGATCCCAGATTTGTCCGCGAAGTGTATGAAATAGAAGTCCCAACTTCTAACGAATCATAAGTCGCAGACTAAAGCTAGCTCAACGTAAAGTGACGGCATGGTTTTACTGCTTCCATTACATTAATCATATAACTTTTAGCTCCTCTACTAGTATTGATTAGCAACACTGTCCAATTGGTAAAGTTTGTAGTTTTCTAAAGTTTACGCGAACACTACACATTGAAATTAAACAACTTTTACGGATCTACTCGCGTTTATTTTACATCATCATCAGCCTATAAACGTCCCACTGCTGGGCACAGGCCTCCCACATGATCAGTAGCACGTGGGGGTATTGGGCCATAACCCACCACGCTGGCCCAATGCGGGTTGGTGGGTTTTATCGACTGCCATCTTACGACAACAACCGGGACCAACGGCTTAACGTGCCTTCCGAAGCACGGAGGAGCTCGAGATGTTTTTAATTGGTCACCCATCAGGCGACCCGGCATTGCGAAAGTTGCTTAGCGGGCAAGATCGCAAGCCGAACGCGCTAGCCGCTGCGCTTATTTTACTTATTTTACATATTACTTTTTTATGTTTATCCTGACGTTTTGAACCCTTTGCAGGGTCCATTATCACAGGGAGACTAAGGAACGCAGGATCGCACCTGATTAAATTTAAATGAGGGTGTATACCCTCATTTAAATTTAATCAGGTGCGTTCCGTTTTACGCAGAAAGAGCTTATAGTATCTTTTGGTCTGGCAGTATGGTGTTGGGGCTGGGATTTAATATTTTGTTTGATGGGATCCCAGGCTGATGGTAGATTCCAACCATCTTCTCTATTGAAATTTGGATGTTTTTTAATTTCATTAGCCTCGCGTATCTTCCTATTAGGGATGAATCGTTGTTCTCTAGCGAGTATTTGTGGTTTATCAAATCTGATGTACCTACTGGTTGGGCCCCTCTAGGGCATGTTCGCATACTGTAGACTTATTTTCGGGCTTATGCTTGACGTCGGCTATATGTTCTTTAACGCGAGTTCCTACGCTTCTCTTAGTTTGCCCGATGTAAGAGAGCCCACAGTCGCAGTCCAGTTACTACTGAGACTACTGCCCAAAGAATTCTGAAGAGACCGAAACAGGTGGAAATCTGAAGGTGCAAGGTCAGGACTATACGGCGGATGCATTAACACCTCCCACCCAAACTCTCTTAATTTTTGCTGAGTGGCTAAAGATGTGTGAGGCTAAAGATGTTTTTCATCATGATAACGCTAGACGTAAACCACAACAAAACCACACCCCTTCTGTTGATTAATTCCGGTCACTTTCTCTCAACTTCTTGCTTTAATCTCATCAGTTGTTCGCAGTAGAGTTCAGAATCGATGGTCCTGCCTGGTGGTAACAGCTCATAATAAATAATGCCCTTCCAATCCCACCACACACACAGCATCACCTTGTTGCGAGTTAACCCGGGTTTCGCTACAGTCTGTGAGGTTTGACCGGCCCTTGACCACGAACTTTTTCGCACGTTCTTGTCGTACGTGATCCACTTTTCATCACCAGTTATTAGCTTCCTCAAAAATGGTACGGTTTCATAACGTCTATAAAGAATCACAAATGAGTACACGGTTCATTAGGTTTCTTTCAGTGAGCTCGTGAGGTACCCAAATAAAGAGCACACATTTTCCTAATTTGTATTTGGAATTATCTTCTTTAAAATTTAAACTTTTAATGATACCAAAATCAGCCAGATACAAACAGTATAGCCAAAGAGATTTTATTACAAGTTCATATATACTATATGCGAAAAGACTTTTTCCCCAACCTAATTAATGCAATATGAATAGGGCTCCTTTGGCTTACAGAGTACGAGTAGATCATTATCATCATCATCAGCTCATTTTATATCCCCACTGCTGGGGCACGAGCCTTCCCTATGGATGGATAGGGAGAACGGGCCATAAATCACCCCGCGGGCCCAGTGCGGATTGGCGGTTGTTAACGACTGCTGATGCAGCCGGGACCAACGGCTTTACGTGCCTTCCGAAGCACGGAGGAGTAGATGGTTTTGATTAATTTCGGCGAGTTAGATAGAGCCACAATAGCATAGTTGGTAGTGCACCTGACCCGGCATGTCATGGGGTGCGGGTTCGAATCCCGCTCGTGGAATTATTTCAACACTTTGTCTTTTTTATTTTTTCAAAATGATAAATTTGATTTGCTGTTTTACAAATAGTAGTTGAATAACAAGGTACCTAATAGTTATTTAGAAATAATATCATTGTCAAAATAACATAGAGCTAGATAGGTGTGTGATAAAGATAGATATTTACTCACAACAACAACATAAGTCATGCGACATTAAAAAACTCAAGCTAATATTTGCTACAGGTTATTGTAGGTAATTATTTTTTAACTGAGGATTCCTATACTGTTTGCCTTTCAAAGATAAGATGTCTTCCCCGATTCTATATGATAGAAAGATATAAAACAATTTTTTCCATCTGGAAAAAAACATTATGGTAATAGAGTCATTGACTTCGATAAAATGGTTTTAGCTAACCAGGAGGACTTGTATCAAGTCGTCGTCAACTCTGACTCTGTCTAAGATTGGTGGTATTAATGACACATGCTGAGAAGATGCCTTTTCAGTATCATATACCTACCATGTAACTTAAATTATGAACGTTTTACTTGTATAAATGTTATTTTGTGTTACTAATTAAATGTTTTTCTATTCTATTCTATTATATTCTAATGCACTGAGCCACAGAGGCAATCAAAATTCAAAGATACTAAAAAATTAACTTCTTAATCTATGGCTAATTTAATAAGGCAGGGTCTCAGTGTAGGTGGTATTTAAGGGCAACATCCCTATACATGAGTCACTTGTAAAATCGTCTCATATAAATACTAAAGTATTTAGGTAGGTACTTTTATTATCTTTTCTTAATTTATTAAGAAACCTGAAGAACCTGCAAAGGTTTTTTCCACATTCTTTCACTTTTATTCATCAGTGAAGCTGTTAATATATTTGAAAGTAAAAAACCTGAAGCCTTGAAAACCCGAAGCTTGGCTTTGGGTAGGCAGATCCGATGAGTCTCATTTTTTCCTAGCCAGAGTCACAGATACACAATACCTAAGTGTTGAGTATTTCGTTTCTTCTCCATATACTATACAAAGCTGGTTGTCGACAATTGCATTGTGTTGCTAGCTAATAAACAATATTGCTACTAACATTGCTGTTATGGTAAGAAGGAGATATCTACCATTCCAACTTGTATCTAATTATTTACAATTGGCATAAAGATTTGTCATCTCTATTTGGTACACCAAATTAGTATCTCTTCTTCACGTCTGATTTGCGGTGACATTGTTTCGACAAAATAGGCAAATGCACACACTGAATGTGTGTTATGCAAATCCACGAGTAAAAATTGGTCAAACTGTTTGTCCGTCTCATCATTTATGAAAGTACTGTAGCGGCCGCTAGCCCGTATATGGTAGTGTTAAACAAATTGCTAACTGAGCTTTCTGTCGCCGAATGTCTCTGTGAGACAACATAAAACGGCAGGCGTATTACCGAAAAAGCAACCAGTTGTTAATAGTACAATTGTAACGCGACTAAGAAGTGAACGAGCTTACAGCTCCGGTAACCTATCCGGATATTAGTTAGTGGACTTTACGTGTCCACGGGGCAACTAGCTTGAGACACTAGTCTTAAACGTACCGGATGAAGAATGTGCTTCGGCGGGTTCTAATCTGGCGTTATGACCTGACGTAGGTGGTCCCTTGTGCTTGCGCAAGGATGTCTGACAACTTTAATTTTATAACCTTATTAACCTTTAAAGTCGTGTGTGGAGTTGGGTTGCTCACAAATTAGTTAACTAATTTAGCTAAGTTAGTTAGTTAGCTTCGGCGCCTCCTGATCTGGCGTTATGACCTAACGCAGATGGTTCCTTGTGCTTGCGCCAGGTTGTCTGACACCTACTTTAATGACCTAACGGTTGGTGAGGGGTGTCAGAATAAACTTTAAAAGTCGTATGTAGCGGGATGCTCATAAATTAGTATTGCGGACACAAATCGCTCAATGTTCGCTCGCTTAGTGCATTTGCGATTAAAATGTATGTAATAGTTTACATACATTGAAGGCTGAACCTTACCGGGACTGTCATAAGGTCGAAAATACGTAGCGCCTGCGACAATTGAGACCGAAAATTAACAGAACCGTAATTTTTTTTTAATTTATTGGTTTTAGCTATCAAAATAATTATGCAGCAACGAAATTACGAATATTGATGTTATCAATGTATTTGAGTGGTTTCCAAGGATATAGATTAAGTTTATTTGTTGTAATTTCAACAATAGTGATATTTTTGTGGTATTTTCGAAAATAATTATGATCCATTCAAAATTATTTATTTAATTGTGTATTTGAGCTAGCAAATTCAAGATAAAAACATAAAAAACATAAAAAAACATAAAAACATGAATTTACGTATATCAACATTTCAGATTTGTTAGTCATATTATAGTCTATTCGACGAAAGTTGGAGCATTTTTTTCAGTGTGTCGCCTTAACAACTGGTTGCTTTTTTCGGTAATATAAGCCTGGGCTTTTCAATTTGTAACGACCGGACTGTCTTTAGAACTTTTATTTGAATGCATTCTGCCTGATTCATGAAATATAAACCGCCTCTGTGGTCTAATGGTTACGACATCGGTCTCAGACCCAGAGGTCCTGGGTTCGATTGCGAGCGATACATGTTTGTGTACTCGGTTTGGTTGATGGTAGGGTTTGTGTGTCCGCCTGGCTAGCTATCACTATCTTAACCAGACATGTCGATGATGTTTGGAACATTGTTGTGTTCCGGCAGATAGATTTAAGATAGTCAGTCAGTGCCTCAGTAGTTGAGGATTCCGGGTGAAGTGCGCTTCCACCTTCACCCTTATCATCACTTAGCATCAGGTGACTAGAAGGTCAAGTGCTACCCATAAAAAAAATGTTTTCCTTAATTTTTACTTTATTTACTATATTTTATAAGTATTTATGTTTTCTTAAGTTTATCAAGACACTACGCATTACCCAACTAACACATTAGTGAATATTGCAGCTTATCTTGTAACTCACAGGTCCATAAAGTTTCTATATTGGTGGAAAATGCAGCATCTTGTTGCTCATGAGTGGAAAATATGGGTGCAACCTATAAAAACCACTTTAAGTGGCATATTTTTGATAACGCCGCTTAAAGTGACACAGTAGTTAATTTTGATACCTTTTTAAATCTCACAATGCTATAAGAGAGTCATAATTCACTAAAAGTGGTAAGATTGATCTAATAATACCTTTTGAAGATCTGACAATCGCAAAACAGTGGCAAGTATCATTGCTGTACAACCATTTCATTAGGAAGTAATATTCACTTTTAGACCACTTAAGTGTTTATATAATACCCAGAAAGATGTCATATGATACTACAAGTTATAAACAAGGTCCAATTTTCCCCTAATTAAACTTTAGTTTATTATAATCACTCATATGCTCCCAGATTAGACTTTATGACGGTAACACAGTGATTTTTATCACTTTGACCCGCAGAGAAGTAACAAACAGGTGGAAATTGGAACCAACAAACACATTTCGATGTCGCCATTTTTTTATTATGGCGTTTGATAAAGCCGACTGTTTATTTCCATAATTGTGCAACTGTGCAATAGTTAGCGACTGATAGAATACATTTACAATTTATCCAGCAAATTATGAACAATACGAGATGATACACCACTTCTTTTTTTGAAAATTTAGTTAATATTAATACTTATAGTTTTTGTTAAAAGATTATTCTATGTCATTAAATCAATGGCGCGCAAAAATATTGAAAGAAAACATATACATATTTGACAGTAAAATGATGTTCCCATTTCTCTAAGATGCACATAATGCAAAATATTTGAAATGAACATTCTTACATTATTAAAATAATTGATGACATAAAAATTCCAATACCATCTGAACTGATCGAATTGAATGCATTATAACAACGACGAATTCGTTCACTCAGTCATTCATTGTTCAGGTGGCAAAGAAGCTGCAATTTTCATCTTGAAGCACAATCGAATATGCTATAGACCTATTATGCGATGTGCCCACTTAGCGCTATATCTGCTGCTTTAGGGTTCTATAGCGCGCTATAGACCTTGCCTTTAGCCACCACAGTTACAATTTGATACGCTATGGACCCTGTATGCCACAAGTTTGTGTTAGTTGGGTATTGAAATGAAATATTTTATACGAGTTTAAACTGCATTTCGAGAAGGTTTCTATTAACACAGCGCTATAGGACTGACCTCTAGTCAATTGCGTGCTGAAACTTACTTATTGGTTGTTTTATTGTTTTTAATGACGTCATAATTCAATACTCGAAATTTCTTCGATTCAATTCGAATACTAACACTGTTTTAGTCAGTGTATGTAGTTATCGTTTTGAGTTATCTATGACCTTTGACTACGACTGACAGTGACGCACTGGGTCCACTGTCTACAGCTCTAATGGATAGGGATCTAATGCAGGGTTTTCAAACTACAGCGTGCAAGCATCACCAAAACAATTCTCCATACCTACATTATATTAATTTGATTATTTTGTAAAATTTACAATGTCAGTAATTCATACAAAATAATAATTACCTATCAGATAGAGTTCATATTCAATTGAAGATTCAATCTATTATCTATCTAGATATATTATCTAGTATTCTAATCTGTTATCTAGATGGATAACACATTACTTGCAACAACACAACAATGAACAATGCATATAAAAATAATTAAAAATTGTTACAATTTGGCATATTAGGTATTTGACGAGCAATTAAAATCACTAGTGGTCGCCCAGTGGTCGAAATTCGACCGTAATTTTATTAAGGCCGCACGGATTATATCCTAAGCAATGAAAAATTAAAAAAGATAGAATGTGAGTTTGGATTTGCATTGACAGATGTCGGCCGCATTAAAGACAAACAGTGTGTGTCAAATACATGGTATTGTGTAATGTTGTTTTTGTTGATTTAATGTATCTTTTATGCATAATTAAAAAAATATATTTACATTCGGATAACCTTCTCTATATAAACTATAAGTGTGTGAAACTTCATACTCCTCCGTCCGTGCAATTTTCGTAAAAACGGATACAACGTTTTTGCTTCACGTATTAATATTTAGATAACAAGTCCGGTTATGAAAGAAATTGAACATTTTCTCGAAACAAAAATTGGCGAGTAATTCAAAACTACTATCAACTTTATCTTTATTTACTATTTAAAATAAAAGAACTATTTAATATAATCCTTAACAAGACCAATTAAGACCTTTATTTGGATAACCCGTGTATACCTTACAAAGAAAAGCGAATCCATATAAAAATTAGCCCCCACATAATGGACTGCCACACAGAAATGGTATGATTATGCAAAAATATTATTCCGCAAAAGATTAATCGCTTCTTTGGTAAATGTTTTGTTGTGGTAAGATAATAAATATCAAACAGCATGAGAGTGGTCATCTATTTTGGTGGGAAAATGAACTCTATTGCAACGGTGATAAGAAATAACGAAACTTTTCAAACACAGTTCTCCTACGCTCATAATGATTCATACCGCTCTGTATAGTATTAATAACTTTGTTCTTCATTCACCAAATACGGTCACTATTAGCGATCCCTTTTTGTTGTTATTTTGTGTTTTATTTCCTTCTTGGAAGGCAGATTCTTTTGCTTTTCCATTACATGATTTGTTGGTGTTCAAATTGAAACATGATTACAGGTTTTATTAAACATGACAGTGACAGTAATACCTAAGTGCCTTGTGGAAACCGAACTCACGATATTTTGCATTTCGGGACCCTTACAATCGGAACAGGCTATCGCATGGATTGCAAAGGGTGTGTGGGTTTGGGTGATAGATACCTACGTTTTAATAATCTATGATAAAATTACCTTTCTATGACGTAACAAAAGTAGAACATTGCATAAAAAATCGTATTGAACCACTGCTTGAGTAGTGGTAGGTAACTTATTTTTTATAATTTAAATTTTTGCATTCATGATTTCACGGTGCTAATTATGTAGTTACAAGATAAATAAATCTCTCGGTGCTGAGCGGTTAGACCATTGGACCAGTTACCCAAATGTCGTGGGTTCGATTCCCACTCGAACTTGCCGAGACTGGTTGATTTAAAAAAATTCGTAACTTATATTGATAGAACTATCTACTAATACTTCATTTTCAAACCTACCACATACCTAGATATCTACCACAATGAGGTAGGTACCTACTTGCATAGATGAATTATATTATTGTTTGCAGTGTCATAAATATGTATTTACTCCCACATTTCTCTAAGCGATTCTGTCCATAATCAGATAGTGTAACATGCAATATGATAATTTGTAAATCACCTATAAAGGTGTCCGTTGTATGCATATGTATGTTGATTTATGTAACACTAGTAGGTACATATGTGCCCGCGGCTTTGGCAGCGTGAAATATGGTTTGTCACTGTCACAAAAGTTATTACACGCGTCTCTACACTAAATGCCATACTTACATTTTACCTGGATAAGAAAATAAAAGTAAACAATGCCAAAAACGAGGAGTATATATATAAACACGAGGAGCTCGATGTCTATTTAATAAAATAAATAAATAAATAAATGATATTGTTAAGTAACCATGTTATGAAAATGACAAAAAGTAAATAGGATTTTTTTCTTCTTTTGTTATACTTAGTAGATACTTACCTATTTTTATTATTTTATAAGCCTTCTCTCATTTATCTTAAATTTCTTATACCAGACAGGGGCATAGTTTGAGCTTGTCTTTATATTGTGTTGCCATCCTTATGTATACCTACATTATGGTTCTGCAATAAAATGTTGTGTACTTATTGAACATTGGAGTCCTTAGTCGCAAGACATCTATTGATGAATTTACCTCGCCTCCCTCACGATACGGCAAACCAGACCCAAAGCATAAGGTTCCGCGCGGTACATATTCTATAGTTCCCAGCCTTTTAGGCATTTTCACTCTCAAACTCTTGATATTTGCGGTGACGCATTATTGCTTCTGTAAGACATTGGAAACGCTGGTAAAATGGCTATCTCAAGTGAAAAACAAACACTTCTTGGCCTACTGAGTGCCAAGTGCGAGTTTCATTCGCCATTTGAATACGTTAACGAAAACGAGAATTTGTACCTATAGGTATGGCAAAATTTTAACACCTCTCGTATGTCGCCAGGAGGCGCTGCTTCAATGCCACACTAATTTTCGTTTTCGTAAACGTAATCGAATGAACACGGATAGTAAACAAAGCTCACACCATTGACTTATATTTATAAATCGATGGCTCACACTAGGCACCCTGTAGGTACCTACATACTAAGTTTATTCATATGTTGTATCAATTAACATAGGTAAGTACTGTAAGGAGGTTATATGCAGCTTACTTAAAGTTAGTTTATTACATTTGTGTTAAAGCCTCTTTAGTCTGGATGAATATTTGAATCATCGAACATGTAAAATTAAAAAGGTTTGCAACGGTTTGACAGTCGACAGACAGGAGCGAGACAGCCCGGCTCAAGAGCCGAGGTGCTCTGTAGTAGTGTTAAATTCTCTTTGGTGCTCTGAGATCGGTTTAATCTAATGTAATGTCTTTAATATCATAATACACGAAGTTAGGTGCAACTGTTGTTCTTATTTTATATCCTAGTGGGATTCTCTAAGTAGTGGGAACACTACAGTACGTAGTAACTATTAATTAATCTGTGACAGTACCATGACGTGGTTAGTAGGTATAATATGTATTTTCTTATGATTACTCGTAATTAAGCGGTGTTTCAAGTCATTACCAAAAATAAACTATAGTCAACGGTTAGGCACTTACATAAAAAAGCAGTGTAGTCGTTTCCTCATTTTAGAATCATTGTGTGGTTCATGTCATCGTATGACATCACAATTTGCGATCATCAGTCGACTTGCAACCGTTTACCATGGTAGGTAGCTATTCATAGTGCCAATTTTTGTTCACTTTACCAAAGGAGATTACCACGGTATATCGAAATTCATTTGACATAAGGTCGACAAAACATTTGCCCTTTCTGTTACTGATCAAACAACCAACTGACTACTTAGTTAATTATATTTTGTCGATATACCTAACCATTGACATTTATTGTTCGAATGAACGTTTGGTTGAATAATCGTTTGGTAGAATGGACGTTTGGTAACGTTTGGACTGTAAGCTTTTCTATCGCATGTCAAATACTAAGGCCTCTAGATCTTGTTGGGTTGAAAATATTGTGCTTACTTATTAATTTTGTCATAGTACATACTAGCTTAATGGAGATAATTATGAAATTATAGAAATGGCAATGGTTATATCGACAAAATTTGTTTGTTCGATCAGTAAGAGAAAGGCCAAATGTTTTGTCGACCTTATGTCAAACGGCGAAATAAATTTCGATATCCCGTTGGTAAACTCTTACCAAAGAGTTAACCTTTATATTTTGGGTGACACAGTACAAACATCAAAGTTATGTTCTTTACAAACTAGCCAGTTCTTATGGCGAAGGCGAAGGGTAAGGCACACTAGCGCCACCAATTGATAATTTGACAATAACTAACGGACCGGATCTTTTTTTAAACATTGCGTACCGTCCGACAACAGGAAAGCATCCATAGTATTTATTTAATAATTGTGCACTACTTTTTGTTGCGTGGTTTATTCACAAAACGGGCTATCGCATTTATTCACAAACAATGGCCACTTTTGGATTTTAGCGAATGCATACAAAAACAAACCTAAAAGTAGTGCATAATTATTAAATAATAGATGTTTACCTAGTGTCGGAAGGTCCTCAAAGTTCGAAAAAAAAACCAGTTTAGCAGTTATCAAATTAAATCCATTAGCGGCGCTAGTGTGCCTTACCCTTCGCCTTAGAGAACAGCTACAGCTTTACAGGAAATATTTACATTTTATATTTCTATATATTATCCTTTAATAGTTTTTGGATACTCGTACACATGTTTGGTATACAAAAAACTAAAAAACCCGTGTGCAGAATTATCGGCGCTAGTGTGCCTTACCCCTCGCCTTAAAGAAATTACAGAGATCTATTGAGTTACCGCCTCGGTGGCTTAGTGGCCAGCTCTGCCCAGTACCCGAAGGTCCTCGGTTCAATTCCCAGGTTAGGCAAAGTGTGTTTCGGATTTTTTGATGAATAGCCCCGGTTTGTGATCACCACTCCGCATTTGGCAAGGGTGATTAAGCCATTACTCATCATCTGTGTAGTGATGACGTGATTTCAATGGTGGAGGCTCATGCCCAGCTTGGACAGCTGTTATAGGCTATTTAATTTACTTTTGCACTTACTTCTTTTTCACATCTCGGATTTATCATTACTAGTGGTCGCCCAGTGGTCGAAATTCGACCGTAATTTTATTAAGGCTGCACGGATTGTATCCTAAGCAATGAAAAATGAACAAAGATAGAATACCTATGAGTTTGGATTGTCATTGACAGATGTCGGCCGCATTAAAGACAAACGATACGTGTGTGTCAAATACATATGCGTGTGTGTGTGTCAAATACACACACACTAGTGTGTAATGTTGTTTTTGTTGATTTAATGTAATTTTTATGCATAATTAAAAAAAATTACAATTCGGATAACCTTCTCTATATAAACTATAAGTGCGCGAAATTTCATACTCCTCCGTCCGCGCAATTTTTGTAAAAACGGGTACAAAGTTTTTGCTTCACGTATTAATATATACAGGGTGACTGGAAATTAGTGGCGGAGCCGTTAAGGGGAGGTAGTCTAGGGTGATTCCGACAGATATCACTACGAGACCTACCGTCCTTACTTAACCCTTTCCAAGATATTCCTACTTAAAGAGTGTAACCCAAAAAATCGTACAAAAATTTTTCAAATAGTAATAAATCCAAAAAAAACGTGATTTTGGCCTACTTTTTTTTGTTTTGAAACAAAGATATTCTAAATAAGTAATATTAATTGTTAAATCTCCGTAACTGTCGTTATTTTATGCAAAAACTGCTAAACAAAAACGGAAAATGTAAAAAAAATACTTTGATGGCTGATAAAACTTCAATTTATTAAAAAAAGTCACTCTTTATTATTACGTACAAAATAATTAAAAAACTTCTACGTTTCGTACCCTTTCGAATGAGATATTAAAGTCCAAAATCGGGTAAGGAACAATGAAGATATGGTCAATGGAAAAAACCCGTAGAGCCCGTGTAGAGCACTTTGTTCCGAAAACAAAGGACTCGGTCGACGCGCACGAGTCGAGATTGCCCCTCCCTCTTGCTCAGTCCGCTCTCACGGTTTACTGTGTTCCCGACAACTTGGGCTGTTCTCTGTTTTCTGTGACTCCTTACGATTTGGCTGTGTGGTTTATCGGACCAATAATGGCAGAAAGAACATCGTTTAGTAACGAAGAATACGCAGATATTCTTTTTTATTACGGAGCTGCCAGAGGAAACGCTGAACAAGCTCGTCGTGAATATGGCGAAGTATTCCCTAATCGTCGACTGCCTGATGCCCGCGTATTCTCCCGAACCTTCCAGCGGGTGCGAGAGCGCGGAACCGTCGTAAGATACCAAGGTAAGAGAAAGTTATTATTATTAAAGCATGTTCAAACCAGAGATTTCTCCATACAAAATGTAGTTCCTTCTTGTACAGGCCACTCTACATTACTGCGCCGCCACTAGTTTCCATACATGCGCTATAACAATGTTTTGTTCTAGCGCTTTCGATAATTGTCCAGCTATAAAAATAAACCTTTCCTATCACTCTTATTAACGTGCCCTTTAAATTGTAAGATTGCAAAATGAATGTCGCTGTCCAAATTAGTCAGTGCAAAGACTCGCAGAGATGGGTGCCATAAATCATACAAGTAAGATAACGGATATCACTTCACACTGAAGCGCGCTATTATTGTTTACTATTTTTTGTCGAAGTCGATGGATTTTGGTAGAGCTTTTGTAAGAATTTGTATTGTGCGGTCATTGTTGACGCAAATTGCACTATGTCGACAGACGCATTCCTACTAGAGAAGTGATTCATGTTATGGTCCAACCGACGTGAGTCTTTGCGCGGAGCCACATCAACCTAAACAATAGCCATGGTAGTAACACTTAATTAAAAAAACTTTTTTTGTTTTTAGGTGACGCAGGTAGACCTCGACTGGATGTCGGGGACGACGAAGAGGAAATTTTAAATTATTTCCAAAGAGACCCTACGCTGTCTACACGAATGATAGCTCGCCGTATGGGACGCTCTCAATGGAAGGTGTGGTACGCTCTTCACGAAAATGACCTCCATCCTTACTATTACACACCTGTTCAGGCCATAGAACAAGGGGACCCTTTAAGAAGAATGCAGTTTTGCAGATTTTTAATAAATGCGGACGTTGAAGATAGAAATTATCTCAGAAGAATTTTATGGACTGACGAGTCCAAGTTTGATAAGGACGGCATTACGAATTATCATAATGCTTATTACTGGAGTGAACGAGCCATGGGTAATCCACACCTAAAAAGACAAAAAGGTTCACAGAGAAGGTTTAATCTAAATGTGTGGATGGGTATAATTAATAACCGCTTGATTGGACCACATTTCTTACCGCAAAACCTCGATGGGGTTGAATATGAAAATTTTCTGAGGAATGTATTTTTTGAATTAATGGGAGATGTGCCGCTAGAAACGAGGCAAAACATGATATTCATGCATGATGGCTGTCCGGCGCATTTTAGGCTAGCTGTGAGAAGTTGGCTAGACCAACACTTCCCCGACCGATGGATAGGTAGAGGTGGTCCAATACCATGGCCGGCACGTAGCCCCGACCTCACACCCATGGACTTCTTCGTGTGGGGTCGAATGAAAACTTTGGTTTATGCCACTGACGTCCCTGTACCAAACGTTGAAGACTTGCGCAACAGAATAATCAACGCAGCGCAGGAAATACAAAGGGAGCTTACAGACTCAAGGGTTGTAAAAACGGGTGTCGTAAGAAGAGCACGAGCTTGTATTAGAAATAATGGTGGGCACTTCGAAAATGAACTGTAGACAGTTTTTTATTTAATAATTTTTTATTCTTCAGTAGTTTGGTTTTTTCTTTCATTTTTATTATTAGTCTTATCTTGATGGTTCCTTAATCGATTTTGGACTTTAATATCTCATTTGAAAGGGAACGAAACGTAGAAGTTTTTTAATTATTTTGTACGTAATAATAAAAGGTGACTTTTTAAAGAAAATTGATGTTTTATCAGCCATCAAAGTATTTTTTTTACATTTTCCGCTTTTGTTTAGCAGTTTTTGCATAAAATAATGACACTTGCGGAGATTTAACAATTAATATTACTTATTTAGAATATCTTTGTTGCAAAACAAAAAAAAGTAGGCCAAAATCACTTTTTTTTTTAGGATTTATTACTATTTGAAAATTTTTTGTACGATTTTTTGGGTTACACTCTTTAAGTAGGAATATCTTGGAAAGGGTTAAGTAAGGACGGTAGGTCTCGTAGTGATATCTGTCGGAATAACCCTAGACTACCTCCCCTTAACGGCTCCGCCACTAATTTCCAGTCACCCTGTAGATAATTTATTGACATCAGCTATAAATGACTATGACGACAGTCGACGTAAATGGTAATAAAATTAGTACTAACTATAGTAAGTAATGGCATTTAGCTAGTTCCCTCAAGTACCGGCGACGAGTCCTGACGTACGTAATGCTTACATTGGCATCAGGCCAGCAACACAACGCACCGTCTGTTAACGTAGAGCTTGAGAGCTATTTAAAACCAAATTCATTGATTTATTGTTAAATAATGCAGCTGAATAAGAGAAGGCATGGCTGTAATTTTTTTCTGAAATATTCCTGGTGTGGTAGGCGGTTCGTGCGTCCCGCCGGCCCTTACAGAGACTAAGTGGCCGGATTACTAGCTGCAGCACCAGACTCCGGCCACTATCTATACTTAAAATAATCTGTTAGACCAGCGCCAGCGTGTATGCTTACATACAAAACGCGAAAACAATTTACATTTTATAATTATTATTTTAGTAGCATTAGTACTCATGTACTAACGTATATTATTGTACTGTGACAAGGCCGCATCCAGCATCGCATGGTTAATTATACTAAAAATTTGCACTGATTGAGCACTTGATGAGCACTTGATTGATTGCTGTTTTTTTATAAATCTGATTTATAACTTAGCCCTTTTTATAAAAAAGATAGAACCAATTATATTAAATAGCTTCGCATTATATTGACGTTTTATTTAATAATCGCATAGTATTACCTATTTCACATAAATCTTGAGTAAAGTGGAAGAACATAACTAGTTGAGAATTAGTAATAAATTGTGTGAACATTCAAAAATCTGAGAGCCTATTGGCCATTAAGTTGCGTTAGTACCTAGTGTCCGGCCTCTAAGTTTCTATTAGGGTGGCCGGAGACTAGGCATAAAGTGGTGGGGCACTGGATTGCGACGGCCGGATACTAAAGAAAACATACTTTTACAAAAATATATTTTTTACATAAAAATTGTAAACCTATATTTTTCAAAAGAGTGTTAAATATATTTTTGAATATATACATTCGTTAGTCAAAAATACTCAAACACCGAGTCTTCTGTAGAGCTTAGTTATAGACGAACTAAGTCAGCAAGTGCACTAAGAGGCCGGGCACTGGACATATTACCCTACATCTGTAATTTTTTTTGCGATGTTTAGATAATATAGCAAAGTAATAAATGTTGAGATGACGGCTGATCAAGAAGTATGGAGAAAGAAAACATATTGCGAATTATTGTCATCAGTGTCACAAAATAAGAAGATTGCAGAAGGTGGAGGCAGGAATCTTCATACAAATGCGCTCGAGCAATGCACAAACACCTAAACAACCTCACGGACACGGAATCTCAGAACAGCTTCGCTCGGACTTGGTTCGAGATGGTCTGAGATTCCGTGCCCATGCTCCTTTGCTCGAGCGCGGTATAAAGAAGCTTACTTTCAGCAGTCTCTTTATTTTGTGCCAGTGTGCCTAGTGAAATTGCCTGTTGAATTCATTCGATTACGTAAACAAAAATGAGAATTCGTATGGTACGCGTGCTGCTCTCCGGAGTCACCGCTGTACTGTCTCAAACATTCCATCGCGCACAAAGAAATTTGGTGACTCGTTTCTTTGTCGCACTTCCAAAAGATGGAATAGTCTACCAGCACACGTTTTCCCTCCTTCCTATGACATGGGGTCTTTCAAACGAGGCGTGAAGAGGCACCTTGTGGGCCGGCAGGGTGAGTGTGACTGATGCTGCGTTGTTTTCACGCTGCACCAGTTGTCCTTGCGTCTGGACTCCGTTTCCACTTAACATCAGGATTTTAAAAAAGGGCAATTAAAAAAAAGCATCTGTTAAAATACAAAGAGAGTTTAAATTTTGCCACATAAATCTCGTTTTCGTCAACGTAATTGAATGGCAAATAAATCTTGGAGTAGGCACCCAGTACAAAAAAAATATTATATAACTAGAGTTGAATAAGAATAACTTTGCTTTGGTTTGCAACGCACATAAGTCTAGACTTCCCCGTAAACTGCTTAACGCATATATTATGGCGTCAATTTAAATAAAAAATTTGGCATCGGGCCAAGCCATTCCTTATTTCTACTCACTGACATAATTACTCTTCTTACGAATGGTGAATTTAGCTAGTTTTTATTTTAAGTGTTCCGGCCAGACACCTACTTTCTTATCCACAGGTACGATCAGCAACGAAATTAGCTGAAAATTTTGGTAATTTGGTAAAAGTTGACTAGCGCTTGTTAATATTCTTTTGTTGCTTAGAAAAAGTATTAGTACTTTGTCAAAGCAGCTAAAGAAGTAGATTATTTAGCCTTACCTTAAGGTATTCCTCGACTTTTGTTGCCAACTGTATATATTCGAAACTCCAAAAAATATCTTTGCATATAAGAATTTTTTTACACGACGTTCAAAGTTTTATATTTTACAAAGCAAATAAGTCAATTCTCAAGAAACTATAATGATTAGGGAAAATCATCATCGCAGCCAAAAGACGTCCACTGCTGGACAAAGGCCACCCCCGGTCGTTGTGGATCTCCACAACAACCGGTTTTGTGCCGCTCGCATACATCATCATCGTCGCATCTCTACCCGTGACCTTCACCAGATCGTCACAGCCCACACTGCGTTTTCCAGAGAAAATACATAAATATATACATCGAATTATTTAATCAATTATTAGTTCTGTTTATTGAATTTAAAGTTAACTGTGGAAGTGTCAAATCGTTTTTATTTAGTGTAATAAACGTTTTATATTGAAATGTTGCCTAGTAACGAACTAAATCTCTATATTTCCTTAAGCATTCATTTGGATTATTAATTTGAAGACACATTTTACCTTCACTGTTTGTATGGGCAACGGACGTATTGATTTTGAGTCTCTTATTGCATGTGTTACCGACACCGACGATTTCAAAGTTTGATTTCAAAGATTGATTGATTGATTTCAAAGTTGACCCCTAAGTAATTATAGGTGAAGGTGGTTGCTGAAGTAAAATGAAAATGTTTATTGCCATAAACATAAGAAGAGAGAAATAAAAGTAATACTAACTACAATTATTAATATATAACTAATTAACGTTAAAAAGTAAAAATAAAATAGTACAAATCAAAATTTATTGGCAATGGGTACCAAGTCTCAGCAAAGTGCTAGGCGCAGCCCAGCGCTGGTTTTCAGACTGGTCCCTTGAAGGGTACGATTTGGTCAGAAGGAAGAGAATGTGTTTTTGAGACATAAAAGTATAATAATCGCTATATACATATACAACTCGCTGGTTAAGTCACATCTCGATTACCTTATTGAAGTGTGGGGATGTGCGGCCGAAACAAATCTCAAACCGTTGCAAAGGACACAAAACAAAATAATAAAAGTATTATACTGTTTTAATTATCTAATGTCTACCAAAGAATTGTACAAAAAAACTAAACTACTAAACCTTCGACAGTTATATATATACTCCACTTGTGTTCTTATTAGGAAAATTATTGATAACTCTGTCCGATCCAATATACAATTACACGTAAAAGAAAATAGACACAATTTAAGAAATAAACATCAACTACTATTAACTAATACACGAACAAATTACGGTAAGAAAATAATATTGTTTGAAGGTGTCCAATACTACAATAAATTACCTAACAAAATAAAAGAATGTAATCACTTAAACTCATTTAAATCCAAGCTAAAAGAATACGTGTGCACATTGTAACTACCTACTTATATTACGAATTTATGTTTGTTTGATGCCGACGCGCCAGAGGCACGATGTTAGTATTAAGTATCTTTTGTATCTCATTATAAGTAAACATTAATGTTTGTATGAGAATAAATGTCTTTAAACCTTAATAATTAATACAAGATTAACTTAGTTGGATAAAAGTATGTGCAATGTGTTTCATGTGTGGCTTTTAAAAATAGGCTAAAACTGTCTCCTAACACTAAGATTCGATATCTGGAATGAAGACATTGTTGGTGAAAACGAGCATTACTAATTGCCATTACGATGAGAGTTAATTCAAATAGTTAACCTAAATAATCATTTTTGACTTAACCAAAAATACTCGATATGTTTCATGTAGGTATATAACTAATGGACTAGTTCTCCGAATACGACCAATTAATGAAGAGTCAGCTATAACGAAAAAACCAAAAATGATACCACCAGAAATAAACGCAAACAAATGATGATGTACCAATGTTACCGGCAATTTTTATTATGCCGTATTTGGTATGTTTCAAATGAGTCATTCGGAGCTCGTTCATTATATTTTTTTTATTATATTCCGCTTCGCTGATGTGCCTTCGTGGGAGACGTACCTACATTGTCATAGTGATTATTTTGTTAATGTGAATTAGCAATTTGCTGTAGTTATTTTTGCTGTCGTATCGTGTTCTAGCTATCAAAACCAAAATTTGTTTCGTACAAAAAGAGTTTGAAGGACCACTTTAAACTTAAGTCATTTTTGTCCCTCCAAAAGTTGTCTGGAAAAGATCACACTTCGTGATAAGACTGCCCTTTGTACGTGTAGGTACTTTATCGTAGTTATTTTTGTCGAATGTTCTTATTTTTGGTTAAAAATAAAGTATATTCATCTTATCTTATCTTATCTTACAAAATTGTTATTAACGTGGTAATAGCTCATAGATAATAATATTTAAAAAATATATATCTTGAGCTCCTCTGTGTTTCAGCTGGCAACTCAAGCCTTTGTTCCCGGTTGTTGTTCTAAGATGGCAGGGTGGTTAAAACCACATTCGGCCAGCGTGGCCAACTGTGGCCCAATCCTCCCATATGCTATTCTTCATATAGGCTGATGATTATGTCAAATATTTCAAGTCGTGCTGTCCTCGGCGAGCCATAAATCATAGATTTGCATACCTAAATGTTGTGTTTAAAATATTTTGATTTGTTAACATAGGTACAATTACTATGAATCAATTTGACAATGAGTCATTAGTTGCATAGACAGTACAGAAACACAGTACAGTCGTAGTAACTATTATGTAATCTGAGGTACAGTTAAATATAGATAACATATAGCTACGTAAGTAGCTGTATTAATTAAAAAAACCTTCCTTATGTACCTAGCTAATGAACGCGCGAGAAACTCAAACGAATTCGGTTTCAATATGTACCTACCTAAATATAATATACCTACTCCCGGACTCCTAAATCGAACCACCTAGCATAATGAGTTTGTATCGTCCATAACTTTAGAAAATGTATGAATGACCAAAAAATTCAGAACAACAGCACATGAGCCTAATGTTGAATATGCCAGCTACAAAACTGCATAAAAACTTTTTGGTCATTCATTCATTTTTTTAAAGTTATCACATCATCATCATCATCTCAGCCAAAAGACGTCCACTGCTGGGCAAAGGCCTTTAAAGTTATGGACGATACAAACTCATTATACTAGGTGGCTCGATTTAGGACTCCGGGAGTTTAGTTTAATTTACTCCAAACACTAAGGTGCAATGTAAGCTCATACCAGAGCAAGTAACAAATCTAACAAACACATAAACAGAATCGTTATTGTGCAAAGTTTATCTCCTGCCCTAATTCCAAGCTTTAAGCAGAGCAAACAGACGCGTTGCAACAACACTCGAAGTAGAAAATTCGATATTGTTACCCCAAATCGGAGCGCGCGCGTTGCGAAATTGGTAGAACTTTTATTTCGGACGCGCGCGCACCGCGTACGCATACGCGGGTATTTTGGGCCCGCTCCACCGCTCGAGTTACCGAGCTAAGAAGACAGTCAGAAAAGCCGAGCGCGCGTGATTCATGCACATAAACGGATCGTATTGTGTATGCCCAACTTTTTTGGGGGCGGATCCGTGGAATTGTCTAATTTTATAACGCCATCCATGACGGAGTGTGGCCCACTCCATGCTTTAATGTTTGTCTTTTTGCTTGAACAAAAGCATTGTTTGGTATGTTAAGTTTTAAAAAAAACACATATATAGGTTTAGTTCTACAATTTTTTTTTTTACATAAGAATCCTTTTTTAATTGCTAGTATTTGCATTTTATACGTACCTACTGGCGTACACGTTGAAGGTCATCATGTATTACACATACCTACCTACCCACCTATATAAATTTTAGGCAAATTTTACCCCAAAATATTCTACTTACCTTGTTTTCTAAAGTTTACGCGAACACTGCACATTGAAATGAAACTACCTACTTTTACGGATCTACTGGCTTTTTGTCCGTGGTCATGACCACAAAGGTTTTGAAACGTCAGGATAAACAGTAAATAGAATTAATTTGTAAAATACACGCAAGTAGATCGGTAAAAGTAATTTCATTTCAAGATTATACCTTATTTAAAGTGCAAATGCATAGCTTAAATGCACTCGGGTTGTCAACCTTCTGATCCGGTTCGTGAAGACCTCTTGAATGGTTCTTATTTAAATACTTTTAAGCAAGTTATCATTATTGCCGGTTGTTTCAGAAGTGATGCGCCGCGTGGCGTGCGCAGACGTGTGCCCCGCGCCGCCCGCGCACCCCCATCGCAACAACAACAACAACAACAACAACAATAGGTAATTCACTATTACTTTTATACTATTATTATTATGATGAGGACACCCATTAGGATTATTAATTTAGAGCATATTATTTAATCGTCTATGCTGTGTGGTAGTTAAAATAGAATACAATTATTAATTTCAATCAAAAAATACACTACACCGGTTTCAGAGACAGAGCCTATATCTTCATTTAGGTACTTAGCCCCTTACAAATAAACAAAGAATAAGGTATTCCGAATAGTTATTCCGTGTTTTGTTCCTGTCAACTAAACGTCATTTCAAATTAGAGTAAAAGACAAAACACGGAATAACTATTCAGACTTTATTTTTTGTTTATTTGTAAGACCCTTATTGTTTTACAAAATTATATCGTGGGTTGATGATGATAACCATTTCAAATGAAAATATTGTTATTGTTTGTAACCAAAACTCATGTTATTTCAGGTCAGAAAACAAAGAGCTATTGCGACAACAACTGCTGTCGGCAAGCAAGGAGCGGCTCGCAGAGAAACCACACCCGCCCAAGCAGAAGCTGGCGAGGAACCGGCAGAAGAACCGATGGAAACTCAAGTTCCACCACCAAGCGCTGCCCCAGGAGTACCTTGACCACTACGAGCAGAGTCTGCAGAAAGCCAACGCGAAACAAGTCCAGAAACCGAAACCACCCGAAAAGAAGCCGGAACAGAACTTCGACTTGAACAACATCACAAATGAAACCTTCAAGATATGGGCGCAGAGACTAGCGGGAATACAGAATGAGACTGGAACATTGACTGTACCAAATTCACCGCCAGTATTAAACATGGCCACTAAACCGCCCGCCAAAGATGAGAAGAAAAAGAAGAGTCCTACAATAGCGCCCAGTAAAATCGTGACGTACGACGACCTGCCATACATGGGAGAAATGACTTTAAACAACTCGAAACCGCGGAGAGGTCGGAAGCCGAAGAAGGCGGACATTTGCCATTTGATATACGAGAACTACGGAACCGTGGTGCCCGGGCAACCGCCGCCTGCGCAGGACAGGCTAAATCCTCTCAGCATGTGTCCCCCATATCGATCAGACAATACACAAGCAAGCACTCCCAAAACAGATTTACAAAACAAGATTATATCCAGTCTATTAGAAAGAAAGTTGTCGCAAGAGAACAAGAGACGATTAGAAACTCTATCTCCACAAAGGTTTAATAGCCCTGATGAGCCAATGCCCGAAGCTCCTCTTACAATCCCAGGCCCTCTCCATAGTGACGATGAACCACTGAACCTATGTATAAGAGACCTCCACGATTTGAAAATTCAGATTCAAAAGAAATTCGGCAACATCTATCCGTCTATGCCTGACGTCAAAACTGAAGCAGAGCAGGAGTCAGAACAAGACAGCCAAAAGACGGATCATACGAATACCATTTCTGTGATCCAAAGAAACACGAATCTCTTGCCTGTTACTGCGCGGAGCTCGCCAGATCTTTCCAGGCAAACGAGAAATATCTCCCCAGCAGCTTTATCAGAACCGGCACAGTCCACTTCAAGTCCTGATGGAGATGGTAAATTTCCCGGTTACGTGTACTGGCCTAACGGAGGCATATACATGCACCCATTAGCTTTACAAACTCAGCTTCTGTATTATCAGAGGCTGGCAGCTGCCGGTCAGCTTCCGGCCGAAGACCAAGAGAGAGTACTCTCAACACCCAGCAGTGTCAATGAAAGTGTAACAAATGAAAACAATACGACACAGGACGAGAGTAAAAACAAATTAGTTCTAAAACAAATATCAGAACTGTTAGACCCCAAAGTGATCAAACAAGTGGAAGAAGCGAAACGTAGCCCAGACCAGACCAAAATGAAGAGAACATCCCCTAATCCAGTGTCAGGGCCAGTGAAAAGGAAACGATCGGCAATATTTATTCCCCCAATGCCAACGAAAAGCAACTCAACCACACCGACGACAGAAGTCAGTATTTGCAAGTTTAAATTCACAGGTGGATCAAAACCTTCGCTACAAGAGAAGAAAATGTTGTCAGTAGACTCCGGAGGTAACTTCAGATATTACAGTGGCACAGGGAATAAGGGTAACAAGGGCTATGATTACTTGCATAGAGATTCTAATCAAGGTAGAAAAGCAGAGGCTGAGGCTTCCGTATCAGCATTACCGAAAGCTGAAGCGCAAATCCCTGCGCTAAGTAAAGAGGAGTTGAGTAAGAAGAAACGGAAATCAAGAAAGAGTTTGCAGAGGGAGAAACTTGAGCAGACTTTTAAAGAGAAAGGGTTTCTGATACAGACTCAGCAGTTGCAGTCGGCAGAAGGGGCCACGTACTGCAAGTTTAGGCAGCTGAGGAAGTTTACAAGGTACCTGTTCAGGAGTTGGAAGGATTATCTCCCAGGGGAGATGGAGGACAAAGGGAACCCTGAAGCGGTGCCCGAACCAGCAACCCCTACCAATGAAGGAAACGGTAGTGAATGGGGCTGATGTGACGATGTTAGGAATAATGACGTATTAAAATAAGCCAAAGAAGTGAATGTTGTACCCCTGGCTATTGTGTGCTGAGTACGAGTTTCCTTCCAATATTCGAACGAGTTTGTATGAAATGTTCAAATATTTTTTTTTACCGCAAATTTTGTTGCGAACAAATTACAAAAACACAAATGTTGAAAAAATTTCTACGAGCAGGATTTAACCTGCACCCTTCTGACATTCCGGGTCAGGTGCTCTTCCAATTGAGCTATAGTGGTTCTAACCAGCCCGCCGAAATTATTGAACACTTTTTAATTTGAAAGCCAAAGGCACCCATTCAATGTCAACAACTACCGTCACTAACATCCGATCATAATATTTTTACAAATATTAAAATCAGTTAAGAAGTAAGCAAGCTATTTATAAAATTTTCAAATAATTTTTAACGCAAATTTTGTTGCGAACAAATTACAAAAACACAAATGTTGAAAAATTTTCCACGAGCAGGATTTGAACCTGCATGCACCCTTCTGACATTCCGGGTCAGATGCTCTTTTGTATGAGATCGGAGCAGGCAGCGTCATTATGAAAATTTTGTAACCAATTTGTAGTTGCTTCTATGCCATTGCTAGTTGACGTTAACTCAGTCGAATGATGAATAAAGCTCGCACAAGGCACTCTAACGCTGCTAGTGGCTGAATAATGCATTTATTAATGTTTATAGTGAGATTTAAAATGTTATAATTTGAATTAACTGTATCGCCACTCCGTCCACGTGTTGAAGTGTGCCTTCTCTTTTGTTACGGTTTGGGTTGTGTACCTTTTAGTTGTAAGCGAAATTAGACTTTATGTACCTTAATATAAACACAGTATAAGCTTTTTTGTTCCGAAACGAAGTGACGAAACACTGAATAACTATTTAAAGTTTATACTATGTTTATAAGTAAAGGGGTTAATTATGGGCATTGATTGTTGTGCGCTCAATTTTAGCTGTCGTGTTTATTTAAAAGATAATATTCAATAATTTATAGCAGAAATAAATACACAAAATTTATGGAACATTATTTATAAACAATTTAATATACTGGTAAAATCTTTAGTTTCTTGTCTAATAATTTATTATAATTGCCATACTTATATAGTGATGTATTGTCCATATTATTATACCATTACTCAAATAAAATAACTAACAGCTAGTCAATTGACACCTCTAACATAGGATAACGTTTAGTTCAAACAAATTGTACATAAGAAAGCAATCGAGGTATTCTAGTCATTAATAATAAGTTTTTTGTTACTTGTTATTAACTTGTACAGTCCTAATGAAAGTAATATATTATTATTATTGTTTTATACGTATTTAAATAATAAAATATCAATTTTGTACTTTATAATAAAGTTTATTGAAAAAAAAACATTCAAATATGTGATCAAGAGGAATGTAAAACGTCCCAAAATAAACATTAACCAAATTTATCTGTGTGTGTTATTTCAACAAAGGAAGCCCTTTCAGATAGACAAACAGTGAGCCTCTATGTATTACATAAACATAAGATTATAATCGTTGATAAAGATTATGTAAAGTGGTCCCAAAATCAAGATTCACGTAGGTACATTAATACAGCATACAAAATAGTAGAATCGAATTGAATACAATATACATTACTTACATACTAACCCATACAAAACTCCTCCGAAACCATCAACAGTCTAGATAACCTTGTCCGTTTACTACACATAAAGGCACTTTTAACAATAACACACATATTATAATGTATAAAAAAGATAGAAAAAAAACATAGATAAATTATAACACAACCAATCCTTATAACTATAGTAGCGATTTAGGAATATTATAAATTCATAAAAACTATTTAAGCATCATTTAGTTAATCATTGTTTTGTCTCTTTTTCTCAAATTCAAAATGACGTTTGTGTGACGTTGACAAAACAATATTTAACTAAATAATGCTTAAATAGTTTTTATGAATAAGGGGGTTCGTACTTAGCATCCTTTAATTTCGGTAATCAGACCAAATATAGGTACTTATATTTTGTATATGGAATGTGACTTAGAAGGAATGCTATTATATACCGAATGACAGAGATTTTTAAAATCTTCATAAAAACGTATTTGAAGTCGTTACATACTGTTCTCTTAAGATATTATTCAATAACAGAATTTTATCATATTAATAACAAACATGAGCCTGAATGGTGTATGAAAAAACTAAGCAACATTTTCCTTGAATGCTAAGGTTTTTTAAAACATTTTTATACCATTACGACCTAAAAAGTATTTAAAGTATAAATTTACACGTAAAGAGTAGTAACTTGATTTTGAGAATAGCAATATTGCACTTTACCGTCAATTCCTTAAGGACGGCTTTAAACAAACATAAATACACCATTAGGATCGCGAAAATATCTAAAAAACCACATGACATTTGTAACGTAAACGATAGTAACTACATGTTTTGAGAATTGCAACAATGATCCTTACCGACTAAGGTTTAAGGACGGCTTTGGCGGCGTTACATTACCACCATCTCTATACAGCAAAAGTGTCTAAAAGAACAGCAAACATTTGTAACGTGAAAGGTAGTAATTACATGTATTGAGAACAGCAACAATGAGCCTTACCGCCTAGGCTTTAAGGACGGCTTTGGCGGCGGCCACGATGTGCGGTGCGGACAGACCGAACTTGTCCAGTAGTGCCTGCGGCGGGCCCGAGCGCGGCACCTCGCGGACGTACACGTGCTTCACGATGACGTCACGCTCGAGCGCGACCGCCGATAACACCGCTTCACCGATGCCTCCTGTAAAACAATGTTGTCGTAAAGTAAAAGCCTAAAGTGGCACTTGTGTTCGACACTTTTAAGACCAGTGTCCGACACATATTTTATAGTAGCCAAAAAATAGCTTGGTTTGTTATTAAATAGGATGACAGGTAGGAAACGAGGAGCTGGCAAAAAAAAAACGGTTTAATTATGAATCTGGTCAAAATACTTTAATACAGTCCAGAGGTTTTGGGCCCGCTGAATTTGAATCTCATTTTCAATAAAAATGTACATACAAATTTGCAGGATGTCAATCAAAATGGATTAAGTGACAACCTTTTTTTTTATCAATAAGGCAACTAGCTTTTGTCTTTCTATTCTCTGTGGTCTAAGATTGTATCTGTGGTAGTCAGCTGATTGTGTTCTTGGTAATCGATTGTTAATTCGAAATAATATTGTGCAAAAGAGTAAAAAATGTCTAAAACTGTAGGTGTTATTAATTCGGGGTCGAAAAAAAAAGGGAATATAGTTGGACAAAAGTCGCAGAACGACAAAAGGGCTTAATTGCATTCTCGTGACAATCAAAACGTAATAATTGCACCGATTGCAAACAAAACGGCATAATTGCATATTTTCAAATTTAAATATCTTCCGTTGTATTAGACATAGCAATCTGGATTTAACATATAACAAATCAAGTCTCAAACTTCATATGGATAAATTAAGAACCACGCCAAAAGCTCACTGTAAGTATGTCATTCAGTTTTTTACTGCTCCTGTAAAATTTAATTTTATGTAGTTATACCGTTTTGTTCGTTAGCTCCTCCAGATGGTCGGTATTCAATTGTTGCGAGATTAAAATCAGTAGTAGACCCCTATAATATTTAATGACTAAAGGAAAAAAAATATCGATCTCTGGGTCTTGTCGAACACTGATATCCTAGATACACTTCAGTATACCGAACCAGTTTTAAAGCTCTTATTTCTTCAAACCAAATGAGGTGATTTTAATTAAACTTCCTTCACTTAAGGGATGAGATGAAATATTAAGCATAATAACTTTTTTAATAACTGAATTTACGCGATTAGAAGTCCACTATGGACAGTCTTAAATTTTTACTATTCAAATAATACTAGAATGGTTGAATTATTTATTCGAATAAAGTCAGAATTAAATTAATGGAAACAGTATTTGTGGCCAAAATGCATTTAAGTAAAATAATCTGGGGGCATGGCAGTGCCCCCGCCAAGTCGAGCAAAAAAGCGGCACGGCCGTACCATCCTTTTCTCGAAACAGTTCAGGCCATTTTCGACCCCCTATAACTTCGTTGTGGATAAAACTAGAAAATAAATAATCTAATTTAATATAATACATGTATTACTTGTGAGATACATGGTGTTGTCATGCGATGGCCAAGTCAATCTATTTATTTAAAACATAAAAGATTTTTAATATTGATGTGGTCACTATAAGATATTGTTAGGCTAGCTAATTACGTAACAACTTAAGACAGAAGGTCCCTTAATAGGGACTGAAAAAATTAACCGACTTGGTATTACATGGATCTCACAATTTTTTTACGGTAGAAGAACTGAGTTGCGAGACTTGGTTTTTTTTTACAAGTTTGTTTTTAATGGCTAATACTTTGCTCGACCTAATTTATTTGTGTTATTTTATTATAATTAATTATAGGGTTTAACATACAATAACATGTAAATGAAGGGAATTATCACAATACTAACAGTCACGTTAACCCACCTAGAAATCGTCAGGTCGTCAGAAGTTGAAATAACTATGAATCATCTAACGGTAATTTCATAAGGTTCAAATGGTAAAAAATATAAATGTCATTGCTGAATAATTGGTGATCAGTGACCAGACTTTGATTGTTATCACTTATTTGTCCTTGTATTATTAGTAACACCTTTTTACATATTATATTTTTGTTTCCCATACATTGTTAAGCATTAAGTAGCACTAACTTAGATAACAGGCTCATAGAATAGAATAGAAACAGTTCATGTTAACATTTGTAAAAATAAAGGCAACTATAGGTCTGTTTATTAACATTTTATATACAATATATATGATGAAAACTGTATGACCGTATGTTTTCTAATAAATAAATAAATAAATAAATGATTTCCCTCGTTCAACGTGATGAACCGCGATAGTTAAAATCATCAAAAAGGTATAAAAAGCATGGTATATGTAACTGACCTGCTTGGTAATGATCTTCGACAACGACCACCCTTCCTCCGACGGCGCGCGCGTGCTTGATGACGGCGGCCTCGTCCAGTGGCTTGATGGTGAACGGGTCGAGGATCCGCGCATCCACGCCTGAAAGCAAACCAACAACAATGTTACATCTTTTCAATCAACTGTGGTAAAGACCACCGGTTTAGACCCAGAGGTCCCGGGTTTGATTCCCAGCGGAGGTAGGTTTGTGTACACGTTTTGGTTTGGTTGTTTGGCCTGGCTAGCTGCCACCATATTATCTAAATATGTCGCCATAACATAAAATGTTTGTAGCTTTGTTGTGTTCCGGCAGCTAGAGATAAGATAGCCAGTGTCTCAGTAGTTGAGGACTAGGACTCCGGGTGAAGTGCGCTTCCACCTTTCGGTCATATCATCACTTAACAACAGGTGAGATGAAGGCCATGTGCTTATTGGTAAACAATAATTTTAAAAAGCATATTATGTATTAAAACACAAACTGTCAAAGGACATCGACGATTTTGGCCTTTAACACGCACGAACAAATATCCCGCATTATAATTCTTCTTTTATTTTTTTACATTTATATCAGTTATCCGTAGTAAATAGACAACCGGTGGTTTGAAAAGAAAAAGTAAAGGTAATTTATGTACTAAACAATTTGCTGAGATCTACATTGCTGTCATTTCCATGTCAACAGCGTACGTAAGAGATGTTCCAACTGTTTTAAATGAAATCGATTATTCAATTGGAATTTAATTCTGTTTATTTTTTTATCAAATTGTGTCATATCTTTGTTGAAATATGTATATATGATATCAAAATATATTTTATAAATATATAACAATTTGTCAAAAAACGTGATAACAGCGTTTCGATCGATGTAGAACATAATCGAATCCCGATTCGTTAGTTCAATTAACCGTATTGATTCTACATTAGCTCTTCAATACCTACCTCCCTATTTTTGCTCACTCGCTCACTTGTCCCGTAGTTGTGTAGTGCGTTTTTATGTATATTTCTGGATTTCTTTTGATAACTTGGCTATTCTTTTGGACTCCGATATATCTTGCAGTAACATTTATGGACTTTGTGATCTACTCGAACGATAACTTTGCATTGACAACGGAAAATATATTGTAACCTCAAAATGTGATACACTTCGCGTGATTCTACGATTTCCATAATTGTCCGTGTTTAAATAAATCCCAGCTGAGTATTTATGACTTATTTACAAAACAACGAGCATAATTTTATAGCTGTGCATTGATTAGGCCATCAATGTATGGAGGCTTAGCAATGTCCTTTCCTGAATAGACTTTAAACTTTATGTTTATAAGGCATAAGGTAGAAAATGTCTTGAAGAAATTTGGTAGTCTGTCTGAAAATGAAGTAAGCTTGTGTTACCTTCAGCCTTGAGCTTGTCGGCGGCGGCGACGGCCTCGTGCAGCGTGATGCCGGCGCCGATCAAAAGCACCTTATCCTTAGGTGACTCACGGACTATTTTAGCTTGGCCCACCTGGAAACAAAGAGTAGGCAATGGAATTTGAGTACTAAGAGTCAAAGTCAAGGTCAAATTTTTTTATTTAAATAAACTTTAGAAAAGTGCTTTTGAATCGTCCATACATTTTTTACCTACTACCATTCAGGACGTCTATTTTTTAGCTGTGGAGAAGAATAAGAAGACAGGTGGACGATCATAAAACATACTGCAGACGTGTTTACCTATGTGAGCTAAAATGTCTGTATTTACTTTGTGTATAGAAGCACACTTTCATTAACCTTTCAAGGGCTTTAGAGCAGATCTGCTCTTACATCTATCCAAGTTTTAAAGCTTATCAGCTCGCTTGTCACCTGTGTTAAATGTTCTGCAATTTTCGGAATAAATACAATGCAATACAGTCTAAATTATTTTCTACTCTGGATAAATGAACTATTCACTGATTGGGTGAATCCGTTCACTCTGACCCATC